>JAJTUV010001539.1:0-455625 GCA_021653895.1 Mastomys natalensis | reverse complement strand
GTGTGTGTGTGTGTGTGTGTTAGGTCAGGGGAAAACTTGCTAGAGTCAAGCTCTCCTTCCACCATTAGATCTCAGGAATCAAATCAGGTCATGTGACTTTACTCACTGAGCTATCTCCTAGACTCTTATGAAGTGATTTTTAAAAACGCAGACAAGGTTCAGTGGGTACAAAAAAAAGAAGGTCATATCACCAAACCTGACAACCAGAATGATCCTCAGGACCCACACTTGCTGGAAGGACAGGACAATTCCCTCAAGCTGTCCTCTGACCCCCCCCACACACACACACACATACAAAAAATAAATAAATAAATAAATGCGATGGGGTTTTTGTTTTTTGTTTTTGTTTTGTTTGGTTTGGTTTTTCGAGATGTTTTTTAATTAAAGGAAAAACCACAAGGGAACGGTCCATAATGTGTTAACACACATCCGGTTTATCTCTGCTTTGTAGTTGAGACGCAGGGGTGTGCTTACCGACAGAGAGGCTAATTTAGACGGGAGGCATCTTTGCAATAATGCTAAGCTTTTCAATCTGCGCCTGGCCCTCTGTGGATGAATCAGGCTTGCCTTCCCCATGGTCTCTCTTGCAACGGTAAGAGCACGAGCTGACAGAGGTAGTCTGGACCACAGGGTCTCATTTGCGAAGGTCAACTCTTAAGACAACACCAAGGCAGAATAAGCAAAGGTTTCTCAGCAGGTGGTGTTTATAAAGTTTTTATTTCCATTTTCTTAAAAATAACATTTGCTTTCCTTTATGCATGTGTAGAGTGAACTTGTTTCCTTAGGCTGAGTAATAGGCAGATAAAGACCACAGCAAGGTGAGGGGCCCCGGGTGGAGGCAGGTGGGGATGGGCGGGGCAGGAGGGGCGGGCGCAGAGGAAGGGGCGGGGCAGAAGGAGCGGGGCGCAGAGGAAGGGGCGGGGCAGAAGGAGGCAGGGCGCAGAGGAAGGGGAGAGAATGGGGTCACCCATGGGATGCTTGAGTGCCCGCCAACGCACACACAGGTCTAACACTTGTTCATTTTTTTTTAAAGACATCTAAAATTACTGAGAGATACAACGTCAGCACTGAAATCTACAGACGGAACCCAAGCACTTGACCACAATGTTTAACTGTAAGCTCGGTGATACACATTGGACAGTTTGAGTGGGACACGGGCTGAGAAGCGGGTTGCTCTGCCTGACTTGGAACGGATGTCTTGAATCTCCTTTCGTAACCCCAGGTCCTTCCCTGGGACAACTGCAGGCGGGAGGGCTCGTGATGACCTAGGTGTCAAAGATGGGCCCCTGGTTCTCGACAAGGGCTGTGGGCTCAGGCTTTGGGGAGCCGATATCAAAAGCCCCCACCCACCCACGTAGTGGTGAAGCCAAAAGCAGATAAAAGCTCAAGAATGGCCAAATGGGTACCAACCGAAACCAGGGGAGGGGGCTGGAGTAAGGACGGACCTGTACCCACCCATCACATGTGGTCACGACTCCTTTGGAACCCTGGGGATGGGAAGAGTCACGATGTCCCATGACGCTCTCACCAACTTTGCCTCCTGCTAGAGCTCTCAGGCTAAGCCCCATCCCTGCTCCTCCTGGGACCTCAGAGTGCTCTCTCAAGGCACACTTACTCCCTCCAACCTCAAACTGCCCAACGTACACCATGCCTCCCAGCACTCACAGGCTAAGGAGGCTCTTAGTAGGGCAGCTCGAGGACCCGGCAAGATGTGGTGCTGCTGTAATTTGGTTGTACTCTTTCCAACACAGCCCTAACTCTCCTGCCCACAGCCCGGAACGGGAGCCGGCGGAGCATGGAGGAACTGGACAGGCGGTTTATTCAAGGATGAGGCTGCTGGACTGACAATAATCTGACCTGTGACCTCGCTCCTGGGGAAACCTGAAGCTTGCTTAACCAGAAGCTACTTGGGGACGTTCAGCCCCACCAGGAACAGCTGCTCTGCTACCTTTGTGGGACTCCGTCTTGGTGGGGGTGAAGGGCAGTATGAGGGGGGCGCTTGAGAGAGGGACAAACTTCTGGACCCCTGAGGCCTGTTCAACACCTTCTGCTTTCTTCTTAAAACATATTTACAAAGTCAGATACAAAAACCAGAAGATCCAGGGACACACAGAGCACAGCTCCCCAGCGGGGCGGGGTGAAAGAGGGGGATGCTTCTTCCTCTACACCACCCCCTCCGCACTCCAGAGAGAGCCTAAAATCTTTCGCAGCTACCCCGGGGATGTTCTGGAAATCCAGCTAGGGCAGAGGAAGAATTAGACTCCATCCTAGCGAGAGCAGGAAGTTTCAAGTAACTCCAGCTGGAGGAGGAGGAGGGGGAGGAAGAGGAATGGGTGCTTCTAGAATGCAGAGGGCTGATGTGACTGAGCCAGGGACCAGAGGATGATTGCAGAGGCCTGAGGAAGGGAGGGAGGGAGGGAGGAGGAAGAGGATGGGATCAGGTGACAGTCACCTGGAGAGTCAGAACTGTGTTGTGGAATGAGAAGCACTTTATGGAGCTTAGTGATATTTCCTATTTCCCCCAGGGGATGACAAGGAAGGTGGCCATTCCAGGGTGGCAGAAAGGAATGGGAAGAAGGAGGCTCTTCCCTAAAGTCCAACGATACTCAGTGGATGTAACCAGCCAGCGCCCGGGAGGCTGGGGGAGAGCCAGACTGGGGCTTTGTCCTGCAAGCCTCAGCACAAGGACCCCAGTAGCTGCCCAGCCTTCCACCACACAGGGGGCTGCCCCTCACTCTCCCTAGCCATCAGGGTGGCCCTCAAGTGTCCTTTCTCTCTCTCTCTCTCTCTCTCTCTCTCTCTCTCTCTCTCTCACACACACACACACACACACACACACACACACAGGTAAGCACACATGCACACATGCATGCACACATGTACCAAAGGATATCAGGTAAGAAATTCTTCATCAACTATATTAAGGAATTTCCTTTGAGAGGGGGAGTGGGGAGCAATAAGCACACAAAACACCATAGGGTATCTGGGTAAAAGCCCCTCCCACCAGGCTTGAATACGAGGGCATACTGAGGCACGGCCTCAGGGCCTAGCTGCCCAGGGCAGTCCCCTCTGATACACTGTTCTCTATTCAGATATGCTGTAGGGCTTTAAATTGAGTCGGGGCATGGTTCTGCTGAGGCCACCTTGGGGACCCTTGAGACAAAGGAAAGCTATGGTTGCGAGGACTAAGGTTTGGGGCCTGTCCTCCAGGACAGTCTCTGGGCACAGGAAGTCACAGCTTCCCGTGCTTCTTCACAAGGATCTCAGGGACACGGCTTTGTATTGGTCTGGCCCAGAGGGGACCGCTTGAGGGTCATGGAGGCGGTGGGTAGACATGTGCTGCTTTCTGGTCCTCTGCTCCTCAGAACAAGGGGGGCCCTCGCCAGGGAACAGAGGTCGCAGCTGCAAGCCCTCATAGCAGGCTGCACCAAAGCTCAGCTGAATGATGACAGTACCCATTTGCCAAGAAAGCAGCCTAGAGCCCCATGAGGCAACAGGAGCTGACTGGGTCAATCTGAGATCTGGTATCAAAGGACCTACCCTCCTCTGCCTCACGGTCTCTGCCTGTTCTCCTGGGCTATCTCTGGAGACAATCTATCAGATGTGTCCGACCTTTTGACATTGTAACAGAGCACTGCCATCTACAAAGTCCATACTCAAGAACTCCTCAATCCAATTGTCAAAAGAACAAAAAACAGGAATAAAAAACTCTATGTTTTAAGTAAGTTCACTGTTTTGTGTTGGGCCACATAGACAGCTATCCTTAACCACGTGCAGCCCAGGGCCACAGTTGGACACACCTGCGACTTGGGATGTCAACAGAAGGGTAAGCCTAGTTATGTGTACAGGTCCTGCCTTCATCAGCCCAAGGCCATGGTGGGGCTTTCCTATCAAATCAGCCCGATCTGAGGACGATGGTCACCTTTCGGCTTCCTGCCCTCCTTCTCTCTGGCCTCAGAAGAGGAAGGAAGGAAGGCAGGAGGGGGTTGGGCTGCTTGGGCGGGGCAGGAATTGCAGGTGTTGGGTGAAGAACAGGATGAGGGGCATCTCGTCTCGTTGATTTTGGTCTGTTAGTGCGTCCATGTTGTGTGAAAGTGTGCATTTGAAAATCAATAACCTTTGGGTGACTCACATGACACACACATGCACACATGCTCGCACACGCACACGCACGCACACCCCAGTCACACAAGCCACGCTCTCCAGTCCTCCCCACTGGAGCCAGGGTCCTTCGCACTGACTTCCGGATCCATTTGCTAAGTTGCCTGCTGTTGTCCAGGTCCTTTCTGGCCCGTTTTTCTGGCCGTCGGCACCCTGGCCTGCCGAGGCCGTCGAGGGCCATCTACCAGATGTAGCCGCCGTCATCTGCCTCACCCGCCTCACCCTCCTCCTCCTCAGCCTCCTCGCCTGCCTCTTCTGTCTCCTTCTCCTCCTCGTCCTCCCAGCCGACACCGCTTCCAAAGTCCCCGGAGAAACCCACGATGTCATCTGTTGGGAAAACAAGCGAAAGGCCGGTAAGGAACCTCCACACTGTGCCTATTCTCTCAGCCTGGGTCCTGCACCATGGACACGGCCCTGAGAACAAGGCACATGCTCCTTACCACAGTCGGGGTTCCCACGCATGCGTGTGCCGGTCAGCTCCAGGCCCAGCTGGTCCACGCACCAGCAGTCACCGCTGCTCTGGTCACACTGCATCTTCCGGTAGTAACCATCCTCATCACAGCTCGGGATGAAGACACCTGAGGGTTAGGGCGGGAGTCCGGAGAGTGGGCTCTGGAGTTATGTGTGAGCAGGAGCCTAGACGGCCTGAGAATCTGGCCACCCTGGTACTGACACCCACCTCCTAAGAAACCAGACAAGCATGGCTACTGACTGGAAGCACAGAGCTCCCTTCCCCAATGTCCCTGTATTACATGCTCAGGGTTCTCCGAGGATGCTATCAAGTGCTGCTGTTCCCTGGGTCTCATGGCCTTCATTTTGTAGGACAGTCTGGCCTCATGTTAGTAAGCTTGGTCTCACTCTTGGTTTTTCTCCAGCTAGGAATGCGGAGTTTCTCTTCCTTCATTGGGGCTCACTCATTTCTCTCAGGTCCCCAGACTGTCCATGAGGCATCTTCTGAGATGTTTTAGTCAGGGAGGTTGGGGGGGTGGGGAAGGGATAAGAGCCACAGAGACAACCAGGGTGACATTAGGTATGTTAGAGTGGGGATCCTAAGGCCTGGGGGCCTGCTTGGGGAAGTGGATGATAGAATAGCTTCCTCACCGAGGCTGGAGGCCAGTAGGCCTATCAGCACAGCCCTATGGGGGATTTGGGGGCTGGGTGCTCATTCAGTGTGCCGGTCTTGTGAGTTCAGTCATGTGACTCTCAAGGAGCCACAAGGCCCACCTCTCAGGATCGCTATACCCTCAACATCACCCTCCAGTTGCCTGGGCCCCTTCCTCTGTGTTGTTGTTGATGTTGTTTTTGAGACCTCACGGTTTTTCCTGATGCCATCGGTGTATGTCCCTGGCTTAATATCCTCCTCAAGACATAACCCCCCCTTCCAAGGCTAGTCCCCCAGAAAGATCTCTACTGGCCTCTCAGGAGGCTTATGCCCACCTGCATTCTCCCCGATCCCTACACAACAGTCAGAGTTGGGAATTCTCTTCCTGATTCTGCATGCTCAGTGCTCCCATGGCTGGGCTGTCCGAAGGCTTACAGGCCATGAACCTTGTCTGCCTTGCCCATCGGTTCTGATCTAGGCTGGGCTGGGTCTCTCCTCTCTCCAGGGTCTTCACTTAGAATGTGAATGAGTATCTCCCGTGGAGGGGGTCCCATTCCAGCCTCAGACACACACCTGTTGCAGTAATTTAAGTAGAGGACTCTCCAGCCCTGGTCTGGATAGGCCCAAAGTGTTTAAACATACTCCCTGAGGGCAGCTGAGGAGACTCTTGCCTACCAAGCCAATGAAACCAAGAGAGGTGTTTTCCTGTGCCGTCCTAGGCCAGGGCCTCTTCTCGGTTCACCATGGCCCATCAAGCCAGGCAGTTGAAGCCTCTGGGCCTCGAGGAAGCTTGGGACAGCATCTCTGGCCCCCCCCTGCAGCCCCTCCTTACCTGGCTTCTTCTTGGCTGCCTCCTGGATCTGTGTGCGCTCCAGCTCTGCCAGACAGGGGGCTCTGTAGAGAGAAGCAGCCTTAGGGTCGGCCCATGGTGCTGAAAACACGCTGAACCCCCAAAATTAGAACCTTTTGTGGGGACTCTGCAAAATAAAAACACCTGGTCTCTCACATCTGGCCACACCACAGTGGTGTGGTGGCAGCACCACTGATCCTACTAAGATCCTCAAACCAATGCAAGGCTCTGCTGGATGGAAACACCCAACGTCCGGTTAAGGGAAGCCATCACTGCTTAAGACAGGCTAAGGATCCCAAAAATCCCAGGGTTCTCTGGGGGTGCTGGCTCTCGTAGAATGAGCTAAAAAGTTCAAGAGAGAGCTGGCCATGGTGGTGCCTACTTTAACCACTGCATTCTGGAGGCAGAGGCAGGTGGATAGCTGTGAGTTTAAGGTTAGCCTGGTCTACATAGAAAGTTCCAGGAAATCCACAGTCAGATAGTGAGTCCTTGTCTCAAAAACCAAACCAAACAAACCAACCCAACAACAACAAAAATTCAGAAGAGGGAGAAGGGACAGGCAGGCACCACAGGCTGAGAAACCGTAGGAGAAAAGAAGATAGAAGATGTTAGACTTAACCCCCTGGGGGCCTGAACATAACTGGTGGCCTATCTCTACTGTCTGGGACCTTGGGGAGACCATGGCCTTCCAAACCAGAGGTCTGCCTGATAGTAAAACAGGACATCTCAAGCCTTCTGCATTTGCGGAAGTGGGATGGACATCAGCAGCCTGGGGAGTGGGTATACTGAGGCAGCACAGGCGGCAGGCAGGCTGGTCAGCACACTGAAGACAGAAAGGCTCTTAGGCCTTAGCATCACTGAGGGAGGCATGACTTCCATGGTGCCGTGTGTCCTGAGTTCTTCAGTTTGTGCTCACACAGCCTCTGAGTTAGACACTGTTATCTCCCAGAAATCGAATTCACAAAGATGTGGTCACTTATTTGGAACCCCAAATCTGCAAATGGTGGAGCCCTAGCCAAACCTTGGCCTTAGGCTGCAGATGCTTCTCATTTTGACCATGCAGTGGTCAGTGGAGGCACTGGGCTCACGCCAGCGGCTGGCCAGGCAGCTCACTAGGACCTCAGTTTCTCCATCATTGCCCCTTGGCCAGGGGTGATTTCTAAACACAGACCCAGCTCTGGATCTGAGCATACACAGCTAACAGATGCCAAGCAGCAGGTGTGGTGGCACACCCTATAATCCCAGCACTCAGGAGACAAATAAGACCACAAGTTCAAGGCCAATCTGGGATACGAGTGAGTTCTAAGCCACCTTAGTCTATATGCTACCCTGTCTAAAAGGTGAAAGAGACACAATGAAAGTAAAAACTGGGGCGGAAGCTAGAGAGATGGCTCAGCGGTTAAGAGCACTGACTGCTCTTCCAGAGGTCTGAGTTCAATTCCCACCAACCACAAGGTGGCTCACAACCATCTGTAATGGGATCCGATGACCCTTTCTGGTATGTTTGAAGACAGTGACAGTATGCTCACATACATGAAATAAATAAATATTTTTTTTTAAATCTGGGTGTGGCTGGTGCATGCCTATAATCTCAGCATTGGGGACCACAAGAAAGGTGAGTTTCAGCAACATGGTGAGGTCCAGGACATCCTGGGGTGTATGAAATCCTGTCTCAAAAAAAAAAAAAGTCTTCATGTGTGGGGCTAATGTAACTTACATAATCAACTGTTTGGGGTGAAGAAGATGTGTCTATCAGAAGGGGAGTCACTGAAAAACTAATGTATCCTCAGCTCCAAGACCCTCCCCTGCACCACCCCCTCTCAGAATCTCCAAGCCCCCCCCCCGAGAAACATGACATACATAGTTGTATGTATGTGTATTTCTCACGTGTGTCTGTGTGTGTGTGTGTGTGTGTGTGTGTGTGGTGTGTGGTGTGTCTGTGTGTGTGGTGTTTATGTATTTGCGAGGGCAGGCTTATACATGGCATGTGAAGGTCAGAGAATAACTTTGTGGAGAGAATTCCCTCATTCCATCTTCCTAGAAGTTCTCTGAAGCTGAAACTCAGGTTGTCAGGGCAAATGTTTTATCACGGAACCAGCTCACGAGCCCCATGTTGATGTCTATTTATTTTTATTTAAAGGTATCTAAAAGCACACAAGCCTCGGGACCCACCAAATCCAGTCCACCTGGGAGCCTGCCCTGGGTTCTAATCAGCAAGGAGATGGGCTGGGAAGGCTCTGAGCCTAAGCGTGTGAGCGAGAGGCAACCACTGTGACTCCCAGAGAGAGGCTATGGCTGGGGCTGGGCCCTCAGGAAGGAAGCCGGTGCCAGAGAGCCACGGGCAGTACTCACTCTCCCTCCAGAAACAGAAGCACCACTCAGCAGTGGAGACGCGGCCATCTTTGTAGGTATCACAGGAGTTGAAGAAGGGGCGGATGCAGACCTCGTATTTGTCCAGGTTGATGGCAGCCAGTTCTGTCTGGTCCAGGAAGAGGTCTCCGCTGGTGTCCAGCTTAGAGAACATCCAACCGATGGAGTCCTTGCAACTGGCCCCTAGGCTCTTGTCCAACCCTGGAAAGGAGACCGGAATTCAGGTGGGCTCTGCGGTCCATCTATCTGTCCATCCATCTCTCTATGTATTTCTCAGCCCCAGACCTCTGTTCAGAGTCAGGTTAGCCTGAAACTTAACCACAGGGTATGGAAAATAAAGAAGAGCCAAAGGCCTTTGCCTCTACCCTCACACAGAACTGTACCTGAATCACTTGAAGCCTGTTTTACAAGCCTTTCTGAGGATGTTTCTTGGCTACTGGGGATCAGAACCAGGGCTGTAAGTATGCTTGGCAGTGCTCTCCCTGGCTATATCCTGTTTCCTTGGTTCCCTGCTAGAGGGATTAAGCTCTGGCTAAAGCCAACCGACCACTCTACTTGAAGGTAAAGCTCTTTGGGGGGTTCACATCGTAGGCTTGGAATCTGACAAGGAAGGGGACAGAAGTGGGCTGGCCCCGTGACACCTGTCTGCTGGACCCCTTCCTGTCTTCCCACCACCACCCACCCCAGGCAGAGTATTGGTCCCCAGGCCACCTGCAGGGCTAGCTGCACTGCTGGCTGAGCCGTTTTGCTTGGAGTTCTCACGAAGGAGCTGGAACCAGTCACGAAGCCTATCCCCAGGTCGGCCAGGTCCTGCCCTGTGCAGGTCTCTGCAATGCAGAACACAGCAGAGGTTTGAGGCTGGGCGGGGGCGAAGCAGCAGGCCGGGAGTCTGGGTAAGTTAAGGGAAGCAGGAGGAGAGGAGAATGGGAGGGGCTTCCTCTCCTCCCCTCCCTTATCCCCACCCGTCGCTCTTCCCCTCCCTCCCGCTCAATGTCTAGCCAGTCTCCTTGTGGAGAAGCTACCTCCTTCTCAGACACACACGGAAGTAAAAAGGGGGTTACCAGGATCCCAAACTACACAGGTTCCTGTTAGGGCCAACAGTCGCTTCCTGCTCTGCAAACTATCCTACAGTTCTGAGGGATGTCCAGGTCTCCCAGCGCGGCCAGCACCGTGGGTCTAGCTTTGGTCATCCAGTCTCTTACCTGACTTGCCGTCGGTGGTAGACGTAGTAGACTGCTCCGTGGGACAGGGACAGGGCCCTCACATCTCACCGCCAGCTGCTTGTTGCTCAGGCATGCCTGCTGTTCCAACTTACACTGCACGAGAGAGCTCAGGCTAGGTGAGGGGCTCAACCATGGGTCCTGCAGCCAGGGGCCCTGAGACTGTCTCTCTCTCTGGAAGGAAGGGCCCTGGGGTCTTGTGCTTGCTAGAGAACATCAGTGGAATGTTAAAACCCCAGTCCGGGGCTTCTACCGTGCCTTGATCATTGAGTTCTTGGATAAAAACCACACATTCACAGAGTTTATATTTACAATAAGTCTTAAGCACCGCAAGCGCTAGGCAGCTGCCTACCCTCTATGTTGTTAGAATCTACTTCCTTATCGATAACGCTGAGTTCTTATTTACTCTGTTTTATCTGGGCTGCTCTGAGTTCCAATCAGGCAGCCCTTGGGTCCATGCTCTCTTGACTCTTAACCCATGGCTGCTTCCGTTCTCCTCTCCTGAACAGATTTTTTTTTTTTTTAATACCACGATGGCTTCTTCTTTTTTCTTCTTCTCCTCGTGGACCTCTCTGACCCAAGCCCACAAATCTCAACCCTACCTATGTCTCTTCTGTCCGACTATTGACTATTGACATCTTTCTTTACCAACCTCAATTAACTAGAGACAAGATCACTTAACTAATGTTGATATACAAACTCTCTCTTCTCTACGACAACTAATTTTAAGGGCCCAAATTAACATTAAAATACAAATAACATCAGGCCAACCCACTACACATCAAGGCCAAGGGAGGCTCACAGCCATGCCCAGGGCCATGAGCTTGAGATGGAAGCCAGGCCTCCTGGACAGTTAGATGAACCTTGTCCTCTCCTGCGGGACATAGCTTTCCTCCTCATCTGCACCCCACATTTTTCTCCTCCTCTTCCTCCCCAACTCCTCTCTGCTGTCTCCTCCCCTCATCTTTTTGTGTTCCCTGTTCCAATGCCCCCTCAGCAACTTTAACCTCAGCATGGAATAGCAATCTCGTGGACTTCCAGTTTAACTGAGAAACCCTAACCCAGTTACTAAGAAGGAAAAACAATGGAGAACAAATTCCAGCATCAACCTGGGTCCCATACACATGCAAACATATACGTGCGTGCTCATACACACACACACACACACACACCATACACACACATGTGTGTGTGTATGAGCACGCACGTATATGTTTGCATGTGTATGTACACACATGCATGCACACACATACACACTTACATGCAAACATGCACATACACATGCACACACATGAAAACATGCAAGCTCACATGCACACACATGCAAACACGTACACACATGTGTATGCACACACACACACACACACACACACACACACACACACACATCATTGTAAAACAGAAAAAGAAGAAAACAAAACACAAACCCCTAGGGTCTCCTGACTCAACCCTAGCTAAGCACCCGAGTATCTTAGTCTAAAAACATTACTAGCCTTCACCTGTGCTCCCCTAGAACTCTTAGCTTTGCAAAATGCTTTCACAGACATCATCCCATTCTTCCTCTCAAAATTCCACAAGGTAGAAATCTGTTCCCTCCCAAGGCTTCTTCCCTACCTCTTCTGATGGGGACTGTGTCCTGGCCACATCGCCCCCTGCTGGCTGGCAAGCAACAAGACCTCAGTGTGGAAGTCCTTCCTTCTCTCCTGCAACTGACCACATGAGCTCCCCTCCTTCCATCCAGGGCTCTGAGCACTTTTGTGAGCCTTTCCCTGGCTTCCCCACCTGCATTTCCTGCCCAAACATCTCTTCATGTCTCTTCCCTGCCCCCTGCCTGCCAAAGATCGGATCACCCTGTCCAGGACTGAAGGGCTGCGTTGAACATACTGAGAGTCCTTTATCAATCCTAGGAGTCTTCGGGGGGGTCAGCCAGTGATCCCTCTGTTCCCTGTGGCACTGGGTAAACCCCACCTCCACCCCACACAGGGCCAGGGCTCCTCACCACTGAACTGTAGGTGTGACCATCGGAGCCACAGACTGAAGCTAGCTGGGCCATGTGACAGGGCTTGCAGATGGACTCTTTGCCTCCATGGAATTTCAGAGAAGGCTGCTTGATCCTGTGAAGATGGATGGGGGAGATATGGGGATGGGGGTAAAAATAAGATTTCTAGCAGAAGGTCTAGGAGACATTGTCTGACAGTAGTCCAGTCCAGTGGCCTACAGTAGACCCATGCTCCCATCCTCTCCCATCACCTCTCCCCCATCAAACCCATCTCCTAAAAATGGACCAACTGGGAAGAACATGGACCCTCACTTGGCCTTTCCCAGGAGAATGCCAGGTCTGATTGCAAGAGGGATCAACCAAAGCAGAGGTCAGGCCCACATCTGGATGTGCCAGTCATTGCGTCTAACCACCCAGGTAGGCACTGCTATGTTTTTCAATGGAGGTATTCATTAACATTTGTAAAATGGAAGAGTTGGTATAAAACCCCCAAATGCCCCTCAACGCCTCCTCCTCCTCCTTCTCCACAGGCCTCAGAAACTACAGTCTTCACTATTTCATGAAATCCCTGCATGTCCCAACAGGGGCTTCAGATCATCTGGTCTAACCTGTTTGTCTTAGACACACAGGACACCAGGGCAGAGGAGTTTTGACTCCCTGGGTCCAGAGTGTGTTTGCTAAGATGTGGCACTCTTGTCTCTGTCTGTCTCTGTTTCAGTCTGTCTCAGTCTCTCTGTCTGTCTCTATCTCTGCTTCTTCCTGTTTCTGTCTGTCTCTGTCTTTCTGACTCTATCTCTTTCTCTTTCTTTTCCTCTTTTCTTCCCTCCCTCCCACCTTCCCTTCCTTTATCCCTGTTTCTACTCACTTATGGAAAGCCAGTTGCCATGGGGTGAATCCGAGGACACCCCACCTCCCTCTGGTGCTTTCCAATGACTAGGAGCTCACACCTCTAACCAACAGCCAGGAGACAAGTGGGAAGGGAGGGACCCCAACACCAACCAGTGCTTCCTGCATTTCCATGGAACCCTAGAGTTTGCACTTTCACAAATACCATCTCCTTTGTCCTCAGACATCCTCCCACCACCCCCAGAAATCTCTCAAGGTGGGAATCTGTTCCTTTACAGGTTCTTCAGGCTTCTCTCAGGGGCCACGTCGTCCTGCCCAAGTTGCCCCTGCTTGCTGGTCACCCTCAAGAGGGAATCGTCTGAATCATCCTCTCTTACCACAGACCCTGAGCCACACCCAACCAAACCAGTAGGACCAATACTGGATGTCCTGATGCTCTGAAACTGTAGTTCTCAACTGGTGGGTTGCGACTCCTTCTGGGATGAATGACCTTAGGGGTCACCTAAGACCATCAGGAAGCACAGATATTTACATTGTGATTCATAACTAGCAAAATCACAGTGATGAAGTCGCCACCACAGCATGAGGAACCGTATTAAAGGGTTGTAGCGTTAGAACGGTCGAGAGCCGCTGCTCAGAAACAACGTGATCACATGTTCTTTTCCGAGCCTCTAAATTGCGAGTGACGTTCTTTGAAACAGTAGATGCCTAATATGTGAGGACAGGGTCACGGAGCCCCACCTCCGGGCCGTCCCTCACCTGTGCTCCAGCTTCTTGCGGCTGATGCACATGGCGCGCTGGTAGCCTTGAGCGACACACACCTTGTGGCGACTGCACTTCACCTTCTGGCAGGGGTCCTTGGTGGTGTCCAGAGCTGCGGGGACACGAGGTCGGGACACTGAACACCGGGGAGAACCCAGGATCCCCAGCCCAACTACAGACCCCAGGGGTCCCTCTCTCCAGCAGCCCTCAGGAACCAGAGTTCAGGACTTCAAGTCCTGTGCCCAAGGTGCCTGGCTGTTCAAAGAGCCCCACAGCAGAGTCACTGCTCTTCTGTCCTTTTGGGGGTCAGACTCCTCCCCCACACCCCAGAGGGACAAGCTACCTTCATCTCCTTGCTGGTTGTCCTCCCAGCTCTTGATGTAATCGTCCTAGGAAGGGACAGAGGGATGGGAGAAAGAAGGGCCCCAATTACATCTCAGGCTCATCTGAAGAGACAAGGATGGGAGGGTCTGGACCACTGTTTCCACCTACCCAGGCACTGTCCATAACCTCCCCATACTCGATACCCTAGAACCCTTCCCAGTCTCTCCCCCACGGGACTTCCCACCCCACTCTGGTGGCTGGCTGGGGAAGAGGCCTGGATTGTACTCACTTCTACCTCCTGAAGGCAGAATGCCATGGAATCCACAGGAAGCGAGCAGAGGAGAGAAGAAAACAGACTTGGCTATGAGACCCACTCTCAGACCATGTGCCCAGGGCATCCCTGATCTACTCTGATTGTGATAAGAGACTAGAGACCTAATCCCAAAGCAACACCAATTGGAGGCTGGTATTTCCGTGTCTTCTGCACACAAACACACAAACTGCACTCTGGAGGCTGTAAGGTTAAGTCCCATGGTTTTGAAAGGACAACAAACTCAGCCCAGCCCTGGCCCTACTACCAAGGCAGATGTCTGAGGGGCTGTACCGCCTGGAAATGGTGTTTCTTGTGCCTCTGCCCAGGGTATCTGGGAAACAGCACCCAGTTTCTCCAACTGCAGCCTCTTTTTTGGCAGGCACCCTCCGTCACCTGCCCACCTGTGAGGGAGGTGTGAGGAAGGGCTGTGGGAAAGCTGGAGTATGCTCAGGGTTCCTTCCTTCCGACAGAGCTCAGATGGTGCCCACTGGGAAGGGAACAGTGCCCACGGAGATGGCTTTCCTGATTGTCACGGTCCAGGGAACCTGAGAGGTCCTTCCAGGTCACATGAGCCAGCCCGCCACGGGCAGAGGAAACCAGAGCAGTCAGAGATGTACCATTACATGACTCAGATCCCACCTTCACTGAAGCAGGTCTCTGGTGCCTAGCATAGCCCTCTCTTCCCACTACCTCATGGGATCTCTGGGACGCGGGGCCCTTGGAGACCTTCCCATTCTCTTCCTCGCATGGCCCAAGCACCCCAGCCTGACGGAAGAAGAAAAGCTTCCCATAGGCCCACCTCCTTGCAAGAAAGCCCCAACACTCTTTGCCTCCTCCCTCTGCCCTCTGAGGTGGTCAGGGTTGTTGAAGGCCCTCAAACAGCTTCCAGGGTGTCTGGGAGAAACCTTGCCAGGCTGGTAGGCGCAGCTTCTGGATCCTGAAGGATAATGATTCCCAAGAACCAACCACCAGCTTTCTCTGCACTGGACACTGAGGAGAGACTACATATGGCTACCTGCAACCCATCCTAGTCTTTGCCATATCCCAGTCAGAGATGTGCAGGAGAGGGGTGGTGTAGACCTGGTGTTTAGCTGTTATGCCCAGGAGAAGAGGCCATGGGGCTCTGGTATCAGACAACAAGGGCACACAGTGAAGAGATGCCCACAAGGGCTTTGGAAACCACTTCTGGAAACTGACATGTCACAGGACAGCAGGGATGAAAGCCAGGCAGATAATGGTCAAACTAAAAGTGGGACTATTCATTCAGACCTACCTAGATGCATACAAGTATGCCTATGAGCTTGTATCGTGGTGCGCGCATGCACGTGTGTGTGTGTGCATGTGTGTGAGTGTTGTGTGTGCAGCCAAGTGTGCATTCATCCTCCTCACTTCTATGGATATGCACATAAGCATACAGATGTGAAGCACATGAACACGGGGCCATTTAAGGCCATCCGCCAGTGCTCGCCAGATGGTTTGTATGCAGAAATGAAGTAGCAGACCCCATTTCTGTGAGCAGCCTCCAGCTTTCACACTTGGTGCAGCCTTCTTGCCTCTTCCATAGATAGGGAAGGTATTAAGAGATGGGTGGGAGAGGAGGGAGGGGCCGGAGAGGAACAGGCTCCCTTGGAGGGAGGGAGGGAGGGAGAGGGAGGGAGGGAGGGAGGGAGGGAGAAGGAGGGAGGGAGAGAGGGAGGGAGGGAGAAGGATACCTCTGCCTGCTGTCCCTCCCATCTGGCCTCTCCCCTAACCCTTGGCTCTCCTCACCCTGGACACCACAGGATGCCCAAGGAGCCAAGTGTCTCTCCAGTCCTTGGGCTCAGGATCAGACAGGAGAAAGGTAACAGGGCCCAAATGCTCAGGGCTTGCTCTGGAGGCCATAAGATAAATGCCACTTCCCGTCCTACCCCCATGCTGGGCCTTTTATAGGAGCAGCCAAAGGGTGACAGCTCAGTTCTAGCCCTTCTTCAACAGCACCTCGGGTGCAGGGGTCCTCCGCCCAAAGTCTCCTTTACTGAAGATGGGAAATAGGCTGAGAATGGCCAAACAGCTGAGGCCAGCCAAGACGATCAGGGCTGGGGCGGAAGTAGGTACCAGCCTTTTTCAGGGGCTGTCTCCTGCTGCTCCCTTTTTTTCTTGGGAAGGGGGGGCAGTAAGGTTGTAAAGTGGAAGAGGGGGAGCATGGAGTTACATACCTACAATTCCCAGTCGGGAGCTAGGGCCAGAGGATATCCAATTCAAGGCAAGACTGGGCTACAGGCTGAGACTCATTTCAAGGACAGACGATTCTGTGATTGTCTGGTGTTTGGGGAGCATGTGTGAACTGGCTGTCTTTGACCATCAAGATCTGTGCCCTCAACAGCCCCCTGCTAAAACACTGGAGTGGGCCAGTCCTGAGGGGATCTGTAATCTTTTATGATCCTGCTGCTCTGGAGTACCTGCTGAGGGCTTTGGAGTCCACTCATAGACTTCAGTCAAAACCCACTGTAGATTTCAGTACAAAGTGACTTCTTAAAGCTTATGGCCAAGAATGTCTGATTAGAAACTCAAGAGGTAGTGGGAAGGGCTTTTAAGACTCTACCCCCAGGAGAAGACAGCCTCCATGCTGACTTTGGAGATAAACTTCTGAATAGGAGTCCCCTTCAAGAATCCAGCTAAGCCCTATGACCCCACTGCACGGTTGGTGAGGGGCTGGAGAGGTGCCTAGTTCATAATCCCTTGCAACTCAGCCCCTCACTCTGGGAGAGTGGGAGCAGCCAGCCAAAGGAGAGAACAGGAGGCCCTGCAGCTACCCAGGGTCCCAGGGTCGGCCGGGCTGTCCCTTGTTAGTGCCTCAGGCACATTCCCGGCCTCTAAAGCTCAGCCACCTCTCTCTTGGCCACTCTCAGAGGAACATGCCCCACACTAAAGCTGTGATATCAACAAGAGACTCAGATTTGGGTTGGAAAAATAAGGGCAAGAGATGAAAGGTGAAGTACCCCTGAAAGTTGGGGAAGGAGGGGTCACTGCTGGGGAGCAGAGTGCAGTGGGGATGTGAGACTAATTCGTCCCCATAGGGGTCACAGGTTGCGGTGACAGGCATCATGGGAGCAGTCATTCTGGGGCAGAACGGGGGAAACACTGAGGTCAGACGGGAGCCAGTACCATCTTCAAGCTGATGAAGGGGATTGTGGTTGATTGGGTAATACATCCTTCCTGCAGTATGTCTATTTATGGCACCCAAGTGGCCTTATTAGCGGCTGTGAGAAATAATCAGACAAGGGTACCTGGGTCTTCTTGGGAAAGAGGATGCCCTATGATTCATCCGCACCTGACAGGGTTTGGGGGAGCCTTTCTCTTGTTCTCTGGAGCAGGAGCCAGAACAGAGAGCAGATGAGTGGGTACCCAGAGTTCTAGACTGAGAGAGAGTCATGTCCATCTTACCTGGATAGTACAAGGAAGGGTCACAAAACAGACAAGTGACGGATATTTCTGGATTGCATGAATGCACTGTCTTTGTAAGGAACGGTGATTTTAAATAGGTTCCCAGACAGGGGTTATAGTTCAGTAGGTAGAATGCTCACCCAGCATGTAGGAAGCCCCAGACTCTATCCCCAGGAGCACAGAAACTGTGTGTAGTAGTTCCCTTCCAATTCCAGCATTCTAAAGGTAGAGGCAGGAGGATCCAAAGTTCCAGGTTTTCTTCAGCTACACAGTGAGCTCAAGGCTACCCTGGAACACAGGAGACCTGTCTCTTGAAGAAATAAATGATAAATAGGAAATGAATTCTGTCCAAGTACTTTGCAGGAACACCATTAAAAATGAGAAAACTCATTTTTAGAGGTGTAGGAAGACAGAAAACTGGGCAGAAGATGGTAAGACCCAGGCCTGGCACTGCCATTCCCTGCTGTGAAGAGAGTCCTTCAAAGGCCCCTCATCCACAAAGGCTGGGATCCACCCCCTGTGCCACATGGGCCCAGGGTCATAGGAGGGAGAAACTGGGTAAGTCTCCCAATGCCCAAGGACAATTAGGGACTGCTAGACTCACATGAGTTGGTTCTGGTCAAGCTCTGGACAACCAGAGTAAGGTCAGCAGGCTAGAGCTCACATCTATGGCCCCATCCCCACGCCCCATGCCCTGCTGTGCATCTTCTGGTGGTCTGCATATGTCAGATTTCTTCACTTCTACCAGAGCCATGGGGATAGAAGAGGAGCCATCCTGTCTCCCTCTGAGGGAGCTTCACACACATGTAGGGTGCCATGCTGTCCTGGCCAAGTCCCCTTACAATTTCCCTACCCCCTTTCACCTCCCTTACCACCCTCTCCAGTCCCCACCAGTCCCTCAAGACAGTAGAACCCCATCTTGGCTTTGCATTCACCCTCCCCAGGCTGGTGGCCAGTGGCTTCTGTTTTCTTCCCTATTTACTACCAGAGCAGTTTTCATTCATTTATTTAGAAGGGTGGACAGACAGACAGACAAAGAGAAAAATTATTCCTTTTGGAGTGTTAACAAGATGTTTCCTCTGTAGGGCAAGGAAGCAGAGAGCATTTAGCATCTTTTCTCGACTCTCTCCATCTTTACATTTTTCTACAATGAACATCTGCTTTTATGGGAAAGAAGGGAGTCACTATAAATGTTACATTTAGCAACCCTTCCTGGTTCCTCAACACCTCCAGAAGGTTCATATTTTTGTCTGTGTCCACCATCCTTTTGCTACTAAGTCCACTGTCCACCCAGGGATCTCTCAGAAGGACATGGCTTTGCATAGCTGCATCTCACTCTACATGTGTCCATATCTGACCCAGACAGCTAGTGTCTGTACTACAGCTCCTGCATTCTTTTCTCCAACTCCTTGCCTGTAGCCTACCTTGGAGAACTAGCGTTGCTCTGGTGACACCCAGCATGTAATGTTTCCACTTCCTCGCTTATTTACACATCCATCCTTAAGGGAAGACACCATATAAACTTCAACTTCCTGCCCAGCACCAGGACACAGTAATAACTGTAACTAGTAACAACAACAGTACGTCTTCACCGCAAGTACCACTGGGAAAGCTCTAGGCTAAGTACTTATGACTCCTGCCTTGTTTACTCTTCACAGAAGCCGTAAGAGAAATTAACTGTTGCTATCTGTTTCTCACTGAAGTTCAGGGATGTTAAGTGACTTATTGAGGACCTTCATGCAATTGCATGGCAGAATACTGACCCTAAACCAGCACACCATAAGTGTTAACTGATAAAGACCTAGGTCAAATAAAACCAGGATGTCTAACCCCCATGCCATGGTAGTCTCTCCTGCCTCGTCAACATGCCTCAGGTAGTCCTGAAGCCAGGAGGAGGGACTGGCATCATCGGAGGGGGAGATTTCTGGGGGGCTCCTTCTCCAGGCTCTTTCCAGAAATCCCTCACCCGCCCCTGGTTCTGCAGGTTTGGAGCTAACCCATCTCCTGCTTTGATCTCTGCAGCTCAGCTCAGTTGCCATGGAGACAGGCCCACTGCGCCAAGCTGGGGGAAAGATGAAGTGCGCAGGCCTAGTGGGTTTAGGGGCACATGCTGGGTATTTTGGAGGCTGTTTACTTCCTGTAATTTTAATTAGCACCCAAATCGCCAGCTCACTTCACAGCTTGAGTTAACCCAATCGATTCCGTTTGCTGGGGCAGAGGAAGAGGGGCAGGGAACCCCAGAGAGAATCACTGACCCACCTCTCTGCAGCAGTGTGGTGAGGGAAGCGACCCTCACCCCTATGCCCAGCGTGGGTCAACATACTGGGTTCCTGCTTGGCCTTACCACTGGATTCCAGGAATCCAGTGCCCTGGACAAACTTTACGTCCTTATTTGTGAAACAGGGCACTCTGCAATGCTCAGAATCAAGATGGAGGGACACTGGGAAGATGGCACGTAACTAGGACCATGGAACCCAAGGTCTCTGCATGCAGTTGACAACATGGGGACGGGGTGGTTTCAAGTGGCCACAAATCAGCGCATTTGTACGGATTCATCAGGAGACTCCGCTTCTGGAATTCTATTAGGGCATTTTTTTCTCATTTTCTTTTCTTTTTTTTTTTTTTTGGATTTTTTTTTTTTTTCTTATTCGAGACAGGGTTTCTCTGTGTATCCGGCTTCCTGGACTCGCTCGTGACCAGGCTGGCTTCAACTCAGAAATCAGCCGCCTCTGTCCGGTTGGATAAGGGCACCACCCCGATCGGCTCTCATTTTCTTAATAGATCGAGAATCTCTAATTTTTGGCTTTTCAAGACAGGCTTTCTCTGTGTAGCCTTGGCTGTCCTGGAGCTCGCTCTGACTAGCTGGCTGGCCTTTGGACTCACAGAGATCTGCCTTCCTCTGCCTCCTGAGTTCTGGGATTAAAGGTGTGTACAACCACTCCTGGCTAAAAATCTTTAAAAAATGTAAGTGGGCCATTCCTCACTAGGCTCCAAGAGGCCTGGTATCTGACAATCATTTCACCTCATTCCAGAACACACGTAATGGGTGCAGGAATGTCCCTCACCCCTGGGGAAGGCCCAGAGTTGGGGGCCTTATACAGTAACTTCTCCTGTCTTCCCCAAGAAACAACCACAGCCACAGAAAGGGTTTAGGAGGGGAGAGGTGAGGTTGCCTGGCACAGCCTCTGCCTCAGCAAAAGGGAGAGCTGGCTGGGCAGTGGCATCATTAAACACCTGCTTCTCTCTCACAGGGCTGTGTCCACTGTGTGAGACCTGGGTAAACAGATGGAGGCAGGCATCTGGGAGATGCCGTCTCCCACCTCTTTTCCCCTCTCAGGAATTTCCTCCAAAGGTAAAAATGTGCCACTCATTTCTCCCTGCATGCCAGGAGCCTGGCCTGGGCTCAGGTATGCCTGCACCAACGCCTCTGCCAAAGCCAGACAAAGCCAGAGCATGACCTCCCATGACTCTGACAGGACCTGGGCCACCCCCACCCACTCAGTGCTTGGATCCTACACCCAGCAGTGAGTAAAGAACTCACACACAGTGAGTGGAGAAGAGGAGAGAGGCCAAGGGCCTGGGCTCTGTCTGAACCGTCTCAAGCCTTGGTTTCCCAACGGAACCACCAGAGATGAACCAAGGTTGCCATGGCATTCTCTAAGGAAGACCCCAGCCATGAGCTGAGGAAACTTGGGCACAGAGGTTGGAAGAACATCAGAACACAGGAGCAGACAGAGTTTCAGGCATCTGGACTTCGGGACCCCTTTCTTCCTAGATAAGATACAGGGATGAAGAGCTGGTGAAGACCTGGGGTTCTGATTTCCCAGATTTCTCAAATGAAGAAATAAGAATGGAATGGGGGTGGGCGCTGAATAGTTTCATCTTCTCCACCATGTCCCAGACAAGTACACTGGAGCCAGGGGGCAGGAAAGGGGGTCAGCTGCCTTCCGTCAAACATAGATACACAGGCCCAGGGGCCTGGAGGGTGAAGAGGCTTGGGACCCCTTTTTCTTATGTCCCCACCACTTTGAAAAAGGAACAGACCCTCCTGGATAATTAGCCCAGCCCAGAGCCCTTTCCCCATCTCATCCTTGTGGCCTGCACCCATGGTGGTGTAGCAGTAAGTAGGAGTAGGGGATTAGGGGATTGTGGGAAGGGGTGGGGCCCATCCCGGCTGTCGCTTTCCACTGTTGAGCGTTTCTGTGGAGCAACTACAACACTCTGAAGAGTACTGGAGGTGGATGCACATGAGGTGATCTGTCTCCAGATCCTGCCCCGCGGGGCCAACATCACAGATCACAGGAGAAAAGTGACAACAACATTAACTGCTTCAGCAGAAGAGCCCTTGAGATGCAAGCCCCTGGAGGCAGCACCCACAAGTGCCAAATGAGCCTGCAGCCAATGAGCAGCAAGGAAGGGGCTGGGCCCCTGCAGCAGAATGTTGATGATACTCTTGGTGGGCATGGGTGAGGGGGAACTATCCGAGACCAGCCCACCCCAGAACCGTGGAGCACAATACTATTCAATCCTGTCACTCAGCAGACTGGGGCAGAAGGATCAGTTCAAGGTCAGCTCTGATGAGTTTGGTTCCAACCTAGAACCTGATTCAAAAAACAAAGTAACAAACTCGGTATCCAGGCCTAGGCCTAGACCTAGGTCTTCCCTATCCACATCCCTAATGGGACTCATAGAGGACCTGGGAGAGAAGGTTAGAGATTGTGTGACAGGCTGTGTGCCTAGATTCCACCCCTCCCTAAACTCATATATAGAGGCCCTAAATCCCAATGTGAGGTGGCATTAGTGGTGACAACCTTAGGAAGCAACTAGGTTTAGATGTGGTCACTAGGACAGACATGTATGACGAGATCAGAATCCACATAAGAAAGGAACTGAAGGGTCTGGAGAGAGAACACTGGCTGCTCTCCCAGAGGACCTAGGGTCCATAACCCACACCTACCTGAGGGCTCATGGCTGTCTGTCCGGTCCCAAGCACACACATGGTGCCTAAACATACATGCACGCAAATCACCCATACACATGAACATTTTTTAAAGAAGAGGAAAAGGTCAAGCTCACGAGGACGCAGCCAGAGGGCTGCCGGAACCGGAAGGCAAGGACACAGCCAGAGGGCTGCCGGAACCGGAAGGAAGCCCTTGCCAGGCGGTGTGCACCAGCATCTTGATCGTGGACTTTCCGGCTTCTGCATTACAAGAGGTAAAGCTCTGCTGCTTGTGCCCGCCCATCTACGGCACCTGCCATAGCTAAACAGTGAAAAGAGGCGGGAGGTTGTGGAGTCAGAGGCAGGTGGATTTCTGTGAGTTCGAGGCCAGCCTAGTGCTACACAGAGAAACCCGGCTCAAAAAAAAAAAAAAGAGAGAGAGAGAGATAGAGATAGAGAAAGAAAAACAGTAGAAGAGCTGGGCACCTTTAATGCCAGCACTCAGGAGGCAGAGGCTATGAGTTCAAGGCCAGCCTGGTCTACATAGTGAGCTCCAGGATAGCCAGGACTGCATAGAGAGAAATAATGGAGAGGATTAGTGTGACTGAGGTGCCCAAAAATCTACTGCTCCCTCAGAGACCCTTCCTCAAGAGGAAAAGAAAACCTTTGTCCTTTGAACCAAAGACTCAACCTGGCAGCCAGAGAGGGGGCAGGATAGGGTATGCCCCTTTCCTAGGATCACAGAATGCTCAGAGTTCAGGGATCACTGTCATTAGCCTGTGTCTTAAACCGATGAGAAGATTGAGATTCAGAAAGGCAACATATTTGCCTCAGGCTCACACAATCTGCCTTCCTGATAGGAAGAAAAACAAAGCTCTCTGCCTGGGCCCCTGGGACCTGAGGCAGGCCTGAGCTCTCCCATTCCTCAGACAGCTCTGACCTCCTGGAGAATGAGCTGTCATGGGCTGTCTGGTCCCTGAGAATGGCTGGGAGAAGAGAAGCATCCTGCATCCTCATAAGCAGTGAGCCTCTTCCATCCCTCTCTTCCCAAGCTGAGCATCCTGCCGAGCCCTTAGATCCATCACCACGCTGCCCTGTTCTGGAGAAGCCAACCCTCTGGTGGGAGAAGAGTCAGAAAACCAGGGTGGAGAAGGAGACCGGTGAAGGGCCTGGCCTGCTCCCAACCCAAATTATAGAATCCCTTCTGACCCACTTTGGGGTTCTCACAAACCCACACCTCCTCACAACATATGCACAGATTGTCTCTACACTCACGCTGGCTTAGAGGTTGGGAGCAGGAGGGAACAGTCATCTGAACCCCTTTGCCGCTTTTCCATTTTACTGGCCTATTGGTGTGCACATGAGACTAGTACGACGGTCAGCAGATAGAAGCCCCGACCTGGAGTCTCCAGGATCACCTGAAGATATGCATACCCAGATCCATAGCGGATGAGGGAACTGAGCAAGCCGCTGTACCATCTTGACGTAAAGAATGGAACAAGGCTGTTGGCCAGCTCCAAAGACAATATTCCATCTGATGCTTTCCTTAACAGAGGTGGCCTGTGGGGGATGGCCAACCTTCTGGGATAAGCTTCCTTAGCGCACACTCATGTCAGCCTCCCAACCTGAAGCTGAGGCTCAAAGGGCTGATGTGCCATACTTGACATCCTGTGGGAAGAACCTAAGCCAGGCCAAGTTGTCCCAGAGCTCTCCACCCCCGGTCCCTCTTTGGATATTACTAGGCTAGGATGAGGCTGCTGGCAAGCTGCTGAAGACACTGGGCCTTTGTCATTCTTTCAAGGAGATGCCACCCCTTCCCAAGACAGCCTTGGAAGCTGATAGGACACTAGCCAGGGGACACTTGGTTCATTACAGTTGACCCTTCCTCCTCCCTGATTCAGTAGAGATGAGGCCCGTCAGATATCCTGAAAATAAAGCCGAATTACATGACCTGGATTCAAATCCAAGTTCTGGGGCTGGAGACACGGCTCAGTGGGTAGGGTGCTTTGCCTGGTGTGCACAGAAACCTGAGTTCAGGTCTCAGTGCTGGAGAAAACCGGGCACAGTGGTGCGTGCTTGTAAGCCCTCGCCTGGGATCCGTGAGGCTGTCTCAGAGGAACAAAACAACAGTGAAATCCCAGCCCTGCCTCTTCTTAGCTGTGGATCCCCCAATGTCTCTGCTACTCAATGTCTCTGCATCTTTGACCATAGAAGGATAGCCGATCAAGGGACAACTGTCTCCCGGGGTTGTGGAGAGGCGGTGCAAGAGGCAATGCATGTTGGGAAGGCTTACTGCCATCACCGACTCAACCTGGATTAGCAGCATGCCTCTGGGTGCCAAGCACTACGCTCGCCACTCACAAATATAATTAAAATTTAATGGAAGTGGAGTGCAAAGCGGAGAAGAGCCAAGAAGAGAGAACAGTCAGTCCTTCCCAGCCAAGCTCTTTGGAGCCGACCCTAGAGATGCAGTGGAATGGCTTTCTCTTCTCAAGTGCCCATAACCATGAGGCCCTGCACGTCGCGTTCCAAGACCCATGCACACACAAGTCTGACCCAGCTCTGCAGGGAGTGAATTCAGATATGAGAACACTGAAGGGCAGGACTCCTAAAAAGCGTAAGACTGCCCCGGGTCGAGAACTTGGGAGCCATGGAGCCAGGCTCAGGCCATGACTTCCTAGCTGTTCCACCATGAATCCACTCTCTTCCCTGGGAGAAGAGTAGCAGGCCTTAGAAAAGACCTACAGGCCCAGGATGTGAGAGCCCGGTGCCCACTGGAGAGGAGGATTACTCTGTTGGCAAAGCCTGCCTCTGATAATCCTGGTGCTCACAGAGAGAATGCTAAGCGGAAGGCCCTTCTCAAGGAGTGAATCCTGTGTCCAAGCAACACCCTAGAGCCTCTCCCACCTCTGACAGGATCTCCTCCATCTTCCCTGTTCATTTGTCCACTGTTCAATGACACAGCCCCTCATGTATGTCCCTAATGCCGGGATCCTGTTCCCTGAGCACCGCTCGCCCTCTTGCTTGCCCCTCTCCCACCCAGCCAGACAGGTGGCCCTGTGCCATCTGTGATCACTTATGAACCAGAGTCACACTCAACCTGGCAGTCCCTGAGGGACTCCTCAACATTTTTTTCCTTTTTCTTTCACGAAGAGCTGATGTTTTCATATTCTTCAGAAGAGCTGGCCCGGTGGAGATGGATATAAAGATCTGTGCTACAGCGTCTGATTGGGGGCTCCCAGCTCTTAGGGTGGGACAGGAAGCGTGTACAGCACAGGCAGGGTCCCTAGACACAGTAGGTGCACCACACAACTCCATGAGGTACTGTTCTCACTTTGGTGTGGCTACAGTTATGCAAGGTGTGGCTTTGAGCTAGCAGCCTCCTTTCTGCCTTTGAGGAGAAGCTGCCAACAGATTCCCCAAGGCCAAGCCCTCCAGTTTTGCCTTCCTTGTCCCATTTAGATCCTAGACACCATCTTCCTGCAGCCAGGGCTCCCCTAAAACTGGACTTTAGAGAAAATCTGAGTTTTTAAAGCACAAATCCCGCCCCCCTGCTGCCGCGGCCACCACCATGCTCTCTGTGAATCCTGCAGGGACAGCTCCTGCAGTTTTAATGCCGGTGCCTTTCTTCTGTTGGGGGTGGTGGTGGCACCGATACAGGGAGACAGGTGGCAGCCCTAAGCCGGGGGTCAGGCCAGTCAAGCATTTATTAGCACCCACTGTGTTGGCTGCTGGAAGGCGGGTGGATGAAGAGGAGAAGAACCTTTGATTTTTAAACCCTCACTGTTCTGACGAAACGTTACTTTTTCCCTCTGACCTTCACTAGTCCCAGGCAGATCAAGCAGCCGGGGAGTCAGAGGGAGGCCCGGACCGGTGACACATGGATTCCTTCCGGAAGGATCAGCTTGCTGCTGCCCCCTCATTGCTGAACTGCGGACAGCGGCAGGACACTGCGCTAATCTGGGCTGGGCCTGTGGGTGCCTGGGAAGGCCTTTGGTAGGGCAAAGATGGAGAACAAGGACCCACGAGGTGGTCCTAGGGCCAGGATGCCTGGCGGGTTGCTCCTTCCCTTTCCTAATGAAATTATGTCACTTTGACTTGGAAAACAAAAAACAACTTCCCTATGGTGTGTCTGGGTGCCTTATGTATGTTTACAAAATAATGTCTAAACAGATACCCCCGACCGGTTTCAAGGTGGAAAAACTGTTAATACCATTTTTTTCTGCTCTGACAGTATGCGTTCATGCGTTTCCCCAGCCCCCTGAGTCACCGACTGGGTATCTGTTCTCTCAGTAACAACCTGCCTTATCAGCCGTGTACCTTATGATATTAAAACAAGCTCTCTCTTTATTCTGAAACAGAATAAAATTGTTGAATAGAAAAACATCTTTAAAAAAAAAAAAACTTGTGGATGCTCGAAGTTTAAGAAGTAAGAACAGTCATGGTGTGGTGTGTACTAGTTAGGTCAAAAATCAAGAGAGTCTGGGGAATGAGGAATAAGAACCCAACGTAGAGGAGGCTTTCCGAGATCGGGGCGTCAGCTAGCGGCAGATCGAGGGGCGCTCTACATCTCAGGGCTCACCCCCACCCCATGGCTTTCTGAGGTGCCCAGGGCGCAGCCACGCCCTCCCTTCCTCACCCCTGCCCACGCCACCATCTGCGAGGCGGCAGTGGCTGCCCTGCGGGAGGGAACGCGCCTCCTATTCCCTCCCTGATCTACAGGTGCGGGTAAACAGAGCTGCGGCGCCGGCCGGGTCGCAGCCTCCTCCCCGCCCCCACCCGCAAAGCTTTGCCCAAGGTTAAGTCGGCTAGCCACCGGCGTCCGCCAGGGACCCCAACCCAGCTCCTGGGGCTCTCGCTTCTGCTTCTCATGCCCACTGGACCAAGGATGGGTCCCCTTGCTCCCTCGCCGAGCTTGGTCCGGGAAAACAAACCTACCTAGCCTGGCTCTGACGACCACCCTGAGAGAGAGAGAGAGAGCCTCGGGCATTTTCACTGTGCCCCACCACCACCCCCTAGGCGCCCCATTATGGACACGCCTTCCACCATCTCTTGGGAGGTCGGGAGAACCCTTCCCCAAACTCAAAGCCCTGGCCACCACTCAGTCCTTGAACCTTCTTCCAAGCCCAAGGTGGGGACGGAGGACACCCTTGCGGCCGCTACCTTCCCTGCCGGCCCCACCCAGATCTGCTCCCTCTGCCAAGACCGGTGTGTGCAGTCTGCAGCATTCACCCGGCAGGGGCCTAGCCTAGGGACCGATGGCAACGGGGTGAGGGTGGGGGTGGGGACAGGCGGGGCCCAGCAGCAGCCGGAGCCCGGGTCCCCACATCCCGCACCCCTGCTCCGCGCCACGCCACCGGGCAAACCCCGTTGCGAGCCTGCTCCCCTAGAGCGTGTTCTCATCTAGGACACTCCGGGAGGCTGCCGGGCTGAAGGTCCCAACGCCGGTGGCTCACGGGAACACCGGAGGGGCTCAGGGCTGGTACTCTCGGTGTTGTTTACTCTTGGCGCAGTTAGCCCGGCAGGCCCGAGAGGCTCCGGCTCCGACACGCGGCGGCGGCTCGCAGCGCGCGCGGGGTCTCTGCTCTCGGCCTCCCCTCCCGCAACCCGCGCCCGGCCCGACCCTCCGCGCCCCGCCGCTCACGTCTCGGAAGCGGTTCCAGTGCTTAATCTTGCCGCTGTACTGCGAGATGGACGACAGCCATTGCTCGTCCTCCATGAAATTGCCGGGGGTCTCGCCCTCCTTGAGCCCCTTGGCGTCGCCTTCAGCCAAGGCGACCGCGGCGAGGAACAGCAGCGGCAGAGCCAGCCACCCGGAGCCCGGAGCGCGCATCGTGGTCTGGGCTTGGGCCTGGGGGGCGGGGGGTCTGGACTTCAGCAGGATTTGATGTCCTTTCCTCCACCGCGCCGCTGGCGAAGCGCTGCGGTCCTCCTCAGCCCTCCTCCTGCCGTCTGATTCCAGTGACTGACGGAGGGTGGGTCGTGGCTGAAATGTGACCTGGTTAGCAGATGCACTTGTCTGAAAAAGCCCAGCGCTGGACGCGGAGAGAGAGAGAATCAGAGAGGCTGCGCCAGCGGGGGCTGTGTCTGTAACTGTAGCATCAGCATCACGTTTGACATCATCATACCTGGTTTAAAAAAAAAAAAAAAAAAAGGAGGGGTAGATTTCAAAGCAGAGCGCTGGATCAGAGCAGCCAAGCCAGCCAAGCCGCAGCGCAGGGCTGCGCAAGTCAGCCCAGCTCTCAAGGACTTGCAAGCCAGGGAAGCAGAGCCCTGAGATGTCCCTGCTATGTATCAAGAGTGGACAGCAGAAAAGGGCTCCGGGGTCTTTCATAGGACTGGAAAGAGAATGAAAACTCTCAGGTTACCAAGCCAGTCGGGCTCAGGTGTCTAAAAGGGAATCTGGCCACAGACAGTTTCTCCTCCCCTTGCCTCCCACCCATCCCCTGAGTGGCTTGTGCCACGGCTCTGACAGCTGGCTCCCTGCGAGTTATGGCGCTCCGGTTAATGGGTGGCTTCCTTAAGACAAAGGCAGTCTAACAACTGGCTGCCTCTGAACTATTGCTTCCCAGGCCCGCCACTCTTTTCAACGCATGGGCCCGAACACTGAATGGCTGGTAAAAACATGGGCAGATGTCCTCCTCCCCAAGCAGATGTTTAGGGACTGTCACCCTTTTGTTAGCTTTTCATAGGGCAACCCTAAAAGACACATGCGTGTCTAGCCATCTCATCTGCCTTGAGTCTGCAAATCTAAATAGCCCCATCCATTGACTTGTGACTTTGACTTCATGTTGAGTTTGACAAGACAAGGCGGGAGGAGGCTGGTTCTGATGGAGGTTGTTTAGGTTTTTGTTAAAACTGTGACCCTAGTCATTGCCCATAGACCTGTGTTGGGAAGACCAGCTGGGAAGGCTGGCAGCTGGGCACAGACCCAGGATCAGAACAGAAATGGGATTTACATTACAAATAAACTGAAGACTATGACAGGGCAAAACATATTAAGCTTTTGGGCCCCAAGCCCTAGATTGTGTTTTTATAAAAGATTGGCTGCTGTGATATTAGAATAAAAAATAACTTAAAGACAATGAAAGAACATGATCTTAATCAGTAGGAAAAAACATAGGTTACAGTCTTCCGGGGCCTGGCATGCCTCCCGAGTGTTGTGTGCCTCGGTGGCCTGGACTGGGTGGGGACCCTTGGGAAAACACAAAACAATAGTTCCCCTTGGTTTTTCTTGGATTTCCTGTGGTGTTGCTGCAAGCTCCAGCTACTGAAATCTGCATCGCAGAATGGATGCAGAGCCTTCCCAGGTGGTACCAGGGAGCTTCACTGAAAGCTCAGCTGGTCATAAGGACTGGAGGGGACTGAGAGGACCCCAATGTCCACACAGAATGGAATGCTAATACTATACATACATTATCATACGATGGCTGTGAGACTTGAACAGAATCATCCCAGGCATTTAAAAAAAACAAAAAAAAACAGTTTGTCCCTTAGGTTGGAGAGGTGATAATCCATTGTTTAACCAAATCTTCATCTTTCCCACATCGTTTTCTTTTTAAGATTGCAATGTATGTATGTATGTATATGTGGCATACTGCCGCTGTCTTCACACACACCAGAAGAGGGCATCGGATCCCATTACAGATGGTTGTGAGCCACCATGTGGTTGCTGGGAATTGAACTCAGGACCTCTGGAAATGCAGACAGTGCTCTATGTACCACTGAGCCATCTATCCAGGCCTCCCCCGTCTTCTTAATCCCAGTCCTTTTAGTTCAGACAGGGTCTCCTGTAGCCCAGGCTGGCTTCCAAGTTGATATGTAGCTTGAGGGTGACTTTTCAATTTATCCTCCTGTCTCCAGCTCTCAGGTGCCTCCTGGGACAGCAAACCCAGGCCTTCATCCAGGGAGGTGAGCCCTCTACCTATTAAGCCACATGCCCCTCACCCTAGTCAAAGCTATCCACATGCCACCACAGCACTTAGCAGACAGCTTAGATTCACAAAGGACTCTAGTGGTCTGCTTACCAGAGCTGCCTAACCAGAGTGTGGAAACTGACCCAATGCCATTCAGGACTGCAGCTGCCTTTGGACCCATGAAGGTCAGAACGTTTTCCACCCAACGGCAGCTCATGCAAGAGGACCTGCTTCCTGTAGCACCACAACTCGACACATATGGCTAGAGCTGAGAAGCTAGTTAGGCAGAAAAGTCCAAAATTGGTGAATCTAAGAATTATGCAAAATAACTCAGAACCTGGTTTATAAAGAAAAAGGTTTTTTTTCTTCTAGAGTTTTATTGGCAGGTCAGCCTTTCCATACCACAGGCCCCAGACAGGAGATATTGCTGTACTTATTTGTTAAATGGCGTGGATGCATGTGTCTCTTACATTTATCTGTTGCATTTTATATTTATCAAACAATATGGAGAACCTTAATTTTCTAATGAGAATACCCAATCTGTTTCCCATCATTCTCATTTCTAGATGTTGTAAGTTCAAAAAGAAAATTGCACAAAGATACTCACTTCAAAATTGTTCGTAGCAAGCATATCTACAAACCAATCCACACTTATTTGTGATGTTTGCTCTTGGTTGTCAGCATTTGGAATTGACTAAAATCCCAGTGGCTGGATACACCTGTAAATGGTTTGGTTTTTCTCTTAATTATTTGAAGTGGCAAGACCCACTTTGTATCTGCATCTTTCTAGGTGGGAAGACACAACTTTAATCTGGGCCACACCTTCTAGGCAGCCTATGTAAAGACATGAAAGGAGGAAGCTTTTGCTCTTCTCCTGCTTGCCCTTGCTCTCACTGGCAAGTCCATTACTTCACTGGGATCAGAGCCGACTTCTTCGGGATTCTGGTGTGTACTGAAGACCAGCTGAGACATCCTGTCTTGAGGATGGACCTACTGGATGCTTGGATTTTTCATTGATAGGCAGCTATTGTTGGATATAGCTGTAAGCCTGTTAGCCATCCTAATAACTCCCATGTATATTCTATATAAATATATGTATATATTATATATGTTCTGTTCCTTTAGAGAATTCCAACTAAGACACTATTAATCAATCATCAGCTCATTAAACTTAAGACAGTATCAACAGCTGGTCCCTGTATTGTGTGAATCTGTAGTCCCAGGGTTTGGGAGGGCTGAAACAGGAAGGTCATTTCCATACAGGTGACGTAAGACCTGCCTGGGTAACAGGGCAAGCGCCCGCCTCAAACAAACAAGTGTCAACAAAGAACTACTACACAGACATGGAAAGTAACGTAGCTCTCTGTCTATTGCGAGTAACATGAGTGGATGGGGAGAGCTCATCTGGTTTATGCTCTGAGCTGGGGATGGAGCAGTGGAAGAGCTCTTGTGTATCATGTGATCCACAGTTGCAAACCCTTCTGAGCTGACCCTCGTGTCCCTTAGCTCTGTGTCACTGTGACAAACACCTGGGAGAGCCTCTAAGAGGTTTACTGTGTCCTGTGCTTTTGGAGGGTCCCTGCTGCTTTGGCTGGGTGACGACAGAGCTCATTGCAGTAAGAAGGGTAGAGGGGCCTACTGCCTCAGAGCAGCTGGAAAGCAAAGAGGGCAGAGCTTGGGCATCCCACTGTCTTTTTTAAGGACACCTCCCCAAGTGACCTTAGCTCCTTCCAGAAAGACCCACGTCCCAAGGTTCCATTCCCTCCTAATAATGCCACTGGTTAGCGACTGAGCTTTTAAACACATGGCCTTGGAGCAGGATCGTCCAAGCCACAGCGGTCTCATCTGCATGGCCCCACAGGGAAGACAACACAGCATTATACAGTTTTTAACCTTCTGGTCTCAGGAGCCTTTTACACCAAAGGAATACACAGGACCCCCAAGAACTTCTGTGTGTGAGAAACAGACACACATTGGCATTTAGTATGCTTGAAAATAAAGCTAAGAATTTAAAAATACACTTATTTAAAAACAATCTTCTCATTTCACATTAACAAAACAATAAAGTATTATATGAGAAACATAAATCCCTCACAATTAGGGGAAAAAGGGGACATTGTTTTCCATTTTTACAGATCCCTTTAATGTCTGCTTCAAAGGAAGACAGGTAGCCTGTGAGCTTCTGCACCCGGCAGCTGTCTGTGAGGGCCTCCAGAACAAAGTGCCCCAGACCAAAGGCCTCTGTAGCCAGTTTATTTTCCAGGTTCCTGAGACTACAAGTTCAAGATCAAAGCATTCGGGCTCAGTCTCTGCAGAGGCCACTGTCCGTGGTTTGTAGGTTAGCACCTTCCGCAGGGTCTCACAGGCCCTTCCTCTGGGTAACTCCTAGTCCTGTCTCTTCAAGAGTGACTCCAGTCTCCTCTTAAGGACTCCAGGCTAGTGGGACTTGGGTCCACCCTAATGGCCTCACATATCATTTAACTGCCTCTTTAAAGGCCTTGTCTCCAAAAACAGTAACATGAAGGGGCTAGGGTCTGGGTAGGACACAATTCCTAACAGCAGGCAGAAAAGAAAATCACTGGTATGAGTTCAAAAATACTAAGAACAAAAAATGGGTTAGTTAACTACTAAAAACATACAATGACAGCCTCAATCCTCAACTTATCATAGCCTAGAAAGCACAAAATATGCAAGTATCCACTGCATTTAACTCCCAGAGCGATGACATCCTTGTATCAATGGCCTCATGGAGGGTAAAACGGCCGCGATACCGTAGTACTTTTAGTACCAAATAAAACTTAGTCTGGGGGTGGGAAAAAAAAAAGTCTGGACATCACAAATCCTTCCTAGGAGGTTTTTGGGGATCCTGGCAATCCAAAAACTAGACTCTGAGACCAAAGGCTTCGGACAAAAATTTTAACCTTTTAAAAAAGATTTATGTATTTTTAAATGTGTGTGCCTGTGTACAGGTGACATGTATTCATGTCTTTGTGTGTGTGTGGCATGTATGCAGGTGCTCACTGAAGCCAGAAAAAGACATCATATCTCCTGGAGCTGAAGTTATAAACAGCTGTGAGCTACCTGACATGTGTGCTAGAAACCAACCTCAGGACCTCTGGAAGGGCAACAAGCACTCTTAACCACTGAACCATTTCTCTAGCTCTATGTTTCTTAATCCCGTTAATCCTCAAGTTGAAAAATAAGGATGATGGTAATGGTGGTGGTGGTGGTGATGACAATGACAATGTCCAGTGCACTGCTGTGAAGGCTGAGTCAATGTGCAAATACGTGACCAGTGGGAGTATCCTGCTTGTAAAAAGAAAATTATTTCTCAAATTTGACCAGGTGTGGTGGACAAGCCTTTAATCCTAGCACTCAGGAGGCAGAGGCAGAGGTGGAGGCAGAGAAATCTCTGTGAGTTCAAGGCCAGTCTGGTCTATATACCAAGTTCCAAGCCAGCCAGCCAGGTTACATATAGACACTGTCCCAAAAAACAAAAGCAAAACAAAAGAAAAAAATTAAAAAAAAATCCTAATTCTACTAGTATCTACCAATACACAAACTACTATACAAAACACAAATCCTCACGTGCATCCCATTAGTCACACATTGCCATCCCCACGTCACCTCTGGAAAACTGCCCTCCGCACCTGAGAACCCGCCTAACGACACAGGCCTGCCTAACCATGTGGTATGTGCTCACATGTGTAGAGAACAGAAACAGTTGTGTTAAGAACCGAGAATCTGACAATATGACATGGCAATTTTCAAAATGAAACTCTCAATAATTTCTACAGGCGTAAGTCATTAATAACTGACACCCCAAAAAATTAGCAGACAAGGCCACCCAACAGCAGGGAGAGCAGCTCTGGGGAGGCTGGTGGGATCAAAGTAGAGCCATGTCCTGTGTAACACCCTGAGGTGAGCTACAAGATCTGCCTGTCGGCAGCAACAGATCCTGACACACTTCCAAGTGAGTCCCTGGTAAAGGAACAGCTAAGTCAGCAAGTGCCACACCCCAACACACAGACCACAACACAGCCACCTGGGAAACTCATTTATTTGCAGAGGGTCTGTGCCATCTTACAGAGAAGCAAGTCTCCCCAGCCCCACGATCACACCACAGAGCTGAGGAGCGGACTCATACCAAGGAGGGTGGAGGGTGAGGAATGAAGAACAGAAGCCAAGGATGAGGGGAGGAGGATGAGAACCAGGAGGAAGGAGCACGGGCTGGAGTGCCCTCCTCTGCCAGTCAACTGGAGGCCGAAGGGCCCGCTGCCACCACGCTGCCAGGCTTCCAGGCTCCCGATGGTCTCAGCCGGTCGCGGTTCCCCGCTGCTCTCCTGAGAAGGAACCAGAGAAGACGTGGGATGCGGAAGAACAGGACTCCACCCTGTTAACGCTTGTTTGTTTCAATGTTCGTTTCTTTTTATCTTATGGGTTATGGGTGTTTGGTATGCATTATATGTCTGGGCGCTATTTATATGCCTGGTCTGTTGAGGCCAGAATAGGTGTTGGATCCCTTAGAACTGGAGTTACAGATGGTTGTAAGCCTCCACAAGAGTGCTTGGAATTGAACCCAGGTGCTCTGGAAGAACAGCCAGTGTTCTTATGCCCCGACCCAGGTCTCTAGTCCCTTGTGGTTCTTTTGGGTTTTGGGGGAGAGGACTTAGTCTCATATATCCCAGGCTGGCCTTGAACTCTCTATGCAGCCAAGGATGACCTTAAACTTCTGTTCCTCCTGCCTCTTCCTCCCACGTGCTGGGACCTCAGGGATATGCCACCATATACATTCTATGTGCTGCTGGGGAATCTCACCACAGTTTCATGTAAAATATTCAAGCACTCTACCAACTGAGATAGATCCCGAGCCCCCGTCCCAAAATATTTTTAGAGATTAAAGTTAGAAAGAAAACAAGCAGCATAAACATAACCATGACTGCTAAGGACAGGGCTCTGGCCACGGAGGGAAATGAAAGGCAGGTGTGGAAGGGACACCTGCACACCAGGTCGGGACCAACTCTATTCACAGCAGTCAGGATGTGGGAACAACCCAAGGATCCGCTGTGCACGGACAGATAAGCAAAGTGTGGCATACACACAGTGGCCAGTATCCATCTTCAGGAGGTAAGACAGGACTGTCAGATGACAGGGCATGGCAGATCTGAGGACACTAGGCTAGGACAAACACCATACTCTGGCTGTATGAGGTACTCAGCTGTCACAGTCACGGACAGAGAGTGCCATGTTGCCAGTGGCTGTGGGAAGCAAGGGATGAGGAAAGCGCTGAAGGGCAAAGCTGCCAGTTTTAGAAAATAAAAAGCTTCTATGGAAACAGGTGGTGGTGAAGGCAGCATGGTGTCACACTTGTATTTAATAGCATCAAACCAAGCCAAGGGTGATGGGCTCAAGCTCCCCCTGAACCCATGAGCATCTCAGCAGACACCGTGGACCCTGAATAACCATCAAAAGGAATGTGGAATTGAAGGTTTGGAGGGACCACCCAGGAAAATGAGCATCTGTCCTAAATTCACTTCCTATCACTAAGATGAAGACCATGATCAAAATCAACTTGGGTAGGAAAGGCTTGGCTTATTGGCTTGTTCCTCGTGGCTTGTTTCCTGCTGTCTTATACCGCCTGCCCAGGGCTGACACCACATGCCGGGGGCTGGGCCTCTCCACATCAGTCTTTAATCAAGAAAGCGCCCGCAGGCTTGCCTCCAGGCCAAGCTTACAGAGGCATTTTTGCCACTGAGGTTCCCTCTTCCCAGATGCCTACAGCTTGTATCAAATTGACAGGAAGCTACCAGCAGCACACCATCCAAACTCCCACAGCCACAGCCCCGTGACTGAAGTGAAGCCTCTCTTCTTCACCACCTTAGGAAGACGCTCCACTCCCAGTGCTTTCCATACCTACATCAGGAGAAGTCAACATGTCCGCAGGAGGCATAGTTTCCAAAGCTGTCCACCGTGAACCTCTGGGAGATGTGGATAGAATTGAGCTTCAGGGAACCAAAGTAGAAGTTCTCAAATGTCTGCAAAGGAAGAAATCAAAGAGAGCTAGAGATGAAAATGTTCACTATCCCTTCTGCCTTCAAACACCACACCATAACAATCCCAGCCTCCCCCGACCCAGGTTTCTCCTCTCAGTGTTTATTCTGAATAATGATCCCAGGGAGGAGGGATGGGGGTGGAGTGAGAAGGGACAGCCAGTTCTCCTTCTCATTAGTCCTAAAGTCTCCCCCAGGAACATGTACCGGAGAGGAAGGCTGCAAAATCAAAACCAAGATGTCTCTACCGAGCAGACTGAGCTGCACGCACTCACAGGGATGACTACTGGCTTTTGACTTTCAGTTACTGACCAAGTGAGACCCGTTAGTATCAGGTTTTCTTAGGGCGACCTAAAAGCCCGCAGGACACACACCTTGTCAACAGCTCTTACTAGGGGCACTGACAGCGTAAGCAGGAGAAGTTCATCCCCTGCACAGTAGGGGACACTCAAATGTGCAACCCCGCTAGAGAACACTGGATGCTTCTGGAAGCCCTTCAGTTAGGCGAGAATGCAGGCCAGCATCCTCCAGGAACTGCTGCACACTGCGCTCTTCGTTCTGAGTGCTTTCAAGAGCATCGGTGGGCGGGAAGGACCTGACCTCGTGGAGATATATTCAGAAGGCACAGTCTGAAATGACATTGAAATTCATCCCAGGAACTGAGGAAAGACTGGGAGAGAGCAGTCTATGACCACAGCACCCTGGACACACCCAATCTCATCTCAGAAGCGAAGTCAGGCCTGGGAAGAACGGGGATGGGAGTAGTAGCTAGCTTTCGGCAGGGAAGCAAGAACTGTTCTCTTTACAGTCAAAAAGAACCCAAGAAATCCTTCCCTTTTTTTTTCCTTCTGGTCTTGAGCTCAGGGTTTCTGCATGTGCTCTGCCTCCAAGCTCTGTCCCCAGCTCCAAGCAGGCTCAATACAAGTACACAACAGCACCAAGAGGAATCTAAGGGTGGAGCGATGCTCTGCACACTGGCAACCGGCTCCTCACTGTCAGACCAGCCCCACACCCATCAACTCTGGACTCTGCCACATCTCTTCCTCCTGCAATTAGTGGCCTAGAAAAATGTCTGAGGTTCATTAAAAGCTAACTTTACAAAGTCCAGTAAATATTGATTCTTCAACATGACATCAATTTGACCCCAGAGGATGTACATGGAGGCTGTGAGCTGCACTCTCTTGTCTTTCTGAAAGGAGAGCAGCTCTCTCCTGCACTGACTTACACAATTAACTCTGCTTCCTGGCTCAGGCAGCTTGTGCAAACCATACCCACTCTTGTAAAAAAATAAATAAATAAATAAATAAAAAGAGACTGAAATAGTTATCTGCTAATCCCTTTGCTGAACATTAATTTGAAGTGAAAACCACATAAACAAGACTGACAGATTTACAGCTTTGCAAACCGAAGCCCTCTAGGTACAGAAAATACATAATAATCACGAGACAAAGAGGGACAAAATGAAGCCATCGGGAGCTCAGATGTCCTACAAGTTACTCTGGAAGGACTGGTGGCCTTCGAGTCCTCTACCTCCTCCCTGTGTCCACAGTAAAGGCTGCATCACAAGGAGCTGGAAGTGACCTACCCACGCCTGGGCTTTCCTCTTACTGCCCAGGAGAACCCTTTCTACACTCGGCCTGATGAACGGTGACAGTGCGTGGTAATGAAGTGAGCTAGCCGTGATTCCAATGGAGCACTCAGGAGGATTAGCAGGGAACACGGACACTCACACTCTCCAGGCCAGTGCAGACTGTGAAGACAATGTGTGCATGACATCACCCACCACACGACCCGTGTGGGACAAAGAAACCAGACCAGCAAAGATGCCTTGTACGTTGTCACCTGTTACTGAGAACCAGGACTTTCTTATGGTGTCTTTGACATCTCCCTGTTCTCTACATCCGGCATTTATTTCACTTTCCCAAGTTCCTGACTTCTCTGTTGCTATTTGATAGCATCCCTCAAATGGACTTTGCACAAAGATGACTATAGCTCAGGCTAGCCTTATTTCTAGCCTTTCCTACCTCTGTGTTCCTGTTCTCTCTGAATGCTTGGAAAGACTTTGGGACGGATGATCATGCACCGATTTCTCACCTATTTTATTCCTTAGTCACTGTTCTATTTTTAGCGTGAAGCCTTGCTGTTGGTGCTATCAATTATTTCTAGTGACTCATCAGAATATAAACCCTGTGGAAGGAGGAACCGAGCCCCACTATATTCTGTATATTCTATAACAGTACCTAGTAGTCTACATGGGACCAATAAATATCTGCTGGGCAAAATAACAACAAACCTCCTGCTATGACCTCACCCTGTCTGCAAAGGCACGGAGGGGACAGAGTGACGTGTCTATGTGTAGGCTGGAATTAATTTATAAGTTACTGTCAAGAAATCACAGAAGGGGACTTACCAAAACTTGTATCACCTCTAATTAAGCTGGGAGTGGGAAGATATCTCAATTCTAACTGGTTGTCAAGAAAAAGTCCAGTCAGTAATGGAAACTTATAGAATCTGTTGAAACTCTCTGTTTCTTGTCTTGGAAACTGGATTCTACTCTTGGCTCAGCTGCTGATGTGGGGTGTCACTTAGCACTGACAATCGACATCTTGTGCAGGTACATGGTATGGCTCTATCTCCCAAGTCTTAGGGTCAGGAAGCAGATGAGAAGAAGGCAGTGTGGAGGCTGCGGTTGGGGTCTTACTAAGAGTCCCTGTTTGCTTACCTCCAGATCTGAGCACGCTTCTATGTGCACGTGGACATCCTCAGATCTGAGGAGCACGCTTCCATGTGCACGTGGACATCCTCAGATCTGAGGAGCACGCTTCCATGTGCACGTGGACATCCTCAGATCTGAGGAGCACGCTTCCATGTGCACGTGGACATCCTCAGATCTGAGGAGCATGCTTCCACGTGCACGTGGACATCCTCAGATCTGAGGAGCACGCTTCCATGTGCACGTGGACATCCTCAGATCTGAGGAGCATGCTTCTGTGTGATGTACATGCATTCTCTACTTCAGTGAAAATGCCTCCCTGGAGCTGGGATGGAGGTGAACACCAGTAACTCCAGCACTCAGGAGCCTCGGGCTGGAAGATTGAAAATTTGAGGCTAGCCTGGGCTAGGTGACATCCTGTCTCAACAAAAACAAAATCAAAAAGCATCCATAGCAAGTGTTAAGTGTGTGGTGAGATGATAGGCACTGTTGTCTCTGAGTCTAAACCGTGTTGTGAATGATGGACCCCAGCTTGTGGCACCGTCTAGAAGGCTGTGGCCGAGCCTGCAGTTCTGGCCACTCTCTGCTTTCTGGTCTCGATGTGAAGCAGCTCAACCTCATTTCTAATATCTATGAATACCATCAAGCTTGCACCACACGGTGACTGTGACTCTCTGAGACGGCAGTCAACAAAACCCTTTCCAACCTTTAGGTGATCTGGTCAAATATTTTGGGCTGGGCACTGAGGGATGAGTACAAGCAAGGCCACCCAGAGGAGACCAGAACTGAGCTGGACCTCAGGGCATGTACAGGAAAGGGCATGGTGCTCATAGGCAGAAGTGAGTGTGGTGAGCAGGGTCCGGGAGTTTGGATGTTGGGAGGGGTCCTGAAAGTTACTGCAAGGAAGACTTAAGGAGAGACAAATAGATTACAGAGGCCCCCGAGGTCAGGTTCACAAGCTAGACCTCATGCTAGCCAGAGAAACCCTCTGAAGGTCTTCGAGCAGGCTGGTGAGAGTCTACTTGAGGAGATTAGCTGGATACAGGAGGTCATCCCAGCTGAGACAGAAGCCTTGGAAAGGCTGGAGCAATGGGAGGCGAGGAAGGAGGGACAGAGAGAACATTCTGGGTGTGGAGGAGACACGGAAACCACTACACGCAGGCACAGGAGGGTGTTGGAGCATTTCTGAGAAGACCCACTCTTGTCTGGTCTCCTCGGGCACCTGCACATGGCCACACACAGACATATTCTACCCAGCCGTGTGTCACTGTGGTTGTCTCTCCAGCTGTCATGTGTCAGGCCCTTCTCCAGTCTATAGGTTGTGAGCATGCATTAGACATGATCTCTGGAGCACTGTTAGACACGTAGAAGCATGTTACCATAAAGAACATTTCAAACATCCACTTTTAAAAACCTGAATTGTTAGTCTTCACATATCAGGGAATGAACCCTCTGCTATGCATTAGAAGTATGCCCTTGAAATTTGTTTGTAAAAAGCTGTTGGTTGTTTCTTTTGACTTTATGATAGTGCTCACCTGTCCATTTAAATTGTTATGAACTCATTCATGACAGGAGACTTTATGCTAAAAGATGAAGCTGAACCATAACCGGCATTAACAGTGAAGGCAGCACCAGCACTGACTGCAGAAACCAACAACTCCTGAGCAGGCACAGCAAGCACGGCAGGCATGGCAGGCATGGCAGGCACGGCAGGCACGGCAGGCACGGCAGGCACGGCAGGCACCGCAGGCACGCAGGCACCGCAGGCACCGCAGGCACGACAGGTGACTGCCCGCTGCATCCTCTCCTCTCGAGAAGCAGAAGCTACGCTCACCCTCACCTACTGCTCAGAGCAGCTGATGGTTCTGGACAGGCCACCTCACAAATGGCACTTTGTATCTAAGGGAGCAGAATGGTTGCTTTTCCTCCCTTGGCCCTTCTCCCCAGAAGTGGGTCCTAAGATACTCCCTGGGGCGATTCACTTCCCAAATCAGAGACAAAGAACATTCTTTGTGAGACTCTGAGAATATGACACACTTGTGACTGTCCACTCAGAAGACCATGACTACAGGGAGCAGAGGAAGTCCTGAGTGAATGTGTGTTGATAGAGGCATGACCATGCCAAGGACTCCATACACAGCCTCAGCTAAGGAGGAGGCCTTCCTGGGGGACCAACTGTGAGCTCTGACAGTGTGCAAACAACATCCACTATGGCTCTCTCCCCAACCCTCACATCCCTGAAGCAGCCTGAAGACTGCTCCTCGACGGACACTTTCCTATGGAGAGTAGCTGAACCTGTCCCCTTGATCAGCGCTACACCATAAACCGGTCCTCCTTGTTTATCTGTACCCAATAACCTGCTGCCATGTTCAAGTCTATATAATAAATGCTGAGATTCCCAGGTGCTGAGGCTCCATCTGAGAGCGCAGTCCACCACAGCTTTCTGTTTCTGGGGTCTGTCTTTTTGTCTCTTATTTTATTTTGGTTTTTATTTTTTGACAGGGTCTCCCTGTGTAGCCCTGGCTGTCCTGAACTCTCTATGTAGACCAGGCTGGCCTTGAACTCACAGAGATCCGCCCTGTGAGTTGAGTGCTGGGACAAAAGGCACTATCTGTCTTTTCTTAACCTTCACTGCCCTCAGTCAGGTCCACGTCCTAGGGATCCATGTGAGGACACAATCGCATCGTATCACCAGGGAGAAGAAAGTAAGAGTCCTTGTTATGTCCAGGCAGACTTTTTCACATTCTGAGGGCGACATGGTGACTGGTTGCCTGTAGGACTTCATCTGCACCTGACTGCACACAGTTCTGATCTCTCCTTCCCTCCTCTCCCTCTCCTGGTCCAAAGGAACTGTGTGCTAGCTACTCAGGGTATGCAAGCTCTCCTTTGAGTTTCCTATTTTCTGTGACTTTTATAATGTATGAATATAATAGATCTGTGTTCTGTCTCCTTAGTAACCCAGCTACTATTAAAGATTAAACTCTTGAGGGAAGGAGGGGAAATTCTCTTTGCCCTTCCATTTAATCCTCCCAGTTCATTACCATCTCGTCATACTCTTTTATGCTCCAGTTGTGTCTCCCCACAACCCTCTTTATCAAGCATAAGAAGACAGACAGTGTACTCCATCCTGGAGGCTCTTGTATTCTATACAATGTGGATGAGTGTGCATGCTTTCCCCTTATTTGTCCGTCTTTGGTTGGTGAGGCTGAGTCTTGAACCATCACTCTGCCCTGGTCTTGTACTGTTTGTCTGAGCCAGCCTGGATTTCCTGTCTAATCGTGTGTAGCCCTGAAGACACAATGCCCCAGTCCAGAGGCTGCCTTTGGTGGGCTACACAACTGGGTGGAACTCAAGATGGCTACCAGAGTGAGCACCTGCAACATTCTGATGATGCCACCTGCACGCTGAATGTCACATTCCACAGCACTCAGACAGTTGACACACAACAACAGGAACGAGCCATAGACAAAGAGGTGCCCAAATGCCTGGGCAATCTTGACCGGTACCCAGGAGAGATAAGAACATTCCTCCCCTTCAGTAGCACACCCCAGCCCTTCCTCTCTGTGCCCTCCCAGTCCCTAATGGGAGGGGAAGGTGAGCGTGCAAGTTGATCCTCCAATTCCCCCACCCTTGGCTAAGATCTGCAGGCTCACTGCTGAATGCAGTTCTGTTGCTGGCTCCTCAGTCCCCAGGGGAAAAGGCTCCAGTTTGGTAATGGCCTAGTGAGAGGAGAGACATCGATCTTTTCCTGTCATGCAAGGTAGAGAACTGAGGCTCCCTTTAGATAGCCATTCAATCCCTCGCTGTGGGCAGCTCCCCTTAAGAGAGGTCTCGGAAGGCCTAGCCCAACCTTCAGAAGCTAACACATGGCTTGCACAGTGAGCTCTTCCTCTGAACCTGGTTTATGGGGTCAGGTGACTGGAGCTCAGCTGAAAATTTTTAATTGGATTTTGGGAGAGAATGAGTATAAATGAACCAAATTGCTCCACTGAATTCAGTGTCTAAGGAAAAGGAAAGACAGAAGAAAAGGCTCAAACTACAAGTTCAAAAGCAGCAGAAAAAAAGCTGGATTGCTCTTTTGAACTTAAGGTAGCTCCTGAGGATCAGGAAGACAAAGTATTCTGTTATTTAGAAAAATAGTAGATCTGATGGGAGATTTAAAAAAAAAAAAAAAATCAGATTTCAGGCCTGTGGAGTTTCCTCCTCCTGTTTTATAACAACCCTGGGGGTGGGGGGGGTTCTGAGCTCTCAGCATTCTTCCCCAGCACTTTCCTGATATCACACAGCTCTCCCTGGCGGGGGGGTCCCTGTAAAGGAACATGATGATCACCGACAGACAACTACTGACTATGCGGGGAGACTTAAACAGATCGGAAGACTGCCAGTGTTTGTGTTCTCCACGGACAGCAATAAGGACGAATTTGGATACTTTAAGAGAAAGCTCTAGCACCCAAGTCAGGGAGGCATCTGACAACTGTAATTAATGTACACAGAGCTATCCTGTGCTGTGGATGCAAAGAATCAGTAGGAAACTAAATTCTTGCAGGTAACATGGTGTATGCCCTTAGTCCCAGCACTTGGGAGGCAGAGGCAGGTAAATGAATGTCTGTGAGTTTGAGATCAGCCTGGTCTAAACTAAATAGGGAAACTCTCAGTCAGCCAAGGCTATATAGTAAGACCCTGTCTAAAAACTACAAAAAAAAGAAAAAATTCTTTAATTGTATTTATGTGTGTTGGGGTACAGGTGTGCATGGCCAGAGGACAATCGCAGCTGGTGTTCCTCAGATGTCATTGGGTTTCATTTTTTGTTTTTGTTTTTTGAGACAGGGTTTCTCTGTGTAACAGAGCCCTGGCTGTCCTCACTTTGTAGATCAGGCTGCCCTCAAACTCATAGAGATCAGCCTGCCTCTGCCTCCCAAGTGTTGAGATCAAAGGAGTGCACCATCAGGCCTGGCCATATCATCGCTTTTTGGGGTTTTGTTTGTTTATTTTGTTTGTTTTTTGAGACACAGTCTCACTCGTGGTTTACAGATTAGAGTAGAATGGCTACCCAGAATGCCCCAGAGATCTGCCTGTCTCTGCCTTCCAGAACTAACACTGCAAGCGCACTTTAGCATGCTCGGCCTTTTCAAATGTTTTCTAGAGACTAAGGTAGGTAAGCCACTCTCCCACTGTACTAAACCCATGCACATTTCCAATGCAAACTGAGTAGCAGTACCTGGTACTTTTATCAGCTGAGCCATCTCCTCAGCCCAGAAAATCAAACTTTTTCTGTCACCAAATAAAGACAGAGTTGAGAACCACTGGGATGAAACAGGTTAGGGTCAAAACCTTACGCTGGGGGTGGTGGTGCACACCTTTAAACCCAGCACTCGGGAGGCAGAGGCAGGGGGATCTCTGTTGAGTTCAAGATAAGTCTGGTCTACAGAGTGAGTTCCAGGACAGCCAAGGCTATATAGAAAGACTATCTCAAAAATCAAAACTAAACAAAACCCCAAGATTTCTCTGACAGAGAACTCAAAGTGAAAATTGAGTCCTCTTAGCCAGCATGGCCACACACACATCTGTAATCCCTGGGGAGGGAGATGTAGGAGACAGCAGGTTTGAAATGAGCCTGGGCTACATATGGCCCTGTCAGAAAACAATTCCAGGCACCCAGCTGCCGCACACTCTCGTGCTCTGTGGAGCCACCATTTTTAGTTTGTTTCCTCAGGAGAGCACAGAGGGAATTATTGATTTCTAGTAACACAGTGGTTTACACTGGAAGGAAACAAACAGCAAGACTGAGGGGCTGACTGTGGTCATTTTTCCCATCATTCACCTTGGACCCGCAACTCTTTCCTCCTAATCTGGTGACGTAACCATCAGACACGAGGAGAGGCTACAAAACGGAGACTGGAAATTTCAGAGTGTGACCTCAAGTTACGGAACTAAAGGAAGGCTGGTCTCAGCAGGGAACAAACCTGCCGGCTTCCTGCCCCTTCTTCACTCTCAGACAAAGCAGTGTTCACAGTCCTCGGAGATCCCTCTTTGGAAAACAAAGTTTATTTATGGGAAAGTGAGCTGGCTCAGCCACTAGCAGCACTTGATGCTTGAAGCCTGACCACCTCAGTTCAATCCCAGAACCTAGAAAAAAGATAGGAGAGAATCGACTCCTGAGGGCTGCCAGTGACCTGCCCACATGCACACATGCGTAAGCATGAACACACACACACATGCACTCATAAATAAAATGGTTTATTTATTAGTGTTGTGTGTGGGCGTGTGCTGTGGTGGGGGCATTCGTGTGTCAGAGACACATGTGTGTCAGAGGTAACTTATGGGAGCCAGTTCTCTCCTGTAGGTTTCAGGGACTGAAGTCACACCATAGGGCTTTTGTGGCAAGAGCTTTTACTGGCTGGCCCAAAGATTCTGCTATTTTAAAAATGCGCTTCTCATGCTGGATAGACTTACCGAACTTAACTGCAGTAAGAGAAAATTCAGTTTTAAGGTTCATATGGAAATGTAAAGTATGAGATGGGATTGATGATGTCATTAGTGCTTGGGCAGCTTACCTAGCATGTGTGAGGGCCTTGGTTCACTCCCCAGCACCAAGGAAGGAAGGGAGGAAACACACATCATGTAAGCCCTACTTAATGTATAAATTGTTCTTGGTACCCATAAGCTGCACTAACCTTTCTGATGTACTTGGTCCAACTACAGGCGGCTGAGCAGTTGTACTGACTGGGCAGGTGAGGTTGTGCTGGTCCCTCCCCTAAGGGAGGGTGCTTCCTCCTGTTTTCACACGTGTGACTGGACTTGTAAGGAACACCGAATGCACGATGCTCTGCAGTTTCCCCAGTGCTTGACTTTCCGACTGTTTATCAACTTCTACTTGACACAGTTACCCTGTTCACAGATCGCAGTAACAGTAACGGTACCATCTGATACTTAATCACAACGCTTGCCCACCTACCTCCCTACATGAAGGCAGGTAACAGGATAACTGAAGACAGCATGACAGGCACTTTGAGCTCCTTGAGAAGGCACTCCCAAAAAGCTTAGATAACACCTTTCATCTAAGATCTAAAAGTGCCTTACAAATCCCAGCTCATTAACCCTTCAAAAAGTTGTTGTGATGAGAATCAGAGCCGAATGTAATTGTTCTCACTTAGAGATAAGAAACAGAGGCAGCCGAGGACTACTGACTCAGAGAAATTGAGAGCTCCAAGTACCAGGCCTCGCATACTGGCCAACAAAAGGGCTATGACCAAGAGGCAGTGTACGTACGGCTCTTGAGGGGAATAACAAATCTGAATCCAAGAATGCCAGCTGGGAGGGAATCCACCCTTAGGCTGTAAGCGTATGTTCACAGCATGTGCTCACATGTTTTGGGGCTGTTACAGCTTGACTACGAAATGCCCCACAGTACTTAGCCCTGAGCTGGTGGTGCCATTTTGGGAAGTTCTTGAAACATCAAGAATGTGGGGCCTAACAGGAAGTTAGTTACTGGAAGTGTGTCTCTGAGATCACTCATGGTCACTTGCCTCTTGCTTTGCTCTGTCCTGTCCACCACGCTTTGGACAATCTCTGCTATGATCCTTTGCTGCCATAATGCTTTGCGTCACCATGGCCCAGAGTCAGCAAAGCCAAGTACTATGTGCTAAAACTCTGAACTGTGAACCAAAAATAATAATAAATAAATAAATACCTTCCCACAAGTTCCTGTCTGGTACTGGATTGCAGTGATGATTTAAAACATACACACACATACAAGAGAGAAAGAAGAGAGAGAGAGAGAGAGAGAGAGAGAGAGAGAGAGAGAGAGAAGAGAAAAAGAAGAGAGAGTGTGTGTGATGAGTTAGTTGACAGTGGAGTAGTGGGAGCCCATTGCTTGGATTCACATTGTGGTTTGGAAGCTTTTGGAACTGTTTTTGGGAGGAGGGAATCTGCAAGTGTTTGAAGAAGCAGGTCTAAAAGGCTTAGAATGCTAGAAGCCTGGTACAATGGCTGATTCTGGTAAGAGTTAGAAGACCAGACTGCAGAGGCTTCAGACAGGAACACCTTCAATGGGAACTGGACTGGAAACCATTAGTGATTTTAAAAGTGACAGCTGACAATTCTAGCAGACACGTCAAGTAGGCGCTTCTGGCCAAGTTTATAGTCAGCATCAGAAGCAAAAAAAAGGGTTCAAATACTAGAAAAACTTACAGTTTGGCCATGAAAGTCAGTATAAAGTTCAGGTAAGGAGCTGGGCATGTAAACCAAGTATGTGGGAGGCTAAAGCAAGATTTCCATGAGTCTGAGGCCAGCCTGGGCTACACAGTGAAGTTCAAGGCAGCCTGGAGTACACAGTGATACCCTGCTTGGCCCCACTCCCCTTCTTCCCCTCACAAAAGCCTTGGGGTTAGGAAGCCACTGTCTCTGGAGAATAGTGTTACCAGGAGGAAGCCATAGGGCATCTTAGAACTGCTCAGTCCTACCCATCATGGCCTCAAGGGTGTAAATGTGCCTACTTATTTAGAACACCTTCTCTACCTGGTGGTGCAAGCTTTTGACCCAGTACTTGGGAAACAGAGGCAGACGGATCTGTGAGTTCAAGGCTAACCTAGTCTATAGAGTAAGTTCTAGGACAGTCCTGCCTCAAAACACCACAAACAGATACACACACACACACCCCACACACACTTCCCTTGAGAAGACAGAGTGGCTAAGACATCCTGATAGCACAGAGCCACTTACAAAGTTGCTTACCTAGGAATCAACTGACCACACTTAGCCTTCTTTGAGTAGCTCAGCCATGTGGACAATGTATACTCAGTGCTCAGGCAGACTAGGCCTGGGACTAGTGAGGTGTCCTGGTGCCAGGCCCTGCCCGTCACCAAGGCCCACACTCTTCCCAGAAGACTATGGGCCCCTGCCTGCTGCTCCCCACTTCTGTCTCCCATGTTCTGTGCTGTCATGTGTCTCTGTGCCAATTACACCTCTTAGCCCCAGCTCTACTTTGGGGGTAGGGCTAGGACCAGCTCCCAGGTCTCTGCCAACTTTGACTTCTATTTCTAAAGCACACACTCATCCCTGCTGAGTCTGGAGTTCAAGCCCTCTCCTTAGAGTATGAGGGTTAGGTGGACCCACAAACAAGTTGGTGAAGAGAGAGAGGATATGACTGGCCTAGATCAGATGACCTTCCCAGTTAAGGCCTTCTCTATGACTGAGCACCTCAGTGTGATCAGAACTAAAGAGAAAGCTAGGAACCCCTCCTCCCCCAAAAAAACCTTTAAAAGTAGTAAATTCCTCATGCATTCTTCATGAGAAAAGGCCTACAGATACAGGGTTGAAACGTCAGGTGGTAAGGATGGGGATGTAGCTCAGGTGGCAGAACACCACCTCATATGGTTTAATCTCCAACACTGCATAGGCCCAGCATGGTGATGTCAGCCTAAAAACCCACCCTTGAGATGTAGAGACAGGCAGAGCAGAAGTTACAATCATCCTCAGCAACACAGAAACATTTGAGGCTATCCTGGGATAAAATCTTGTCTCAAGAAAAAAGATGTTCTGTAATAAACAGAAACGTCTTAATATCAGGGTAGGTGAGAGGGCTCAGTGGGCAAGGGAGCTTGCAACACCAAATCTGATGACTGCAGTTCAATCCCTGGATCCACAGAGTAGAACAAGAGAACAGACTCAAGACAAGTTGTCCTCTAAATTATACACACACACACACACACAGCCCCACACCAACTAATGTCATGAAAACTTATAAAAAAAATATACTAATAGGCTAAAAATATAATCAATTTTGAAGATATTTTACTAATCTATTTTGTAATCAGGATCACAAACACTTTTCGAAGTTCTATTTGTTAAAATTCCTCAAACAGTCAGGCACACACACCTGGGAGGCAGAGGCAGATAGAGCTCCGGGTTCGAAGTCAGTCTGATCTATACAGTGAGTTCCAGGACAGTCAGGGCTACATAGAGATACCCTGTCTTGAAAAACAAAACAGCAGCAGCAACAACAAAATCCACAAACCCAAAAGCTGACTCTGAGTCTCTGCCTAGGGGACAGGGCCTTCAAGCCCTCAGGTCTTCCTCGCTCACCCTTGTCTTCTGGCTGCATACAAGGACACTTCTATGAAAGCAAGCACTGGAAGAATGGAAAGACAAGGCGGGAAGCAGGCACGTCCAGGAGCAAAAGTTTGCATCTGTTTAAAAATATCCACAGAGGCTATGCCTGCTTATACCAGGGCAAGCCATATTCTTACACACAGACTCACCCCTTCACCAAAACAGGGGAAATGGAAATGTCTTGAGGATGGAGCTCAGAGATGGAGACACTCTGGATGTTAGAGGCCAAGGGACATGCCCAGCATGAAGAAAAGTCCTCTGAAAAGGACCTAGAAGTTTCTTAGGTAACCGAAGTTTGCATGCTTTTCCCCTCAATGTCCAGAGCTACTCTCTGCTACAACCTTTCCACCTTTAAACAGGATATTTTATGAAGATACCCTATATTTACAATAGGAAAGAATGAGAAGTCACAATTCCAAGTCCTGCGTTCCTCAGTTTTCCATTGCTGTGATTTCAATCAACTTAAGAGGCTGAAAGGCTTATTGGTGGTCACGTGGCCTCAGTGCTAAGCCTGTGGCAGCACAGTACACAGCCACACGTGATTGTGTAGCAAAGGAGAGTTTTATTTCATGGCATCCAGGAAGTGAGAGAGAGAGCCATGGAGGATACAGGATGCGGAAACCTCTCTAAGGTTTCTAGTGACCCACTCCCTCTATCTAAGGCTCTGTTTCCTCACAATAGCACCACAGGTAGAGGAGCAAGGCCTTAACATACAGGAATCTGGGGGACATTCCAGAGCCAGACTACAGTACACTCTGATTGTTATTGTTACTCCCTGCCAACAATCTGATAGATCATTCCAGAAACAGACAGACAGACAAACTCCACTTTCCTTGAAAGGAAAAAAAGAGAAGGTTCACTAGGAATCTTTACAGCCACAATCTGGGGACCTCGGAACTTTTATACCAGCCACCTGAAAGCTAAAGGGGGCCTGCAATACTCTAAAGACTGGACAGCAGCATTTACTCAGAATAAAGGCTTGTTTTTGGGGATTTGCTGTTTCCAGTACTTCAGGACACCCTACACTCCGCAGCTCAGTTTTTGTCTGTCGATGCAGTGTGTGGTGGGAGTCATAACAAAGCCAAGCCATAGATTGGGGACGGTGTTCTCACAGGAAGCAAGCAGCCGGCGGGATGTTGTGTGTGGGGGTGAAGTGCATCAGCAGCAGCCATCCTCAGGAAAGTGTGAAGTGTGTGTGTGTGTTGACATCGGCAACACAGCTCCTCAGGCTTGTGTGTGTGTGTGTGTGTGTGTGTGTGTGTTACATCAGGGACAGCTACAGCTCCTCAGGCTCTGTGTGTGTGTGTGTGTGTGTGTGTGTGTGTGTGTGTACATCAGGGACAGCCACAGCTCCTCACCCTGTCAGCATGTCACTCCTGCTTCTGGTTCTGGCTCATCCACTCCCAATACCAAAGTGCTTCACTCCACTGGACAGAGCTAGAGTCCTGTCTCTTCTGACAAGGACGGCTTTCCTTGCACTAAGAGGAAAGGACTTCCTTCCCTGTTGGTCTGCTCCCCAGCCACCTGCAAGTCTCTGCTAGAATCTATGAGGTCTGTTTACAGCCTGGCCTCTCCTAAGGAGGCAGCAAACACAGCAAGGGAAGGAAGGCTATAAAACCTTCTGCAAGTAATCACTCAGGGTTGCACTTTTGGACGGCTGGCCTGCACCTCACTGCTGATGCAAGTATTATCAAGTTGAAGACTGCTGTTAAGACCAAACGACCTATTAGAGAGTGAATTAAAACCGATATATACAAACAGGATGCTAGGCAGTTCTGCTGAGCACCTCAATATGCAAAATGCTAGGGGACTTCCCCTCCCTGCAGAGCCTTTCCATTTTGAAAAGTGGCAAGAAAACCCAGGGAGCAGGGGGAGGAGACTGTGGAGACAGGAGGCTGTGCTGATAGGGCTGGAAAGCTTGGGCCTGACCTCCATGCAGGCCGCACATGGTGCCATTCGAGTGCTGGCATCTGAGATGGGCCGATGGCAGCTCAATCTGTTGCCAAGTTTCCTCCCCAGAAAATCCTACCTCGAGGCATGGCTATTACTGCTTTACCACAGTAAACTGGCGGCTGCTTGGCTAAGAAACTCCTCGGCCCCTAAGCCTGTAACGCCAGCCCCGAGGGTGGCTGCTGTCTCAGAGCTGACCCAGGGATGTTTCTGCAGATAGCTGCCAAGGGAAGAACTAGTGCTCATTAAATGTTGCTACCACTCTGCTTTCTATTTCCTGTCTGGTCGCCTTCCCGCAGACAGTGCTCATAACGGTACTCAATGGGCAAGGCAAGGTTCACAGAGAGGAAGGACAGGTCAGCAGAAGCAAAGCCCTCGATCTTGTCTCACAGGAAGACCTAAGCGACTCTTGGCCCCGGGGCTTTCATGAGGTCGGGCATCCAAGCCCTGACTGTTGGCTGTGGCAAAGTAACACATGGAGAAAAAGGAGCTGGGGAGGGAGGAGGAGGGAGAAGCTCAGCTCCTCTCAGTTCTCCAACACAGGGATGGGGTCCAAAAGTGAGAGCAGATCAGATGTCCTCAGGCAACAGGGTGTCTACATATGCATAAACAATAGCTGTCCAAATAATAGCCGAGCTAGGAACAGCTCTTGGAAGCTAGAAGACTAACTGCCACATGCTATCAACTACGTTATTGTCACCTCATTAAACAAGACTGGACCCTCAGCCAGAGCCATAAGACACACGCCTTCAGTACCATTACCAGAGCTTTACACATTGTGACACCCACTTATGTCCCCATGGTCCTGCTCAGACAGCCGCCTTCCCTCTGTGAAGGCGTGGCCAGACGTCAAACAAGCAAAAGGTTTTTGGGAAGAAAGAGCATTATCATGCCCAAGCATGCCTTGGGAGTTGAAAACCATGACAATCTAAAAAAACAGAGTAATTGGAATTCTGCTGGATTTCTAGCCAGACAGCTTTCTCCCTAGCTTTTAATTTTTGACAATGCTCTGCTTTGATTCTAAAATGATTTCCTGGATGGAATTTTGTCCTTTTTAGAGCGAGCACAGTTTCACTGCACTACCAACCTCACTTGTTCTCATGCCAATTCTTTAACACTTAGAGCAACAATCACACACCAAAACCACAAGGGTGCCCGCCCACAGTGCTTTCCTTCAGTCAGGAGCTGTTGAATGAGTGAGTATGTGTGTGTGTGTGTGTGCGTGCGTGTGCTGGGTGTGCACTTAGGCTTGCAAGAGCACACCCATGTGGAGTCCACAGGTCAACACTGGGCATCTATCTTCTTTATCACTCCCTGCTTTTTTTTTTTTTAAAGATATTTATTTATTTATTATATGCATATGAGTACACTATTGCTGTCTTCAGACACACCAGAAGAGGATGTCAGATCCCATTACAGATGGTTGTGAGCCACCATGTGGCTCCTGGGAATTGAACTCAGGACCTCTGGAAGGAGTAGTCAGTGCTCTTAACCGCTAAGCCATCTCTCCAGTCTCTCTGCTCTGTTTTGTAAGACAGAGTCCCTCACTGAAGCTGGAACCTGCTGTTCTGACTAGACTCTCTGTTTTGGCCAGAGAGTTTGAGGGACCCATCTGTCTTTCCACCCCAGCACTGTGATTACAGGTAACTGTCCTGTGCACCAGTCTATGCGGCAGACCAATGTAAACAAGAGGACTCCTGGGGCCCATGGGCCAGCCATTCTAGCGAATTGGTGAACTCTAGGTTTAGTAAAAGATCCTGTTTCAAAAAATGTTAAAATCACTTTCTGCTTTTACAATGGACCCAGTTTTGGTTCCCAGAACTCATATGGTTGCTCATAATCATCTGTAAATCTGTAACTCCAGTTCCAGGGAATCGATGCCCACTTCTGCCCTCCATGGGCATCAGTCACTCACATCACACACACACACCACACTCTCTCTCTCTCTCTCTCTCTCTCTCTCTCTCTCTCTCTTCACACACACATACACACACACACACACACACACACACTTCCTCTCTCTCTTTCACACACATATACACACGCACATGTACACACAGGTACACATATACGCAGGCACACCCACACACCCACACAACACAATAAGCACAATAAATCTAAACAGAACCAAAACTTGACTCATTTCTTCTGTGAGTAACACACAGAAGACAGTGAGCAGATCCCCACACATGAACGTGGACGAGCATTTCCGGTAACAAGAACAAATGCCCATTCAAAGAGCTCCTGGGAACAAGCTCAGGACTGAATATTCACCCCCTCCCCTCAAATGCACCAAACAGGCATCTTCCTAGTGCTTTATGCTTTAAATGTTACCACATATTTCATTCTGAGGAGAGTCAGCAGCGAATTCCGGAACAGCAATGGCAACCTCTTGGGGTTTTTTTCTGCACTTGTTGCCTTTGCCAGACTGTGGCCTCTGTTATTGTGTTGGCTAGACCCTACAGAACCCTGTCAGCATCCCCCCAGGCTGAGACAACTCGTGGGAGTATTCCAATGCCACTGCAAAGAGAAGTCAGCAGTGACTGTGACTGGCGGAGGGCCAGGAGAGAAGAGGCATCACATGAGCAGGCGGCCACAGAGCAGTGGAAGGTATCTTTCCAGAATAGACACCAGCTTCCAGAAAGATCAGCAGTCGGCTGAGCCTACACTCATATCAACAGTGGCTTCACCTCACTGACAGCTCGCTGTATCTTCAGGCAGCCTCATTAGAGTCTTCACTTCCAGGCAACATAACACATAAATTTAGGGAAAAGAATTTGTGTGGGTGAAGCAACACTTGGATTTGGATGTTCCTCCTGCAAACAGCATGCAACAGCAGCACTTCAAGCTGCTCTAAGGACTGTCTCTCAAACACCTGTCAGGTTGACGTGTAGTACTCCCTGGCACTGGAAAGACGGCAGTGCTCCCAACTGCTCCCACAACCTCCTGGTTTAGTCATCCAGAATGAAGGCAGAGGGGATGGCTCAGTGGGGTAAGATGCTCACTGCCACCCTGGTGACTGCATTGATCATTAACACAGCCAAGTGACCCCACCCATAGTCTGACAAGACATCTCATCACAGTCTCCTTCCTAAAGCTCACACTTGCCTGCTGTTGGTGCTGATGATAAGCTTGGCAGCAGCTTGTTGTCCTAGCACTCACGAGGGAGGAAGGTGAGTTCAGTCCCAGCACCTCTAGTACTCCTAAAACAAACGTGAATGGCTTCTGAGAAGAGAGCCGAGTACTGGATAGTACTGATTCACTGAATGTTGCGTACCAAATCTTGAGGTTCGTTAACCACGCACACCAACTGAGGCGGAGGCTCGAGATGCACAAGTTGAAGGGCATCAGAGCACAAGGTAAGAGACTGCTTCAGAAAGACTGTGATATATGTCATCACGAAGCAGACCTGTGGCCAGGCCTGCACAGAGAAGCCATGCATCGAAAACAAAGAGCAAATGAACGCAGAGCGCTCTGGGTGATGTGAGACCTAACTAACTAGGGCTGCGAAGGTAAGTCCAAAGACTGCCGGCCACAGAGCAGCGCCCCCAGCACACATGCGCACGTGTGCACACACTAAACACAATTCTTACAAAAGAAAAACTAGTTGTACAAAAGTTTCAACTAACAGTAATGTGACGAGCGACCGAGAAAGAGACCTGATGTTGACCTCTGGGCTCCACACAAGCACATACTCATGTACAGACACGTGCGTTCACACACACACACACACACACACACACACACACACACACACCCGGAGATGACTAAGCTAAGCTCTGAATTCTAAGTCAGGGTTAGCAAACCTCTCTGTAAAAGGCCACATGACCACACCCTCTTGGTCACATGAGTTGGTCCTCACGTGACCATACTGTGCTCCAGGACAACCATGTGAGGTGCACAGAAAGGAGTCTGCATTCTGCAGTGCCGGAGACTGGTTAAAGGGCCTGCACCGCAGGTGAGGGAAGGCGCTGTCACTGCCACAGCTGTGCCCTCAGAGTTCTATTTGAGTTCCACAGAATTTGCTCATGTCCTGTAAGTCTCCCAATGTGTTCCCTGTCCTGCTCACCACTGAAAAACACACAGCTTTTCTTGGTCTGAGGACCAAACAGCAGGTGCTGGGTCACACTAGGTCACTGCAGACCATGCTCCAAGTTTATGGCTCTGTCCAAAAGATGCCAGTGCCTATAGACTTGTTGTATAGATAATTACTTTTCTTTTTTTTTCCTTTTGGTTATTTGATCTTGCTATGTACACCTAACCTTAAAACTCTTGATCCCTCTGTCTCAGCCTCTGGAGTACATGCATGTGTTGCCACCCCAAACTGAAGCTCTCCTCTCTCCCCTCCTCCCCTCTCTCTCTTCCTCTTCCCTCCCTCCATCCCTCCCTCCGTGTGTATGTTTGTGAGCACACGCTCAAGCCATAGTGCATGTTGGTGTGGTGGCCAGAAGACAGCTTTGTGGCATGCTCTCTCCTCTCACCTCTAGTGGGTTCAGCTCACCAGGCCTGCGCAGTAAACGCCTTTACCTATGGAGCCAACTGCTGTCCTGATTCTTTCTTTGTTGCTGGGTTTTTTGTTTGTTTGTTTTTTCCTGAGACAGGGTTTCTCTGTGTAGCCCTGGAGGTCCTGGCTCTGGACACCAGGCACTCAGAGATCCCCTGCCTCTGCCCCGCTGAAGGGAGGGATGAAACGCTGGGATTAAAGGTGTGCACCACCACCACCACCAGGCTGTTACTCTGTTTCTTACAAGAAAATAAAACATGAATGAAAGGCGTTGCTAGTTCTTGACAGCTTACTCTAGTATAAAACACTTTACCAAACAATTTGTTTGCTTTGTTTTGTTGATACATAGTCTTGCTTGTGTAGCCCAGGCTTGCCAAGGACTTTGAATCTTCTTGCCTTAACCTCCCAAGTGCTGGGATTGCAGGCATGTTCTACTACATCTGGCCAGGGTTAAATTTATTTATTTATTTACTTATTTAGCTCACTCTGTAGACCAGGATGGCCTTGAACTCACAGAGATCCAACCGCCTCTGGGATAAGAGGTGTGCCTCACCATGCCTAGAACCCTTCTGTTTCAAAGGCTCCCGATTCTCGGAGAACTCCAAGCTTGGCTTTCATTTCTTTGCATCTGGTCCACATCTGCCATCTTGCTGCCAGTCTGCTGTACTCCGTGAGTTACTAAACTCTGGTTATTATGAATGCTTCCCTTAATGCCTAGTCTTTATCATCTGCCTACTGGGCACTCTGCGGAGGAGCGTTCCTTGAAGAGGTACTGTTCAGACAGAAGGACAGTACACTCTCCAGAGAGGAACATCATTTGCTGTTGCCATAGCCCTGCCAACACTACTGTCCAAAGCCTCCTGACAAAAGCTGACCTCGAGGCCTCCATGTCTTTTTTTTTTAGAAGCAAATAATGAATTAATTACACTTTCTGTTTTATGTTTTGGGGGTGTAATCTTATTATATAGCCCAGGCTAGCCCTGAACTCATGATGTGACTCACGCTGATCTCAAACTGATTCAGTCTTCCTGCCTCAGCCTCTCAGCTGTGCAGAGAACAAACCCAGCTCAAATAGTTTTTGCACTAAGGATCTTTGTTGTCAGTTTCCCAGTGTTCCCCTTTTGCTCAGGTTTCCTTGATTGCTCTCCCAACCACTGACAGAATACAAGTGTGAGCAGGTGAGGATTCTCTCTCTCTCTCTCTCTCTCTCTGGTGCTCCTTTACAACACTGCATCCTTACAGACAAGAAAATCCCTCCAGAGTCTTTTTCCCATGCCCTGGTCATGTGACCATCAAGACTAATGTTACTTCTGATAGCATGGAGAGACACTACTCAAAAACAACAGCGTGTCAAGTGAGCTGCACTTGTGTGTAAGCGGGAAAGCCTTGCTGTGTGAGCTGCCTGTCTGACAGAACATTCTGGAATTACTCAGTAAGGACTGGAAAGCTGCAAATCACAATAGATACAACTATCAGGTCTTTGCATCTGAGGGAAAATGAAACAACTGGCAGACAAAGAGAAACAAAAATAATCAGCATAACTGCACGGAAAGCTTTCAGACCATATCAACTTATCAACTTATCAACTGTATTTTCAAAGGGGAGTTCGCTTTATCACAGCGATGTTCTTTTTTCTAGCAGAAATCAATCATTATGCGCAAAATCAATAGAGGGAACTGACACCTGCTTTGTTGCTTTACTAAATAAGATTAAAAACATCCAGTCCTGGGGCTGGCGGAGTAGCTCCAGCTGCCGAGTGCTGGCCTCACGTGAAGCGCACGTCCTGTTCCAGCAGGTTAGCCAAGCTCGCGAGCAACCCCGGGGCTCAGCAGGCGGAGGCCGGAGAGCAGAAGGCCAAGGCCACTCTTGGCTATACTGCGGCATTTAAGGAAAGCCTGGGCTACATGAAACTATCTAAGAAACAAATAAGCAAACAAACAAAAACACTTTTCTTTTTCAAGTTGTATGCCATATGCAGCATGAATCCAGAGACAGTGACTTAGCCCCAAGTGCAGGGGCAGCTGCTCAATTTCCCATATGGCAATGGGTTTAGTGTTCAATCAAGGAATTTCAGAAAAGTCTGAGGTTTGAGGGGAAAAAAATGTAAAAGGCCAAGTAACAAAGAAGCAGTTTCCAGGGACGGTAAGGCTTGAGCTGAGAATTACTATATAGTAAATACAATTCTCTTTGTGAAGTCAGAGAATATACTTTCCAATGGTTTTGCATTGCAATCAACAATGCATGGATCTATTTATTTATCTGAGACAGGGTCTTATATGCTGGCCTCAGACTCTTGACCATTCTGCCTGTACCTCACAAGTGCTATGATTACAGGCATGTGCCGGCACGCCTGGTTCATGTGGCACTGGGGACCAAAGCCAGTGCCTGCCTGGCGAGCACTCTACCAGCAGAGATACATCTCTAGCCCTCAATAAACATTTTTTAAAGCTGTGAGGCTCCTGTCCACCAGGAAAAAAGTTTAGCAGTCAACTTTCCATACTTAGAGTAAGTGAGAGCCAGTAAGACTACTCGACAGATAATGAAGACTTCTGCCTCGCAAGCCTAAGGGCCTGAGTTCAACCACTGGCTCCCACAGTCAGTGGACAGAACCAGTTTTGGAAAGATGTTCTCTGAGTGCTACATGCACACCATAGCTCATCCAAACCTGTACTCACATCACACAAGAACACACATACACATAAAAATTAAAACAAGTAAAAATCTCAATAGATCAAACAGTCAGTAACTCTTCTTAGGCCTACTATGGAAGTTAGGTAACAGAACCACCCAAGAGACACGGGAGGGCACAAGAATCACAACTCAATCCTAGCATCGAGGAGGAGAACCTCGGGAAACCGGGGCTGGAACCAACAAACTGGTGGAGGCGCTGTGCGGAGTCTAGGTGTGAAGAATCAGAGCAAACGCTGCGGGGTATGGAGGCTGAGGCAGGATCCAGAGCTCAAGGCCAGCCTGAATTACTCATGGAGCTCCTGACTCATGAAACACTAGAACCCAGAACAAATGGATTGTACAGCTACCATACTGACGGGTGAGAAACCTGACATTTTCCTGCTAAGTCAGGGGCAAGGCAAAGATACCGTCACCCCTGCCTTTCACCCATATTCAAAGTCCCAGCTAGGAAGTAAGAGACAAAGTAAAAGGAAGACATATTTAGAAGGAAGCAATAAACAGTCTTTTGTCACAGATGACATGATGGTCTAGGACCTAGACGCTAGATAAAAATCCAAAAGTTGGGCATGGTGGTGCATGCCTTCAATCCCAGCACTCAGGAGGCAGAGGCATGCAGAACTATTGAGTGTGAGAACAGCCTGGTCTACATAGCAAGCTCCAGGCCAACCATGGCTACATAGTGAGACCGTGTCTCAAAAACAACAGAAACACTTTTATTAGACTTAGTGATAATATCTATCAAGCTTGTAAGACACAAGATTAAAACTCAAAATTCAGTTTTATATTTATCATCAATAAACAGTCAGAATTTGACACTAAAATAGAGGCTGGAAGCTGGACAGTGGTGGCTCATGTCTTTAATCTCAGTACTTCAGAGGCAGAAGCAGGCAGTTTGAGGCCAGGCTGGCTGTCCTAGAACTCCCTCAGATCTACACAAAGAAACCCTGTGTCAAAAAGGGTGGGGGCGGAGAGCACAGGACTAGCTTCAGCAGTTAAGAACACTGGCTTTTCTTTCAGAGGACCTGGGTTTGAGTCCCAGCACTTACATGGTGATTCACAACCAGAAGTAATTCTAGTTCTATAGTTCTATGGGATCCAACACCCTCTTCTGGTCTTCAAGGACACCAGAAACGCAGGTAGCACACAGTTCTACAGGCAAAACATCCACAAGTAAAAATAAATCTTTTTAAAGTAATAATAATACAGTATCATTTATACTAACACCCCAAAAGGGAAGATAGTATCTACTTGAGAAAAACCACAAAACTCTATTGAAAAATAACAAAACAAACCCCACAACAACAACAAAACCCTAAAACTAAATAATTCATGAACAGATCCAACTTGATCTATTGATTTAAAACAACCCCAAACCCCCAGGAAAGTAATCCTATGGATATCAACAAACTGACTCTAAAGTTTATTGAGAAAGGAAAAAACCAAAATAGCCAAATCAATACTGAAGAACAGTCAGAGGACTGCCGCCAGCCAACCTTAAACCCTACTGTGAAGGTAGGAGAAGAGGGCCATGGAGTGAAAACAGACAGAGCAGGAAGTGGAGTCACCACATCCCACGCAGACTATGGCAACGAGAAAACCAAAGGACAGACGCACAGCAGCACCTACAGGAAAGCCAGGGCGAGGAGCAGCAGGTATCTGCAGAGCAACCCAGAGCCTGTTCCTTACGTGCAGCAGGAGGAGGGAGGTGAGTTGGTCTGGCTGGGTCTCTGTAAGGGAGCAGTCTCAGGCTGTGATCCTCTGGGGACAGGAAGCACTGGGCGCTCGTCTTTTAACACACACTGCCAGTATCCACACATGGGAAGAAGGCTTTGCCAACTCCCAAGGGTCTGAGGCATTTATTTGTCCTTGTCAAAATACACATTCATTCAAGGCTTCCAGCTCTTCACATGGAACGAAACAGAGGACTCAGAAATAAACCCACATAAATCAATAAGGGAGCAACGGTCACAGTATGGAGCAAAACTCAATTGAGGCAACCAGCAAGACAAGGAATCTGGCTAGAGACATTGCATCCTTTTTTTTTTAAAAGATTTATTTATTTTATGTATATGAGTACATTGTAACTGTCTTCATACACACCAGAAGAGGGCATCAGATCCCATGACAGATGGTTGTGAGCCACCATGTGGTTGCTGGGAACTGAACTCAGGACCTCTGGAAGAGCAGTCAGTGCTCTTAACCACTGAGACACCTCTCCAGCCTGACTTTCCATTCTTTACAAAAAAATGAATCAAAAGACCTGAACAGAAAACACCGAAGACGATACACGTGGCAAGGATGTATCTGGAAAGACGTTCAACACCATGCATTGCAGAGAACTGCAAATTAAGACAGTCGGGCACAGCTTTGTGCCAGGCAGAGGGCCAAGCCTAGGCAGGCAATAGGGCTCGGTGTGTAAAGGCATGTGCAAGCCTGACCAGCTGCGCTCCACCCCTAGAGCCCACAGCACAAGAGAACTGATCCCTGGATACTGCCCACTGGCCTCCATGTGTGTACCATGGTATGTGCAAGAACACACACACACATTTAAAAAGAAGAATACAAATAAACAAAAATAATGAAGTGCCTTCCAAATACTGAAAAGACCAAAAGTGACAAGGACACAGAATCAAAGGAATTCTCAGTTACTGCTGTGGGAATCCCAGATGGTACAGCCCCTGTGGACGACAACTGGGTATTTAAAATATGTTAAGCATACTCCTAACACATGACCCAGCCGCTGTGCTCTCTGTTATTTATTCAAAGGCATTTATAGCTTTATTTGTAAGTGCCACAACTTGGAAGCAGTCAAGAAGTCCTTCAATGAGGTGAAGAAGAAAGCACGGGACATCTAGACAGCAGAGCATCATTCAGTAATCAAAGAATAGCCATGACGAGGCATCAGAAGGGGCTGAAGGGGGGTAAATATAGTGGGATGTGGGGCATGGGGGCACTCTACTTTCTGCTCACTTTTCCTGTGAACCTAAAACTGCTCTAAAACATGAAGTTTATATATATATATATATATATATATAAAGTAGGTGCTGGAGAGATGGCTCAGCAGTGAAGAACGCTTGTTGCTTCTTCAGAGGAGCTGAGTTCAGTTCCCAGAAACCATGTCAGGTGGATCACAGCCACCTATAACTGCACTCAGCAGGACCAATGACCTGTTCTGGCTTCTGTGTGCACATACACATGTGGCATACACACCAAGGAACACATGTACACTAAATAACTTTTTAAAAAAAAAATCACATAAGTCTAAATTTTTAAAGATTATATAAATCCTAGACTTTACCTCTTGCCTATACATACACACACACATCTAGTCACAGTGCAACACTTGCAAAGCAAGAGGCCCTCCATGAGTTAAGGCGATACTGAACAAGACCTATCTCTCAAAAAACAAAAGATTTGAATTTATCTTTCAAATAAAACCAAGCATTCAGGGCTGGAGAGATGGCTCAAAGGTTAAGAGCACTGACTGCTCTTCCAGAGGTCCTGAGTTCAGTTCCCAGCAACTACATGGTGGCTCACAACCATCTGTAATGGGATCTGATGCCCTCTTCTGGTTTGTCTGAAGACAGCTACAGTGTACTCACATACATAAAACAAATACAATCTTAAAAAAAAAAAAGAAAAAAGCAAAAATAACAACAACAACAAAAAAAACAGCATTAGTTCAAAACAAGCCTCTTCCCTGGAAATATTGAATGCCTTAGGACACACTGACCAAAGAGCCAGTGGGGGGAGGGGGTGCTCTATTTCCTGATCTGGCCAGTCGTTGCACTTTTTCTGATTCTATCCAACAGCAGCTATATGCTTGGCCCATGTACATTTACAGGGAAAAAAAATTCCTTTATGGAATTCAAACTTCCTTTATGACAACTGAGTGATGACCTCACTGAGAAGCACTCATTGTGGGATTTCTCTGAAGGCTTGCCCTTCTTTAGGCTACACAGGCAGCTTTCTCTCTCCTAACAATGCAGATGCTTCTCTCTAGGCTTTGGAAGGGCGGGGTCTCCCTTCCTTCATGGCCCCTCACACTGCCTCTGGAATGACGCTCCAGCCTCCCTCCTACATCAAGGCCTGACTGTGCCTCCCAGCACGGTCACAAGACTGTCTCCTAATAAAGCTCATGTCTAGATGGGAAAGATGAGTGAATAAATGAAATGCATTTACCCTTCCTGGTTTCCTCAAATGACTGTAAGGAACGAACCAGGATCAAATGAAGATGGATGAAATCCTGGGAAAGGCAACTCACAACCAAGTCCAGCTCAGAGTGGACAAGGGACTGGAACCATGTTTCAGGGGAAACTATTAAATTTAATAAACCAGCTTAATGCTGCCTGCCTCCTAAGTTAAAACACTCTCATAATAAGCTAATGTCCCTCAGACTTATCTTTCGGTTTTCATAGTGGTTTCGTTTTTGAGAGATTAACATTCTATAGTCCAAGTTCACCTGGAATTCATCACATAGCTCGGGATGGCCTTAAACACAGGGCAATCCTTTTGCCTCAGCTCCAACTCTCAAATGTTACAGTTATACACATGAGTTAGCACATCAGGATTAAAATAAACCTTCCCCCTGAAGTTCAAAGGACTGAACCCAGGGCCTTATGCATGCTATGCAAGCAATCACCACCAAGCTACACCTCCAGCCTCATTTTGGTAGTTTGAGACCTGGTCTCAGTAAGTTGCCAATGCAGGCCTCAGCCTTGCCATCCTCCCGAATAGCTCTTGAATGGCTGGGACCGGCAGTGCTTTCCACGGCCTCTCAGATTCCCTGGTTTGTCTTTGCCTCCTAGGGTTTCTCCTCGGCCTGCAGTCAGTCTGTTGAGAGGAGGGTCTTAGAGACTGGTTCTGTTGCTTCAAGCTACTTCTCAAGTCCCCCAAGTGGAAGGCCAGCATGCCTGGCTGTCAGGGGCTGCCCGCTGATGACCAGTCACTTCCCTTAGCTCCCTCTGTCCTCAGGTCAGCCTTGTTTCTCCAGTCACACAGCCTTGCAGCCGATGGTTACACAAACGCATCTTTCCTGCGATCTCTTAGAAATGGAAACTCTCAGGGAGCATCATCCTATTCATCTGGTCTGGGCCATCTTCACTAACGCACCCTCCTCCTGGAGCTGTCAACCTGCCATGAAAACAGCACGGCTGACTATGCTGTCCCGGTGTCTGCTCTGAGTGACACAGAACAACTCTTTGTCAGGTCCTCCTTCCAAAGCCTTCCCTAGGGAAGGCTTATTTTAACTAGGAATAACCAGACACTAGTCAATTACAGCTTCTCTGGCTCTGAAAAGAGCTGTACAAAAAGAAAAGTGCCTCTACTCCAAAGCCATTAGAGAACTTTTTCTTATTACCCAGGCACCAAGAACACACACTACTCCGCGGAGCCAAGAGGACCAATCTCCCTCCTGGAGCAGAGCAGCAATCAGCAGGCACTCATTAAATTCTCAGAGCAATGAGCAATGACTCTTCCCAGCTTTGTTTCTCCATGAATAGCTGAGGAGCTTGGCTTTTCCCAAGGCTGCCTCTGAAGACGCTCCTGCTCCCTGGCCTAGGAGCTGTTAGCATGCTTGTCAGTATGTCAGATAAGCCTGGCTCCTCTGGAACTGACATGGTTAGCCTTTCTGTTTACTCTAGTCAGTTCCTAGCTTGTTAATGCTTTCTTCTTTCTTAAAATAATAATTTTAAGGTCTGTGAAGATAGTTAATTCCAAAAAAGCAGCTTCCACCAAGTCTGACTGCCTGAGCTTGATTGATCCCTGGGACCTTTGTGGTGGAAGGGAGAAACCAAAGATGTCCTTGGACCTCCATGCACTTGTGCGCATGTAACTTTTAAAATCCAAAATAAGCCAGGAATGATGGTACATGCTTGTAATCCCAGCACTTGGGAGGCAGAGGCAGGCAGATCTCCATAACTTCAAGGCCAGTCTGGTCTACACAGTGAGTTCCAAGCCAACCAAGGCTCCATACTAAGACCCTGCCTCGAAAAACAAAAATTAAAATAAGAAAAATTTCATCATTGAAATATAAAAACAATGTTTTCTAAATATTTTCTTTCATTTCAAGGGTTTCAGAGGATGTGGCTTTTCACGTTCTAGTCAGCAGAGTGAATCTAAAAGATGGTAGACTACAGTTACATAGGGTATATTTACACCAGGCTGCTATGGCAGTTACACCCACAGTGCCTTGATTTTTGAAGATTTATTCCCTTGGTTGAAACACAGGTGAAAGATTCTATGCTGAAACTAATAATTAAGAACTAAACTAAGGGGAACTACAGAGATTAGAGGGTGTATGGCCCCTGGATACAAGGGCACACACTTCTTTTCCACACATCTGCCCATGATTTTATGCTGTAACTGTCAGACAACCTGCCCGCTCAGAGGTAGCAGCTCCTGAAAGGCAAGGCCTGAGTCCTAAACACTGCCTCACCTTCAGCGTCAGGAAGGATTCTTGTAGAATTGGTGTACTTAGAGCGGGGCTTGGATTGTCCTGACTCTGCTACTGGAGCGTGGATCCAGCGTCCGGCTTACACGAACACCTGTTCTACCACTGTGTTACACCCCAGACCCAAACATCTGCCCCCACTTATGAGTTTTAATCAGGCATTATTCTGGTTCTGACAGACATGATTTCAAATATCTCATGACTGTCACCTAAATACGGACTACCCTACTGCACAAAACAGCAGGAAAATGCTAAACCCGAAAGTTCTGAGTTTTCTTGTAGATTCCAGTCTGCGCCACTAACTAAAATTGCTTTTCAGCAAGTGTAACCACAATGGGTCCTGTGTTAGAGATTCAGATGGTCTCCAAACTCTCACTAGGCCCAGCTCAAACCTGCCTAGGCATGAGGAAGGGTACTGTGTCTTGTCAACACTAGAGGGAGCTACACTCACATCACCACAGGGTAGTTCAGGTCTGGAAACTTCAAGGAATCTTTCTCCCCAAACTGATGGGTCTGGAGACAGAGCCTGTGACCATGAGTGTACAGGACAAGCATTCTACCACAGGTGAGAACCTCGACCCAAGACTGCTAGCTTCTTGTCTATGATAGAGCTTGTAGGCGGGTGGCAGGTTGATGATGAATTCAGCTGTAATTAACACTGCCATCTTCTGTAGGATTCAACGCTTCTCATCCTCTTTTGCCTGGGTCTGGGAATTTTCTGTTCATTGCTTTCCTTTGTTTCTTTGGTTTTTGGGACATACTGTGATGGCTAATCTTGCCCATACCTGGGGTCAACTAAAACCCAAAGCAGCTGGGCACACCTGTGAGGGCAGGGCACACTTGTGAGGGCTGGGCACACCTGTGAGGGCTGGGCACACCTGTGAGGGCTGGAGGCACCTGTGAGGGCTGGAGGCACCTGTGAGGGCTGGGCACACCTGTGAGGGTTGGGGGCACCTGTGAGAACTGGGGGCACCTGTGAGGGCTGGGCATACCTGTGAGGATTGGGGGCACCTGTGAGAACTGGGGGCACTTGTGAGGGCTGGGCACACCTGTGAGGGCTGGGCACACCTGTGAGAGCTGGAGGCACCTGTGAGGGCTGGGCACACCTGTGAGGGCTGGGCACACCTGTGAGGGCAGGGCACACCTGTGAGGGCTGGAGGCACCTGTGAGGGCTGGGCACACCTGTGAGGGCTGGGCACACCTGTGAGGGCTGGGCACACCTGTGAGGGCTGGAGGCACCTGTGAGGGCTGGGCACACCTGTGAGGGCTGGGCACACCTATGAGGGCAGGGCACACCTGTGAGGGCAGGGCACACCTGTGAGGGTTGGGGGCACCTGTGAGAACTGGGGACACCTGTGAGGGCAGGGTGCAACTGTGAAGGTTTTTTTTTCCTTGCCTGGGTCATCTAAATCCTGATCTTTTGATGTGATAAGACCCACCCTATATCTGGGCCATGCCTTCTTATCAGGCTATATAAAGGACACAGACAAAGGAAGCTTTTCTTTGCCTGCTTGCCCTCGCTCTCATCGGCAAGTTCGCTAGTATCAGAACCTACTTCTCTGGGATTCCAGTACACACTGATGACCAGCTGAGACATGCAGCTTCATGGACCAAACGGCTATCCTGAACTTTCCATCCAGAGAGAGATATATACAAGATATACATGTAAATATCGATTCTGTCCTCCAGAGAACTCTAATAGACATGCACACCCTCTCTACCTCTAGAAAACATTCATGGCCTTGAAACTGTGACCTAAACCACAGCAACCATGAGACTCGTCAACAGCCTGTGTGTTTCTCTCTGCCTGCAGCTGTAACAGAGGCAGTGTGCGGGAGACATACAGGGCAGAAGAGCTCCTTGCATTCTCCTGTCTCAAAGATGAATGTGATTCAGATCAGTGAGGTCTCAGCAGTCAGACACTCACTACCTACTTTTAGGACACAGGCTGCTCCTGAGTAAAAATAGACTAGAAGTAACCTTGGAGAGCAACCCTGTGGGGGAAGAGGAAGAAAAATGTACTAGATCAAAACAATTTTTTCACTTAAAAAATGCAAGCTCAAACCTCTAGAGAATAAAGTGAAACTCACTGGGTTCAAATCAAATATCAGAGTAGCTGAGAAACGTTAGTCTTTCTTAAGGCACAGATTGCAAACACTCTAGAGGTGCCAAGAGGATGGATGGTAAGACAGACGGATGGATCTAGGAATCTCCCCCACACCCCTCTCTCTGACACTACAACATTTTGCATCCTTTCACGAGAAGCAGAAGGAGGCACATCAGTGTGAAAAGGCGACAACTTGCTTCCTCTTCATTCGGGGTATGCGCCAAAAAGACTTCCATGTTGCTCGACATCATACTGACCTTTAAAATGTTCCGGCCATCAAAGGATTCTCTTTCCTTGAAGATATATTTGCCATCTGCTGTGTAGAGATTGTACCTGCCTTCAGCTGTAAATAATGCAGGGACAGTGTGAGAGGAAGCTGAGGTTGTTTATATCTGCCCTGAGTGTCTATAGGTCCTCAGGCCGCCTAGCAAACGCCTTCCTGCTCCTCTCACCTCCTGCTTTAGAAAGCAACATGAGCAGGGAGGAGGAGCAGCTGAGAGCGGGAGAGGAGGCTCCCATGAGGCAGTACCAACCAGTCGGTCCATGAGTCTTCATTCCTTCAGCGCTCTCAGGCACTAACTGTACACACTGGGTAACTGACAGCTCTCCCATGGACCTCAGTTTCCCACTAAGTCACCTCCAAGGTTTTACAACCCCCAAATAAATGGCATGTGATTTACACTGTGTTAAAATACAGAAAAGCTCACATATAAACTATTCAATGCTGCTGGTGCCCAGGCTTTGGGTTGACCTAAGGACTCCTTCCACATTGGGTCAGGGGTGGGGGAGTGCCACCATTAAAGCTATCCTTACACTCTACATGGGAAGGCAGCAAGTCCATGACCTTGGCCTAAACAAAACTGTGCTCTAGCTGACTGAGTTAATTTAGGTTGCATGTCCCAAAAGATGTCCTTAAAGGACAGTCAGAAGATTATCAAAGGGAATGGAGACGGGGGTGGGAGGGAAGTAACATATCTTTTCATGTCCTTTTCAAGTAAAAATTCAATACAGAGAAGAGCACAGGGAAGAGAAAATTCAAAGGCCCTCAAGGGTTATTTAACTTTCAGAATGCTGTCTGGCTGTAACTCGTCCCTGCCTTCCGGCAGACCTACGCGCATTCCTCTTTCTACTTCTCAGTATTATCTCCTACTGTACAGGTCTGCAGAGTCCCGGGACAGAGTTCTAACAACTGCATGGGCAGATCCCAGTTTAGCTATGTGTGTGGGAACTCCTGACCTAGCTCGGAATAGAAAGTGTTCTAAACAAGACCCCACCCTCAGGAATACCCCTCAGTTTAAAAACAAGTTCTGAAAGCCAGCCGTGGTGGCACACTCCTATAAAACCAGCACTTGGGATGTGGAAGATCAAGGGCTCAAGGTCATGTCCCTTCTGCGGAGCAAACAGAAGGCCAGCCTGGGTTACATGAGATCCTGTCTCAAAAACACAAGCAAAACAAACAAAACAGCTTCCCGGCTCAGAAAAAAGAACATGAGCAGTCTGGAAAGAAGTAAATCAATAGCAAAGAGACTATTGAAAAGTAGAGCGTGTGGGTAGGGAAAGTGCTGGCCTTGCAGTAGGAGGGCCTCTCTGAGCTTAATCCCAGAACCCATGGTGGGAAGGCTGGCTCGGTGGCACGCTTAGACTCTAGCCCAAGAGAGGCAGAGATAGGAGGGTCTTGGTCTCACTGGACAGCCAGACCTTCCTACTTAGTGAATTACAGGCAAGTGGGAGACCCTGTGGGTAGAATTGGAAGGGGACAAGGTGCAGGGAGACGGAGGCTCTGCACTGTTTAGGTTAAATTTACCCAGGCATCTTAAATCCTTTGGGGAGAGAAGCTCAATGACCAGAAGTGGGGCCTCATGCATACTAAACAAGCACTTTACCCTAAACTATACCCCAATCCTTATCTCATATTTCTGTATGCAGAATCTGACAGCCCCATGTGAGACAGAACTAACTAACTATATGCTAGGCATGCCCCTGCCTCAAGCACTGGGTTCATGAGAGCAAAGGCTTATCAGGGACTCCTGGCCACCACTCATTGACAGCGCTGGGTAGTCTCAGAGGCCTTGCTGCTCAGCGCCCTGCTGCAGCTCTTCGGGGACTTACCATTGGGATCTTTCCTGAGCAGTGTGTTCATGACCGTGGCATGTAGTTTCACACTGGTCCACTCCTTCAAGATGAGTCCCAGGGACTGAAAGCGCTCCAGCACTCGGTCAACCAGTTCCTGCAGCCTGGAGTGTGAGATACAGAAGTTCTGGTAAACCCCAAACCCTGACCACTAATTCAACACAATGGAGTGTGCGCTCTGTGGCAGTCATGAAAAGCCCTGCACCAGCAGTGGCAGAGGCCCCGCCCCCACCAGAGCTCACTGTCTGATTAAGAAGACCAAGTCACTGCCGGTTACGGTGACACAAGTCTGCAATCCCATCACCCAGGAGACAGACATAGGGAGTCATAACTTTGTTTGTTGTTTTGTTTGTTTGTGAGTCAGATCTCATTATGTAGCACTGGCTAGCCTAGAGCTCACTGTGCACACCAGGTTGGCCTCAGCCTCAGAGACCAGCTTGCCTTTGCTCCCCAAGTGTTGAGATGAAAGGTGTGAGCCACCAAGTCTGGCAGGCTCATGAGCCTGAAGCAAACATGAGACACACAGAGCTCCAGGGCAGCCCAGGTCACAAAACAAGCCCCTGGAGAGAGGAGGCGGGAGAGGGAAAGATGTCACAGCAGTGCAATATTGGTTTTATGACAGTAGTTGGCTGCGTGGAGACAGATTTAAGCATGTTATTGAAGGATTAATAGAGATTCACAGACAAACCAGAAAAGTATGGTCACTTCACGTTATCAAAAGACAGTTCATGCAATACCCCAAGGCGTGCAGGGTCACAGAGCAGCCTGCTGGTGACTGGACCCCTGTGACAGAGTAAGAGGGCTGGATGTGAAGCAGCGGCCAGAACCCAGAGTCAGGCTCTTAACAGGGACTGCCGGGACCCAAGGTCCCCTTCTGCACTTGGACTCTGCCAAGGAGAGAGTGTTTCCAAAGGGGAGAGCAGAAAAGAAAGCGGCAGCTGCACAGGACCAGCTGGGTGGCTTCTTCCATAGAGAAAGACGAGCAGACGACCCACTGCTCACTGCACAGAGCACAGCACAGAGCACAGCACGCCGAGCTGCTGAATCTCTTCACCTTCACAGCACACGGTTACCCTAATTTACCAACAAAGGAGCTAAGCAGAAGCAAGTTACGGAACTTGAACAGCTCATGTAGCTTCTATGTGGCAAATCCAAACTTACACACACCACACACACACACACACACACCACACACACCCCACCTCTCCTGGGGCTGAGGTGCTGCTCAGTGATAGAATGTGTGATTATGTATAAGGTCCCAGAGTCAATCCCAGTGCTGAAACAATTTTCCTATTAATTTAAAAATGTCTTTCTTTTATCTTTTGTATGTGTATGAGAGAGAGAGTGAAGGGGCAAGAGAAAGAGAGAGGGAGAGAGGGAGAGAGGGAGAGAGCACAAGCAAGTCAGGTTGGGCCCACATGTGTGCGAGTGTGGAGGAGTAGTCAGAGGACACTTATGGGAGTCACATCTCTCTCTCTACCATGTAGGTCTGGGAATGAACTCCCAAGTTGTCAGGCTTGACCGCAAGCACCTTTATCCACTGAGCCATCTCGCCAGCACCTCTTTCATAATTTTTTCAGTTAATGTACAGAATAATGGGTTTCATTATGACATTTTCATGTGCATGTACATATCCTGATCTTTATCATACTCACCTCCTGCTACCCTCCCGTATCCCTCTTCCTACAAGTCCATTTTAATTATTTGAAGATGAGTTTTTAAAAATCAGAAGGCCAGTCTGCCTTCAGAGTCTGAGTCCTTGGGACCCCCCATGGATGAGACAATGGTGGCACTTCCTACATTTGCTGACACTCTGGGACACGAGCAGGAAGGTCCCATGAGAAAAGCGGTACACTCGGCAGAGCAAAGGGGAAGGAAAGCAAGGACGGCTCCTGAAGCCTGGGCTTGGTGACCAGGCCATACAGCCGCTGAAGCTATGAAGACTCCTCCGCTCCCTGCTGTCAGGGGTAAGGCTAACACTGTGCGTTCTAATTGTGTAGCATGGGACATCAGGTCTGAAGGACAGTCAGGCACATGTGTCCAAGGACAGGCAGTAATACAAGTCTGAAGTTCAATGTAGGTGAACGATGGGAATGTGTCGGTCAGCTCAGCATCCTCCAGCTAGGCATGGTGACACAGGTATTTGGAAGATGGAGGTGGGAGGTCAAGGTCTTCCTCAGCTACACGCTGAGTCTGAAGCCAGCCGGGCGACATGAGACCCTGTCTCAGTGAGCCAGAGAGAGCAGTAAAAGCACAGGACAGGTGCAGCAGAGGAGGAGGATTAAGAGCGAGGTGAGAGACAGCTGTGGACAGCCTCCTGGGACGCTTCCCTGTGAAAGGCAGAGAAGGAACCAGAAGGCAGAGAGGCAGGAAGGAATACCAGTGGAGCACAACCAGCTCGGGCAGCAGCGGGGGACAGCTGTAGCAAAGCAGTTTCATGGCCACACCAGAGTCGGAAGTCTTGGGACAAAGAACAGGGGAGGAATGGGACGGGGTTTGGCAAAGCAGGCCAGTCTTACGACACTAGAAAGAAAGGAAAGGAAGAAATGGCACCTTTGGTGGGTCACAAGAAGCAGTGCAGGCACCGCTGAACTCTAAAAAGCCAGGAAGTGAGGAACAAAAAACATTCCACCCAAACAGACAAATGTGCAGTCTCAGGGTTCAGCCACTACTATAGAGGTGGGGCAGAGAAGCTGTGCCTCCATAACTGTTCCCTTAAATTGCTTCCTGTTTATAAAACAACATCATCATTAGGAAGCTGAGAAAAGTCAGAGGAGCATAAGGGAAACACCCCCTTACACACCCCAGTGTTTATCTGGGGACGGTGAGGTGACATCAGCGAAAACTGACAGCATTTCAGAGCATCCTCACACGCTGACAGTGATCACGCATCTGAGTCCACGGCATCAGAACTGCAGAAATGACTCAGCTGGTAGAGCACTGGGCTCTATCCTGGTACCAAAAAATAAACAAACAATACAAACTAGACATGGTGGCCCAGCACTTTCCTGCAGCACTCAGGAGTGCTGGCAGGCGGGTAGAAGTTCAGGGGCATTCTTGGTTACATAGCCAGTTCAAGGTCAGCCTGGGCTGTATGAGACCCTCCCTGAAAAACAACTGCAAGAAAGTATAATCAAATTTTATTTCTTTAAAATAATACATATAAACAATGACTCTTGGCAGCTTTTACTCTGGGAAGGAAAACTGGGAAATTAGGGGTAGCAGGTTAATTTTTATTTCATTCATTTGTTAAAAAATAAAAAGCTTATCTGTGAAGGGAGAGGACAACTGATAAACAGAGATCCTAGATGTGAAGATATAAAATATAATCTCACAATGCCAAGGACCAGCCTCGGCTTGGAAACAGGTTCTTAGGAGGGATGTGTGGGAGCTGCAAAAAAATGACTCAAAGTCAAAAGATGGGGTGCAAGCTCATGGGCTTGTAGTCTGCTTAAGATGGCTCCTCAGACAGCTCTCAGTAGCTACCTCTTGGCTTTGTGGTCTGCTCAATGCAGCTTTCTGCTTGAGACAGCTCTCTCTTGCTAGAAAAAAATTCTAAAAGCTCTCTGGGAAGTTCATGGGTTTTCCAACCACAGTCAGCACAGCTGGTTTTAAACAATTCTAAAAGAGCTGTGTTTGCTCTCCAGAGATCTCCAGACAGCTCAGCTCTTGCAGACCAAAGCCCAGTCTTTTATTTACATATCAATCCATTCACTCCAGGTTCCCTTTTGATTATCCCATGAATCAGCCTTCTATGACATTAGCTCCTTGATTCTTAGAAGACAGCAAGTACATTAAAAAAAAAAAACAAAACTCAGAGATCTGCCTTCTGCCTTTGTAAACAAAAACAATAAACTTAGCTGGGTAGGATATATTCTGGGATTACCATTCCCATCATGCCGGGACCTAAATTTTTTCTGTCTCAGGCTAACCTTGAATTCAGGAATCTGCCTGCCATTGTGTGTTTCTGACAGGCTGGTTCATAGTGTAGCTGCCTCTGTTCTTTCAGGTCTGTGAAACCCCTCATATAATTCATATTATATCTTATATTTTGCATAGTTGAGAAATTACATATTTTTGAATTCATGTTTTCAGAGCTCTTTTCCATTAAGGTCTATCCTTGAGGTTACAGAGGTTTGCCATTTTGTTAAGGAAATAGACACACCCTCACCTCCAGGATTTGTGCTGTCTCTGATTATCATGGCATTACTCTTGGCAGAGAGGACATTCCCCAAAGGAGGAACATAAAGTAAGATATACAAACAAGTCTTACACCTAGCAGCCATCAACACTTGTGGAGGTCTATGCCTTGTTGGCTCTTTTCCAGGGGTAGGAAACCACGTCACACCGTACCTTCCAAATGGCCATACAGGACTTGGCACCAAAACATATAAATACAACTCTTGAATTTGCCAATTCTCAGCAGCTAAACTATATCCACTTCTTTTCTGTTTCACTTTTATTTTTCAATTCTATTTGTTTCTGTTTTGTGAACACGGGTATGCAGAGGTGTGGAGACCAGAGAGTGACTTGAGAAGCAGGTTCTCTCTTTCCACCACGTGGGGCCGAGGGATCTCACTTGGGTCTGGGCAGTTAGACCTTGAACTCATACTGTAGCTAAGAATGACCTTGAACTCTGCCTGGGCCTCCGTCCTGAGTGCTGAGAATACAGGAGTGTGCCACTGTGCCCAGCAAAATCCCTTTAAGCTTGTATTTAGATATTGCTTTTAAATTTGACAGGGATATTATTAGATTTCCTAATATGAATCACCTTTGTATTCCTGACATAAACTAGCTTAGTCATCTCTCTACCCTCCACTTTAAGAAAATTGCCCAATCAAGCAGATTTTACCTTTTGCATCCAATTATTGATTCTACTGCCACTGCTCTAATTTTGGCCATCTTGCTTCTCCCAGCCTACTCTAATGGCTCCTGCATACCTTGCTCCTGTCCTACGGTAATGGCTCCTGCTCCTGGCTCTCCCTTTCAGCTATGTGTGCAGCACATGACTTGCTTTAAATACATATAAAGCCATGTCGGGGGAAAATGGCATCTTTAAAGAATGGTGGCTGTACAAGAACCAGTCAGTCCTGTTCTAGCTCGAAGGGGAAAGGGCTCAGTCCCAGCCCTAACTGAGGAGCCCTGGACAGCTGACAGTCACTGGAGAAGGGAGAGTCAGAGCTTTTGTAACAGTGTAGCTACCAACAAGCAGACCATGCTCCAGAGGTTAGCATAGACTGGACTACTGGGTAATTTTTAAGAAAAAGGGGTGTGCTGGAGAGATGGCTCAGCGATTAAGAGCAGTGCTGCTCTTTCAGAGGATCCAGGTTCAATTCCCAGCTCCCAGCTCCTAACCATCTCTAACTCCAGTCCTAGAGAATCTGACTCCCCTTCTGGTCTCTGAGGGCACCAGGCACACGTGTGGTATAAAAACATACATACAGGCAAAACACCACCACACACACACACACACACATCTATCTATCTATCTATCTATCTATCTATCTATCTATCTATCTATCTATCTATCTTTAAAGCTTTAAATTTCAAAATTTATTTTATATATATTTTATAATTATATATTATTTTATATACATTTTATATATGTATATAAAATATTTTTTAATTTAAAGCTTTTAAAAAAAAAGTAGACATGAAGTAAGGGGAGAGGGGTACCTGGAGGAGTAAGGGGTGAGTAAACGATGAACAAGCCGGGCGGTGGTGGCGCACGCCTTTAATCCCAGCACTTGGGAGGCAGAGGCAGGCAGATTTCTGAGTTCGAGGCCAGCCTGGTCTACAGAGTGAGTCCCAGGACAGCCAGGGCTACACAGAGAAACCCTGTCTTGAAACAACCCCCCACCCCAAAATGAACAAAATTCTCAAAGAACTAACCACAAATGCTTTTAAATGGCATCTGTGGTGGTCTGAATAGGAATAGCCCCCACAGACTGACAGATTTGGATTCTTGGTCATTAGAGAGAGGTACTACTTGAGAGGGATTATGAGGCATGGCCTTGTTAGAGAAGTATGTCTCTGAGGGGGGCTTTGAGGTTTCAGAGGCCCAAGCCAGGCCCAGTGGCTCTCTCTTCCTGCTGCCTTCGGATCAGGATGTAAAGCTCTCAGCTACATGTCTGCCTATGTTCCACCATACTCTCCCAATCATGAAGATAATGGACTAAACCTCTGAATTGGAGCTATAAGCCAGCTCCAATTAAATGCTTTCCTTTATAAGCATTGCTGTGGTCATGGTGTCTCTTCCTAGCAAAAGAACACAGACTAAGATAGTATCTATTATTGAATACACAAATCTCTTATAGTTTACAATTTCCTGCAAAAATTCTTACAAGTGCTTTGTCATATTTATTCTTAATTATCTTGAAATTTTTGTTGCTATAATGAGTACACAGATTTTAGCTTTCAAGTGAAGTTTTCTGTTGGTTAATAACTGTAATTATTATATTGACTTTATACAAACAATCTTATTCAACAAAACAAAGCAAAACAGAACAAAAACCAGTCTTAACTTATGTAGCCCTTTTTAGCCCGAAACCTCCTTGTATGCTTCAATTTCAGTGAGAGATTCTGTCTCAAAAGCAATTAATAAATGAGGTAGAGAGCAACAGAGAAAGAAACCCTCTGCATCCACACACACCACATCACACATAGATACAGGCACGGCACGCACACGCACACACTAAAAGGGGCATGTCTTACTACTGTATCAATTAGCATAAATTTCCTTGGGCAAAGGAGATATTCCAGAAGGTTTGTAAGTTGACTTAAACTAGAGCTTTAGAATACAGATGTCTCTTAAGTGTACATCTGGGAAGGGGGAATTTATAAGTCCTGAAATACGGCAGTTATTCCTGTGGAGAAATGAACAATAAAAGGTCAAAGTAGAGCCGTAGAAGAGATGGGAACGGCTCAGAAATGTTCTTGATTGATCATGTTGGTGGACTCCATGACAGTCTACCATTTAATTCACAAAGCTTTGACAAGAAGGAGTGCACCAAGCATGTGAGAGCCGGCTTTGTGGGGCTGAGCCCTGAGCTTTCCGTTAGTGAGGGGACAGACCCAGTGTGAGAACTGTCTTCAAAAGAAACTCAGTTCTAGTCTTATTTTTTCCATTCTCAAGCCTGTATCTCTGCATATGAGAACCTACAGAACTAAGGACCTGAGCAGCACCACAAAGGGCCAATGCCAGTGGAAATGCTCAAGGCAGTAAGCTTGTCGCTCTTCCTGACCTCCTTTCTTTTCCCTCTGGACGCCGACAAGAACAGGGTAAGTCCTAACTGTCTGGTCTCAGCCACATGGGATTTAAAATGGAACTGAAGTAGAGATGAGAACATTTCATTATTGTGCAGAATCAAACATCATAATCTCACATAATTTCTGGTATGGCTTCATGTTAGCTGTGTGCCTATAAACCAGCATAGGTTGTCTCCAACACTGAGTTTTAAGTGTGTAGCTGCATACCAGCCTCTACTTCATACAAATATTGCAAAGATCACGTGAAGATGGCATGAATATATGTGTGCAGTGCTGGGGATCAAACCCAGCCCTTGGGAATATTACCATGAGCTCTGCCATGGCTCCATTCTGGCCTGGCACACTAAATGCTAACCAAAATGTAACCATACTTTTCCCAGAAATGACAGTTTTAAGTGTCAGAGGCTGGAATTTCATACTACAAGTTCTTCTGGTGTATTCTGTGGAGTCCTGAGACATAGGGGGTCATGAGGTCAAAACTATTTTTAAATTTAATTTTATCATTGTGGGAATTGTGTGTGGAACACATGTGGAGGTCAGATGATAACTCTCTGAAGCCGTGTACCTTCCACGCTTTCATGAATTCAGGCTGCCGGGCTTGAACATCAAGCACCAAGACCCACTGAACTGTCGAGCTAGCCTCAAGAAGAGCCAGTCTAAACATACTAGCTGGGACATTGTCCTGGCCAGCAGGGCATTAAACAGGGGTCTGGGAGGTCACTTGAAAGGGGGGGGGGCGGAAACAGGCAAAGACGCAGTCTGATCAGATCACAATTTTTACTTTTTCACACAGGGGTTATATACACAAAAGGCAGGATGTGGGGAAGGGGATGACGCAGGAATGTGGGTATTCAGGGGGAGTACAGATATCTTCCAGAACAGAGTATCAGGGGGATGAAGGTTCAGGGAACATGTCACTATGACTCTAACTATGATTCACTTGTCCTTATCTAAGTTGGTAATATCCACCAAGGTTACCTATCTGCAAGGTCTATGACTACTCAGGCTTGGCAGCCTTCCACCAAAGCTGCTTGTTTACAATAGCTTATAGCATGCTGTTTCAGTGTTTTTCCACAGAGACCCAAGACTTGGTGCTAGCAGGCATGTATGTCAGACCTATTGCTGATTTTAGGTCTATGGCTGATTTTAGGCCTTCAGTGTATACGCAGGGCTGCCCCTGACAGGACATGGCTCAGAGGCAGAGCACATGCCGAGCCTCGGTGCGACATATTTTTGTGCTTTGATTGGACGACATTTGCAATCATGGTACAAGAGCAATGTGCGCCAGCATAGTCACATGACCCTGAAATCCCAGTACTTAGAAGGCTGCGGCAGGAGAACTGAAAGTTTAAGGCTAGCCTGAGCTAAGCAGTGAAATACTGTCTCAAACTAATGCAAAAAGCTCAGAGACTGTGGTCCCTCAGCACAGAGACTGTGGTGGCGTCTGGTTATTTTACTAGTAACAGTCTCCACTAAACATTTGCAGCTTGAAAAAGTCAACGTTTTTTATCCTTGACTTTTGCCCCTTGAACACGCATCTTTTTCACATTCTTGTGGTGAAACTGCCGTCTGCATGGAGCACTTAGCCTGTACACCTAAGCGACAGCTGTCTGAGGAGCTGGGCGCCGAGCGATCTGTCCACCCAGCACCATTTGTACTTGGGAGAACACTGACAGGCAGGGTACAGATGATCAGACGCAGCTACTCCGTAGATATTTTCTTTTTCTTTTTCTTTTTCTTTCTTTCCTTATCCTTGTTGGTTTTGTTTTTTGAGACAGGGCCTCATTATGTAGCCTTGGCTGTCCTTAAACTCACTCTGTAGACCAGGCTGACCCCAAAACTCAAAGATCTGCCTGCCTCTGCTTCTGAGTACTGATCTAAGGACTGGTACTCTTCAATTTTTAAAGGACATATTCTCTTATTGGGAGAGATTATTGTGTAAGCCTCATGAGCTCCTAACTCACATGTAAGTTTGACACAAGAACTTCTGCCTCTAAGTTGTAAAAAGCAGTATTTTACTGACTAAGCCTTTTCTTTATTTAACAGCGCCATCTCGTGTTCTCACTGACGAGTTCTAAATTTTTTAAACAGACTAAAGCCTACCAAAACTTATGTGGTTAAAGACCTTCTAACAAGTGTAATTTAAGATGTTTGTACTCTGCTCAGTTTTTTTGTTTCAGTGAGATTATGTAGGTGTTGTGTCATGGGTTTTGTATTGTGCAAATGATTTTTAAGATAGTAGTTACAGTGTATGTGTAGGTTTGAGACTTAGTAAGTTAGTGTTGTATTGTGTGTAGTGTTTGTTTTGTTGTGGATGTAGTGTTTATGTGTTGTGTGTTGTGTATGTGTTGTTGTGTGTATGTGTATGTGTGGTAGTGTGTGTTGTTGTGTGTGATGTTTGTGTGTGTGTGTATGTGTGTGTTGTGTATGTATGTGTTGTGTATGTGTGTGTGTGTGTATTGTGTGTGTTGTGTGTGTTGTATGTGGTTTGTATGTGTGTGTGTGTGGATGTGTGTGTTGTGTGTATGTTGTGTGTGTGTTGTTGTGTGTGTGTGTGTATGTGTGTGTATGTGTGTTGTATGTGTGTGTGTATGTTGTGTGTGTATGTGTGGTGTGTGTGTGTGTATGTGTGTTGTGTGTTGTGTATGGTTGTTGATGTGGTGTGTGTAGTGTGTGTAGTGTGTGTGTATGTGTGTGTGTGTGTATGTGTGTGTGGTGTATGTGTGTGTGTGTGTATGTGTGTGATGGTGTGTGTATGTGTGTGTGTAGTGTGTGTGTGTGTAGTGTGTGTGTGTGTGTGTGTATGTGTGTGTGTATGTGTGTGTGTGTGTGTGTGTGTGTGTGTGTGTGTGTGTGTATGTGTTGTGTGTGTGTATGTGTGTGTGTGTATGTTGTTGTGTGTTGTGTGTGTGGTATGTGTGTGTGTGTGTGTAGTGTGTGTGTGTTTTGTGTGTGTGTTGGTTGTGTGTGTGTGTTGGTGTATATCGGCTCTCACTCACTGATCTGGAGCTCACCATTTGATTAGGATGCTGATCAGTAAGTGGCTCTTCCCTCCTCTGCCTCCCAGCTCCGGGGTTGCAGGCGTGCAATACCACACTCAGTACTTTATCTGGGTACTGAAGATCAAGCTCTGGGCCTCAGGCCTGCATAGTAAGCATTTTACTACGATACCTCCCCAGCCTCTAGAATTGCTGTTTTTCAAGACAGGGTTTCTCTGGGTAGCTCTGGCTATCCTGGAACTCACTCTGTAGACCAAGCTGGATCATGCACCTTAATCCCACTCATCTCCCTGTCCCTCATATCCATCCTCCACCCTTACAACCTCCCTCCCAAAAGAAAATAAAAAATAAAAACCAAAAATCTGTCCCACAGTATACCCTTTTGTTCCCATGTGTGTACATGTAAATGTTCATTGCAGTGAGTCTTTGGTCTGGTTAGAGGCCTCTGTCTTCTGCTACACTCTCACTATCGGATCCTTACAGGGACTCCTTTCAGATATCCTGATGTTGCCCTGTGTCATGGAGATCCTGTAGTTTCGGGATCACTGCACAATGCTTCTTCACAAACTCCAGCAGGATGTGGGCTGGGCCCTTCAAAGCCCAGGACTAGGACTGGGTGGATCTGATTGGTTCACCACCAACTTTCCATGCTCCCTGTTGCCAGGTGATGGGTAGGGACCAAATCTCCAGCACTGCCCAGCTAGGGGACCGCGCTCCACCATTATTTTTAAAGAAGTTAACATACACTAAATCTCTAAATTTTAATTTCAATAAGTATTAATAATTATTATAGAATTATATAATATATAATTTATATATTATCATTAAAATAAATATTAATGCTTAAGTACTGACAAATACAATCCAGAAACAAAGGCTCTCTGAAGTGTCATTAACTTTTAGGAATTTGAAGCAATTGTGAATGTTTGAGAATTACTATCTTCTATCTTAGTTCATTCACTGTTGGAAAATAACCTCCTCCGTTCACAGTAGAATTAACACGAAGGCATTTAGATAGTTACAACCTAGAACATACAGGTAAAGCATCTATGTCGTAGTCGGTATCAAGTTCCAGCCTGCTATTACTGTATGGGGATGCCTTTGTACTTTGTATATGAGGTAATGTTAAAGAGCAATGTGCCCCTGGATTCATAGTAATTTCATTAGTATGATCATATGCCAAGGATCAAAGAAGAGAAAACTCTGGGATACAACACACACACACACACACACACACACACACACACACACACACGATTCTAAACTACAGTATCCCATTTTTTTTTCCCCTCTAAACCCACTTCTCTGGAGACTATGGAGATGATAAGGGCAGCTCCTGGAGACCCCAAAAAGCTGGGTGTGCAAGCACATGCCTGCCATCCCAGAACTAAGAGACAGAAGAAGGAGGTCTGATGCCGAGTTTGAGCCAAGCCTAGTAAAGACGATGAATTCCAGGCCACAGGGAGACCCTGCTGAGAAACACCAACAGGAGATTCTATACTCGAGCAAATAAATTTGGGAGTCTGCCTAGATTTTCTCAAACAGATTTCTGATTCATTGTGAGCCCTATTCTACTCTGCCCCAAATGAATAGATAACCCCCAGCCAAATAAACTTCCAATTTAAAATTCGTATCTCTGTGCACAAAAGACCTTGTGTTATCTGATACATGGTGATAGCATGGTAAAGGCTGTCCTCAGAAACAGCCTGGATTGGGCTGTCGAGATGACTGAGTCGGGGCTGGAGAGACAGCTCGCTGGTTAAGAGCACCAGTCATTCTTACAAAGGACACAGATTTGACTCCCAGCACCTCTATGGCAGCTCACAACCATCCATAATTCCAATTCCAGAGAGATCCAATGCCTTCTGACCTCTACAGACACCAGGTGAGCTGAGATGCAAGCAGACAAAATGTTCACAAATAAAAGTAAAAAAAATGAGTGAGGAGAGGAGCCTGCTGCTCACTGCCACGCCTGAGCCACACCCAGAGCTCAATCTCTGAGACCCACAGAGCAGACAAAGAGAACAGAATCCTGCAAATCATTCTCTGTTCATACATAGGCCCACACAGACACACAAAATAAATACATGTAGCAAAAACATTTTCAAAGAAAGATAAAGGCAATAGCCTGAATTAGAGATGAGAATCTCTAAGAGGGATATGAGTGTATTAATCAGAAAAATTAAAACAGTAAACAGTCTCTGATGTTGTTTTTAACTTTTATTTTTTTTCAAGGCATGATTTGTCTATATAGCCCTGGCTGTCCTGGAACTCACTCTGTAGACCAGGCTGGCCTTGAACTCAGAGCTCCACCTGTCTCTGCCTGCCAAGTGCTGGGATTAAAGGCGTGCGCCACCACAGCTGGTTTGTTCTTAACATTTTATGTAGCTTAATCTTATAATTCCATGACAGTATGACTGTTATCCCCATATTGTCCTGGTATTCACTAACTCACCCTTACATCACCTATGGAACCTGCCTTTTTACCTCCAATTATGCTGAAAAACACACACCCACTTCAATAACAAAACTGACTGTTATGATCAACGCTCCCTATTCAAAGAGTCTTTTAGGCTAATAGTCACAACCTGTCTTCTCTGAACGTGTTAGCACACTTGTTTTAATGCGCATTGGTACACACATGTAATCCTAGTATTTGGAGGGCTGCGATAGAAAAGGTGTGAGCTTGAGGTGACGCCCCCAAGCCCCCAACTTTTAGGAACCTCTCAGATAAGCACACATTAAAAACCTACCTGTTGGAGCCGTCCTTCATGTGGACTTTGGCATAAAGAACATCCACCATAGCAGGATCGTCGTTCATGTATTCGATCCCTGCCATCTCTACTTCCAGGGGTTTGCCTCCAGAAATGTCACTGACAAAGAAAAAACATTAGGTTTTTAAGCTGTGTAAGCAAAGAACCTGCAATATTGTGAAAGATGGTTAATATGCATGGTCAAGAAGTACAAGAGCTGGCTTGTGGGTTTTTTCCAGCAACATAATCTAGCTGTCCTAGTTTCAAGTTAATAAATGTCTGAGCCACAACTGTAAAATACAGGCGAGTATTTCCAGCACCATACCACGTTCCAATCAGTGCTCATGAGGAGCTCTAAGGGATGACATGATGGGAACAACACTCCATGTGCAGGCCCTTCTCTTCATCATTTCTTCAAGTCACAAGAGGCATTCACTCACTAGCAATGGAAGATGTGCATACCAAGAACACATCTCCAGAAGCACCCAGCAACATTAATGACAAGCCTCCTCAGACTCATCTGTGCAAGCAAGTCCCTTTCTAGGGACACACCTCAAGGGAAGGGCAGCCAGGTAATCACAGCTGCTAAACCAAGTCACTGTAAGGGTAATTTAGTTTGCTTGTTGGGTGTTTTAAGCAATGTTTGATCTACAAGGAATGTCATGAGAGGGGCAGTGGTGGCACATGCTTTATATATCCACAAATTGGAGGCAGAGGCAGGTGGATTCTGAGTTCGAGGCCCCTGTTACATAGATCTGGGACAGCCAGGCTACAGGATAACCCTGTCTCGAGAACCAAAAAAAAAAAAAAAAAAAAGTCCTTAGATTTACAGAGTGGCATTCAAGGAAGAGGGAAGAGGAAGCGGTGCGGTCAGGACCTAGAAAAAATAGTAAACATAAAATATGTGTACAAGTTTCTCAAGAGAAATCACCCTAAGTATTTTAACAAATCCCATATATGAATTTGATGGTTTCGAAACTTATCGCTGTGTCTTAGTTACTTTTCTATTGCCATGACAAACACCATGACCAAAGCAACTTTAAAAAGTAAACATTTAATTTGGAGCCCACGGTTCTAGCCTGTTAGTCCATGACCCTCATGGTGGGGAGCACGGCAGCAGGCATGGTGCTAAAACAGCAGCAGAGAGCTCACATCTTCATCCACAGGCATGAGACAGAGAGAGCAACTAGAATGGCATGGGCCCATCCTCAGTGACACACCTCCTCCAACAAGGCCACACCCACGAATCCTTTCCAAACAATTCCACCAGATAGGGACCAAACAGTTAAACATGTGAGCCTATGGAGGCCGTCCTCATTCAAACCACCACACACTGCTTTTAGGGATTCTGAGGAACTTCTATTGGTAAATGAGATCATAGGACAGTTCCAAAGTCCTCTAGACAGAATTACAAACAAGAAAACCACAGGACCTAATGGTTAAGAAGTCTTAAAGGTCCCAAGATGGTTTTTCACTCTAACAACATTCATAATCTTGTGATATTTTGAAAAAGTTACAAGTTCCCAGCTGGAAAAGGAAGAAGGTTATACTCAGGACTCCTCATTGCTATCGTAACATTCCCATTTGAAATGTTTCTAAATAGAATAAAAGGAATATTGTTTTTATGTAGGCAGTCTTCACAGTATATCTTGGTTTTGTCAAAATTCTTAACTCTTGGCTAGCAAGATTCCAACTAGACTCAAGTGAGGAGTTTTCCTCCCCACACTCCTCAATGTTTCCTTTTTCTGTCCTGCCTCAGTTTCCTCCTCTGAGACTTCAATCCCTTAATCTTAAGAGTGGATGCTGGCTGAGGCTCCATTCTCCACAGCTTCTCAACTGATGAACTGAGATGCAGACCCTGCCTACTGAGGAACTAAGAGTCTCAACCTGTTTGACCTAAGGGAGCATGGGTGTGTCCAGCCTTGGCAACAGGAAAACTGTCAATGGGAACCAACGGGGCCCAGAAGACTCCTACCATCATGTTTTCTTCTGAGATCCCTCTAACAGGTACATACTTCAGCCAGAAAGAGCTTCCTGCCCCCCTGAAAACCAGGTAAGCTCCATTAGCTATGGGACACTCTGGGCATCATAAGGTGAGCCCATCTCTCTTGCTTTTATATCCCTGTCTTGGTTAGGGTTTCCAATGCTGTGAAGAGACACCATGACCAAGGCAACTCTTATAAGGACAACATTTAATTGGGGCTGCTTACAGGTTCTGAGGTTTTAGTCCATTATCATCATGGCAGGAAGCATGGCAGTGTCCAGGCAGGCGCGGAGCATGAGGAGCTGAGAGTTCAACATCTTGACTGGAAGGCAGCTAGGAGAACTACTCTGGCCAGACTTGAGCATATATATGAGACCTCAAAGCCTACCCCCACAGGAAGCTATACCTTCTCCAACAAGGCCACACCTCCTAATATTGTCACTTCCCATGGTTTGAGCATATTCAAACCACCACAATCCCTACACCTTAAATAAAACTGATGCTCAAGGGATCTCTAGTCATAACAGAATAGATACCCGACTGTCTAGGGAAAGCTGCTCTGGACATGTTGAGAGGAATGCAGTCACAGCCTGCCATCTTAAAGCTTCTTCTGGGCTACATTGAGAGCCCTGAGACCTGCTCCTTGCACCTTAGGTCACCACAGGAAGCCTCGTGACTGTCACAGTGCCCTACAGCTTCCTCCTTTTGCCACTTCCAGGCCCTGCATGTTGTGATCATCAAAGTGGATTCGGCTGCAAAGACTTCCCTCCTCATTCAGACTCTGGAGTTTGTCCAGAGTGTCCTCACCTAGGCCTTCAACACTCAGAAGATCTGAATGCTCGGTGAGGTTTCCTGTGGAATTACCTTCCAAGAGGGAGACGCTGAAGGTCAGGAGAAGCTGCAACCACTTGGGAACCAGATGTCTCCGTGCAGTCTCTGCAGAGACTAAATGGCTGCAGGGGGCCAGCGTGGAGCCACTCTGAATCAACAGGGCCTTGGACAACAAGGAATGCAGTACCCGTCAAGAAACAAGACCAGCTGAGGCACTGAGATACCACCCTCACCCGTGTGTCAAGCTGTGGACATGTTGGGATTGCAGCCATGCCTGGAGCACCATATAGGATCATCCTGTAGAGGAAGCTTGGGCAGGCAAAAGGAGATGGTGACCCCAGACTGCACCCAACCAACCAACATTTTATGGCCCTATTCATAAGTCTCACCGGAGCTATGCCTAAGATAAAGCAGGACATTTCAAAACATTCTAGCTTATAGAAAGCCTGAGACCTTATCAGATATTGTATGTCTCCATTCCAAGTACTGATTAGAGGATTCAATATGAGAGGCTACCATTCTAGTCTATCTAGGTACATGCAAGAAAACTTGCTTTAAAAGTCAACTTTATACTAACTATAGCACACACGTAATTTTTTTTAAGAGTTAGGATCTCAATTGGCACTTAAGAGGCAACAGGAGGCATATTTCTCTGAACTGGAGGCTAGCCTGGTCTATATAGCAAGTCCCAAGACAGCCAGAGTTACATGGTGAGACTCTGTCTCAAAAAACAAAACCAAAAAGAGACAGGGTCTTATCGAGTTGCCCAGACTGGCCCAAATTTCTGCGTGCAGTCTCTGCAGAGACTGAATGGCTGCAGGGGGTCATTGCTTTGGTCTTTCACTGGGACCAGAAGCGTGTGCTGTCCCTAGCTTTCCTAATGCTTTTACAATGAACCATGGTGGAGCTGGTGAGATGGTTAACGAGGATGTGTGCCAGGCAAGTCTAATGAGCTGAGCTTGTTCCCCAGAACTCATGTAAGAAAGGCAGATGCACTAGCCTACATCTGCAATTCCAGCATGCCGACCATGAGATGGGAGAGGGAAACAGAAGAACTGCCCAAAAGCTCTGCTCATTGGCCAACTAGTCTAGAGAAGTAGGACAGCAGAAACCACCTCCACCAAGTGGGGGGAGATGACAGACTCCTGAAAGCTGTCCTCTGACTCCTACAAGCATGCCATGGCACAGGAACCCCATAGTCACACATACACATGTTAATAATAAAAAATAGCTGAAAAAGGTTAAAAACTAACCCTGCACAGTTAGGTCACACTACGACCTTTTTACCGGGTTTTATTTAATGCCTCATGGGAGGTGACCCTTCTCCCACCTGCAGTGTTTGTTAAGAGGTGCTGCTTAGCACCATTACGATTTACATGACTAAGTCTGCATGGACTGAGAGCCCAAACTCTCTCCTGTGTTTTGTTGTTCTGTGAGACAGGTCACAATGTGTCTGTAGCCCATGCAGTGTTAGGAGTATGTAGCCCAAGCGGGCTTGAACCTGAAGCTAACTTCTGTCTCCCAAGCAATGACACTGCAGAGTGAGCACTATGCAGACTGTCCAACTACTTTGTACCAGGTACTAACTACCGTGAATTGGCTGGTGTCTTTGCAGAACTTGTTCAGGTACAAGGCCCCCATCCCTGAGCAACACACACCCTCATTACACACTAACGTAAATCCTTGGACTGGGATGAAGGGCCGAGATCAGAAGCTGGATGAACACGACAGCTCCCAGGCTTATCTCTGAGTAGAGATGGCATCACCTACAAACTCCGCAGTGTGATTTATCAAGAGAAAGGTTAGAGAGCGGAGAAAGCCGGGTCAGTGTTCTCTGTCCTAGTGGCTGAAAGATGACATCTGAGGCAATAATTAGAAATTACCATCTGTCCACGGCTCATTTTTCTTCCCCATGCCCTTGTCTCTCTTAGATTTACTTGCTGAAGCCCTTGCCTGTGAGGGTCTTTCTTTTATTTATTTTATTTATTTATTGTTTTTTTATTATCTGCCTCTTCAGGAGACAGGTGCTAAAGCTGAAGACTGGTTATTTGTGAAAGGAGATACGTAGAGCCATTGCCCTGTTTCTGTCCTATATCCCACAGGGAAAAGTCTCAAGGACACATTTGAGCATCAGAGTTTCCTCAACACTGAATAATTCATTCAAAATCTATAAAGCTGCATGAGCCTTAAGCTTAAGAATTTCCATGAATATCTGGGTTCTGGTTAGGGAGCATCCTTTAGTTTAACCTCCAGATTCATCCTTTAGTTTAACCATCCTTTAGTTTAACCTCCAGATTCATGTTTAGTTTAACCATCCTTTAGTTTAACCTCCAGATTCAACTACCCACGTCCTTCAAATACCCAAGCACTGGGCTTTATCAAATCCAATATATGTCAAGTTTATTTTAATATTCCAAATTGAAATGCCATCACATTAGGCTACAGCACAGTCTATACTGGTCCTCTTAGTTCCAGTGTTTTCCTTTGCACATTTTATTTTGGGGCCTTAACAGCATAGCAGGCTCAGGTTAGAAAGGCCTTACACAGTGGTGTACTTCCTGGGTACCCAGGGCAAAGGCTGAGACCAAAGGACAAACATAGCTGAGAACAAAAGATAGAGTACTCACCAGAGTTTAATGCATTGTTTTTCTAAGTGAAGTCTCTTCTATTTGGGGAAACTGGTCTTGCCTTAGGCACTGCAGACATCTGACTCTGACCCTCATCTGACAAGGGAGAAGTAAGTTTGCCCTGTAAATGTTTTAAGCAAGTGCACACAGCACAGAGGGGAGGAGAAGGGCCCTGGGAGGCTTCAGTGTTTCACTTGCTGGTCTCAAATCCTCCCAGCCTTTTGAAAACAGCATCCTTAAACATTTTTCTGCATGCACTGCATTTTTCTGGCAGGGCAACTTTGTCCTATTTCAAAAGCTTTGCTGAATTTGAAAAACTACAATTACCGTTTTCATCTTGTCATGTCAGAGGCTTAGAACTATTAGGACTGTTCTATATTCCCGGCACACACATTCTGACACGCTTCCAGGCTCCAATTTGGCAGTGAGTCACGAAAGTCACTAAGTACACAAAAGGGAAGAACTCGCTAGGTCTGCCCACAGCTTAGGATTAAAACCCAGTGATTAAAACCTGTGGCCTGACTTTCTTAAGGCAAGAAGAACAAATACTTCACTATATAAATATTTTATCTAACTCTACCTTTTTTTTTTCTTAGCAGGATTATTCTAGTGGCAGCCAGGAAAACGCAGCTACTTTAAGTCCAGTTTAGCAAAAATTGGGAATATACTGAAGTATGAGACCTTTAAATATTTTTTATTTTGTACAAAGAAAACTGCAACTATCTAATGATGGACACCAAATTATTTTGAGTTTTAAGTAAGATCTAAAAAATAAAATGAGTGCAGTGATGCCCACCTTTAATCCCAGCACTGGGGAGGCAAAGGTAAGCAGATCTCTGTGAGTCTGAGGCCAGCCTGGTTCTACACAGTGAGTTTCAGGACAGCCAGGGCTATATAGAGAGCCCCTGTTTCAAAAGAAATAAAGAAATAAAGAAATAAATAAAAGAAAATAGCCATGTCTGCCATGGAACAAAGAATAAGAGTCAAAAGAACTGACTCACTGTAAAACTCAACCAGTATTTGATTATGCTCAACAAAAATACTCTTTTTGTGGAGACTGGTGGTACAGGCCTGATATCCTACTGCTCAGGGGCTAAGGCAGGGGATTGCAAAGAGGAGGTAAGATTGAGCTACACAAGAACACCTAGTCTCAAAAAACCAACGAACAAGTAGCTCTCTTGTCTTCAAGTAACTAATGGAAAATGGATGACTGAGAAGGAGGAGTGATGACACATAACTTTAACCCCACCACTCAGGAAGCAAAGCTAGAAGCAGAGGCAGGAGGATCTGTATGAGGACATGGCCAGCCTGGTCTACATAGGGAGTGCCAGGACAGCCAGGTTTACATGGAAGGAGGAGGGAAGATGGAAGGAGAGAGGAAGAAGAGGAGGAGGAAAGGGGAGGAAGAGGAAGAAGAAGAAGAGGGGAGGAAGACAGAGGAGGAAGAGAAGGAGGGGGAGGTGGAGGGGGAGGAGAAGGAGAAGGAGAAGGAGAAGGAGAAGGAGAAGGAGAAGGAGAAGGAGAAGGAGAAGGAGGAGAAGGAGAAGGAGAAGGAGAAGGAGAAGGAGAAGACGACAACAATGAAGACAACGACAGGTAACTAGCCCCCAAACAAATCAATGTACTACAGTCTCATATGTAACCCAGAGAAGGACTTTAGATCCTGTCTCCTTGTTCTATCCACTGAGCCAGGTGACTTATTCCTATAGGCCATGTTAGAATAATATGGTGCCTGTGTACAGAAAAGGGCTGTGTGAGCCACATGGGTATGAGCACACACATGCCCTGGTGCTTGTGTGGAGACGAACCTCAGGTTAGACTTGCTTCCCACCTCAGCTGAGGGCCTCTCGTTCATCGTTGCACACTCTAGCTCGCTGGTCCACGAGCTTCCTTCCTCAGGCTCCCATCTCAGCACAGGGGTGCTGAGTGCAGGTGTGTGCTGCTGCATCTGGCTTTACACAGGCTCTGGGGATACACACTCAGGCCTCACTCTGTGAATAAAGCAGTTTCTCTACTGAGCCACTGCGGGATGCAGAGGAAGCAAATCAAGGCCTGAGTGATGTGTGTGATTGACGTGTCAAGGAGCCCGGTGCTTCAGTCCAGGGCAGTAAGAGAACCTTCCCTGGGTGAGGCTCTGAGGGATGCTAAGCCTTCTTCTGGTCTGAACAAGGATGGTGTATGCAGACAATGTATAGGTATAGCCCCTCCCTGCACATGTTCATGGCCTGAAGACTGCTCCCCTATAGAGACTTGCTCCTACCAAGTCTGGCTAACCTGTTTCCTTGTTCAACTGTATAGCACAGGCCTGCCCTCCTGTTCATGTCTATGTAATAATCTGTCTTCGGCTGTATGTAACAGCCTCCCCACTCTACACACACAACAAACATGCAGAGCTTCCAGGGCTACAGCTCCCCCATCAGAGAGCCCACCCACCCAATCCCAGCTTTTTTGTACATATGTCTGTCCTTTATCATCTGTCTTCATTCCTGCATCACTCCTGGTCAGGACTCTCAGACACAAGCTGTGTGGAGGCTCAGGAATCTGTCTCCCTGCCCAGGAATTGAATTCCCTAAAATCTATTTAGGAGAGTTAGTTTTCAAATCTCTCTTCATCAGTCTTAAGTAAAAAGCGAGCAAGGGTACTTCTGAGTCCTGACTTCGAGATGACCAAAACAGAAGACACAGTGGCTGTGCCAACAGGGTCATGGCCATTTCTTCCCAATTAATATCCAAGGACACTGTCACACTAATGCCATCAGGACATCCAAAGCAAAAGTCCTCCATTCTTATGTGCGTCCCAGGCTCTGTGTCAGGGGGCACTACTGTAGGCTGCTATTCATAGCAAGGTAGTCAGGGACTGATCTCTGAGGTCTGGATGGACAGACACCCTGCCTCAATTAGACCTGCTGGTGCTGCCCCATCACCTCACCAAACCTCATGTAAAGAGCTGGAAAAGAAAAAAGCCATCTGTGGAAACTATGGTGTGGTGGGGAGAAAAGGGAGATTCTGTGAAATGATACTTCTGTGTCAGATATATGTGTAAATTAAAATTTTACAGTTAAAAAAATAAGTAACACGTCAGCCTTTTCTAAGAGACTCCCTGAGTTGATTTTTTTTTTTCTGCTTTTTTTCTTTGAGATATGAAACTTGCCCAGAACTCTCCGTGTAGACCAGGCTAGCCTCAAACCCGCAGCCTCTACCTCCAGAGGCCTGGGATGACAGGTGTGTACCACCATGCCTAGGTTGAGATTCTTACTAACTAAAATAAAAGTATCTATATTTACTCTATTGTTGGTTTTGCTTGCTCTTTTGTGTTTTGAGATGGGGTTGGTGGTTTGTGTTTTAGTTTTTTGTTTGTTTGCTTTGTTTCTTGGTTTGGAGTTGCTTGCTTAAGACAAAGTCTCATGAAGTTCACACTCCCTTTCAACTGGCTTACGTAGTAAGGGAAAACCTTGAACTCCTGATACCCCCATCTCCATCTCCAAGTCATAGGCTCATAGGCACACACCACCATACCATGTTAGTGAGCCTCAAATTTAGGATGTTTCTGCCTTAGCCCCCTGGGACCATGAGTGCCTTAATCACGGCTGCCTTTCTCCTCCTGCTCCTCCTCTTCTTACCCCTCCTACTCTTTTTTTTCTCCTCTTCCTCCTGTTCCTTCTCCTCTTCATATTTTAATTTTGGGCAGGTACAGTGGTGCGCACCTATAGTCCCAACACTAAGCTAAGCCTGGAGGATTTACCTGCACCTCAGAATCTGAGACCAGGCTAGGCAACAGGGACTCCCAGCCACTCAAGAGGCTGAGGCAGCACAGTAAGACCATGCTATTCATAAGTAACCAGAAATAGAGATGGAGGAAGGGAGGAAGGAATGGGGAGAGGTGAGAAGGGGAGGGAGACCCGTCAGTTTCTCTTCACTAAGGAGTGCTACAGTACTGTCTGCACTACTGTGGCAGGCCCTCCAAGAGAATGGAGAACCACACCCTACTCTCTTCCGTTCTTGGGTAAGGGGCTTGGTAATGGGATTGATTTAATTATAGAGACACATTCATTCAGGTCGGAGTCCTTCAAGGCCAACAGCTTGTTCCTGCTGCAGTCACAGTGGCAGGGACAACTGAAGGTACAGAAAAATGCCACATTAGAATTAGAGGTAGGGAAAAGCAGCCACTAGGTAAGTAATGTGGGAGACCTCTAAAAGCTAGGCTTTAAAGACAAGAAATAGGTATTTTTCCTGAGAACTGGAAAGGATCACAGCTCGGCCAATACTTTGACTTCAGTCCAGTGAAACAATATCAATCTTCTGACACAGACCAGCGATGGCTCAGCAGGTAGAGGTAATGGGCGGCCATGTATAAACCTGAGTTTGAACCCTGGGACTACATGGCAGAAGGGAAGAACGGGAAGAACTGACCCCTGCAAGCTGCCCGACCATGACGTGTGTCACAGTGTGGGTACATGAGTTTGTACTTTTTATAAACAAATAGGCAAACACTAAAATTCCCGTGTCATCCAGCTCGCTCATCTACAGACAAGCCTGTGACACTGAAAAGATCCCAGCCTGGGCTGCCCTCCCTCCCACTCCTGACCCACAGATGGTAAACCAGATGTTCTTTTAAGTGTGTTGTTTTAAGCCACTGAAGTTGTAGCAATATGCTACTCTGGATCAAACAACGGGATGTACTGTTAAAGAGCAATATCTGCCTATCAATTAGAACAACTTAAAAACTGTAAATGCATCCATTTTTAAACTTGCAGGTGACAGTCCAATGTTAAGTACTACAAATGAAAAATCAGGGCTGGAGAGGTGGCTCGGCAGTTAAGAACACTTGTTCTTGCAGAGAAACCAAACTTTGTTTCCTAACACCTACATGGTGGCTCACCACTGTCTGTCACTCCAATCCCAGAAGATCTGATATCGTTCTGACTTTTGCAGGTACTGAGGCACATACAAGGTACACATACATGCACTCGAAATACCCTGATTCCCACGTCATCCATCTCTCTCATCCACCAAGTCTGCGATGCGGAAGAGCCCCCAGCCTGGGCTGACCTCCCTCCCCATTGCTGCCTGTTACTTACTTAATGAATTCTTCTTTACACCGCTGCAGGATCTCACACGTCTGCTGGATCTCTTGTTCACTTAGAAGTACCAACATCCCAATAGTTAGGTGAAGCTTTTTGGGATTCTGAAAAATGGTACTATCAACCCCACGATCCTGTTGTTGGGGAAAGAAACAAGACACTCAGCTCGAATGAAGGCAAATGGCAAGAATAATAATGGCAAAGCTGTCGAGGTGGCACACACCTTTGATCCCAACATTCAGGAGACCTGTAAGCAGGTGGATCTCTGTGAGTTCCAAGCCAGCCTGGTCTATATAAGAAGTTCGGGGCCAGCTAAAGCTACAGAGGAAGACTCTTCTCAAAAACAAACAGAAATACAACCAGGGTGGGAAGGCTTAACCTGTAATTCCAGCATTGGGAAGGCTGAGGCAGAAGAATCACTACAAATTCTAGGACAGCCTGGATGTGAAACACACCTCACAAAAGCAACCAACCAACCAACACATAAAAACCAAATGGCTGGAGTGGTGGCTCAGTGGTTAACAGCACCCGACTGCTCTTCCAGAGGACCTAATTCCAATCCCCAGCATCCACAACCAGCTGTAACACCCTCTTCTGCACTCCATGAGCACTGTATACGTGTGATACATGACATACATGCAGGCCAAAAAAAAAAGAAAAACATACAAATATATAAGTAAATAAATAAAATGTTCAAATGCATATATTCAGCCATGGTAAGACATGCTTTTAGTTCCAGTACTGGGAAGTAGAGGCAGGTGGATCCAATGAGTTTGAGGCTAGCCAGGTCTACATAGCAAGTTCCAGGACAGCCAAGACTACAGAATGAGACTGTCTCAAAACACATAAGTAAGTGTCATGACTATAACTGAGAACAGGAAAATAAACCCCACGTAACAGGCAATGTCTACACATGGGAAGAGCACAGGCGAGGCACAGCTATGCACAAAAATTAATTCAAAATTGATCTGTGATTTACACATAAAGTTAAGCCACAAATCTTTCAGGAGATAAGTAAAATTAATTTCCTATGACCCTGCATTTGGCAATGAGTTCTTAGATGAACAGTATAAACATAAACCAGCAAAGAGACATGGGGAAACTGGATTTAATTGAAATTCACAAATTTAATACATTAGTGGTAAGAAAGTGAAGGGAAACCAAGCACAACAGTGGACCTGTGACTCCCCCACTAAGGAGGCAAGAGGATCATGAGTTCAAGGTCAGCCTAGGCTACACAGTGAGGCAAAGGACGCAAAGAAACAAGCAAGGGGGTGGGGGAGAGAGGGAAAGAAAGGGGAGAGGAGACAGAAGGGAAGGGGGAGGGAGAGGAGGGAAGAAAGGACAGGCAGAAGGAAAGGAGAGAAGAGGGGAGAGAGTCAGAGGGAGGAGGAGAGGGAAGGATAGGGAGAGGGGGAGGGAAGAAAGCAAAGGGGAGCAAAGGAGATGAAAGGAGGGTCCAGAGAAAGAAGAAAGCTTACAGAAGCGTTTGCATTATTTGCTAAAGATTAAAATATTCAAACTATATAACAACTCCTGCAACTCAAAAACTAAAACACAAACTAATCTTCAAAACAGAGAGGATTTCGATGATATCTTCCCAAAGAATGAACACAAACAGCTGCAATAACAATGCATAAGGATCTTCTGCATCAGTCATAATTCAGGGACATACAGAACAAGCCACAGCGAGGGACTGATTCTCAGAATGATGGAGAGAGGAAAACTACTGACAAGGTTGCCAGAAATGGCAACCTCAGACAATGCCAGGAAAGGAAAGTCGTCCAGTCCAGCCCTGTGAAAGCTTGCTGGTACTGATGGAAAGCCGGGAGAACCTACAACTGCACTCCAGGTACATGCCCAGGGAATGAAAACAGACCCAATCAGAAGCATGTATACACATGTCCCTCCAAGTGCTATTCACATAGCCAAGAGATGAGACTAGCCCAGACGTGTATCGACAGATGGTGAAGACACTGTGCTAGCCCCGCTGGGGAACAACAGCATGCACTGAGTGAGGTGCCCAAAACATGACATCGAACCGAACAAACAGGAGCAGAAGGAATGTATTACTATTTATTATCATTTATAGGAGACGTCCAGAGTCTACAGAACAGAACACCAATCGGTGGCTGTTAGGGACAGAGGTGACAGGGAACAACTGTGAATGGGCAGAAGGATAAAATGTTACAATGCAACACACAGCTGGTACTTGTGCACTGTCAATGTATTTAACATTTAACGCGACGGAATCACTTGTTTTAAGATGGTGAATGTGATGGGCTTAAGACAGACTTAGAGGAGGCTTTGGCCTGGCTGAGTGGCTAACGCAGGACAGATGCCCGCAGCTCTGCCTCCATGTTGCATCTTTCCTTTGGAAACTTGAGATTCCTGCTCAGCTCTGCATGTGAATCACTTGAGGAATGTCCATCTAAAGCTGGCCGTCCCCTCCTCCCTGGCTGAAGACACCAAGATAAGAGGAACAAAAGTTTTCCAGCATCGCCAGGACAATTGCAGGTCCCTGGAAAGGCAGTTCAGAACAGTACAGACAGAACATCCCAAAACAAGTTCTCCATCCGTGGGCCAAGCAGGAACAAAACGGCCTGTCCAAGCACTAAAACTTCCCGGAGCCCAGAGTCTGACAGAAGCACACATGGATTGAGCACGACTGTTTAACTATGCATGCCTGGGGCCCATACCCGAATCCCTCCCCTGTAATACATGGACCTGAGGCTCCTGTTGGTCCCTGCCAAAGGGGTCGAGGGGGGCCGAGGAGGCTTGTAGCCTGTTTCCCATGCAGTACAGTGAATAAACTCTTTTTGTGGCCTGTCATCATTACATTTTCTGGAGTGGCTGGACACGATGTATTGGGACTCCCAGACGCCAGGTTCTATGGCTGAATCTTCATTATTATGTGAATTTTACCTATTATTTAGGAACTTGGGGGCAACACTTGGTGGTGGAGCCTAAGCGGCTGGCTGTGGGTTTAATCATCAGACTCTAAAGAAACAAAGAAACAGCAGCTCAATAAAACAACAGTTTTCCAGGAAAGAGAGAATGCAGTATTTTGAAGCTTTCTTTGTCTGTGTATGTACTTCATCTGAGTTGACATGCGCCCATGTAGGCAGCTATCTGCATAGAGCAGAGGGTGTCAGGTTCCATGGTACTGGAGTTCAGAGGGTGTTGAACCCCTCAGCTGCGGTTCCTGGTGACTGTGAGCTGCCTGAAGTGAGTACAGGGATGTGGACCTCTTCATGGTGCACGCTCTTAACCACTGAGTGCACAATGTTTTCGATGCTAGTTTAATGAAATCTTTTTGTGCTGGATGTGGCAGTGTATGTCTGTAATTCCTGAACTAGGGGGGGGTGAAGGCAGAAAGATGAGGAGGAGTTCAGGGCCAGCCCAGGCTAAATGATAGCCTGTTTCTAAAAATGAAGACTATCTCTTTTGATAATTTCATGGCAACTGAGTCCCTCCTGAGCTCCCCTGAGAACAACTTTGCTAAAGGTCTTCCCTCCAAAACAGCACACTCTTTATGAGAGCTGGCTTTTATAAAAAGGGTTTGATTTGGCTGTGGTGAAGCACATCTGTAACTGCAGTGACTGGAAAGCTCAGGCAGGAGGATTTTGAGTTTGGGAGCAACCTGAGCTATATAGTAATCTCTAGATCAGCATGGGCTATGGAGAGAGACCCTGCCTCCAATAAAACAAAACACACAGGACTCTTTCTATCTTAAGGACCTGCAGTATAGCCAGATAGCCATACTTGGCATTACACTAAGTTCCAAGGGCCAAGCCTGAGGCTCAGTGGTCGGCCCCTTCCCGGGCACTGCTTCCAGCTCCATCCCTTCCCCTCTGGGAACCACACGTGAAACTCAGTGGTGTTTAGCATAACTGTGCTGTGTAACCAATAGGCTCACCTTATTTTCACAACTTTTTCATCTCCCCATAACACTCCGTACACATTAAGTGATCACTTCCTGTCCTCGCAGGCAAGCTCTTGTGTGACTCCTGACACTGGATTTGCCTATTCTGCACACAGCACATAAAAGGAATCATGCAAACAGACAACCTCAGTGGCTTCACTTCGGAGAATGTCTTCCAGGTTGACCATGTCTAGTGTACCACACACGCACTTTATACCCTTAACTAAGGATAACCGTCATATTTCATTAACCTCAAACTGCAAATGGAAAACAAGAAAAGATGTTGAGACTCTCCTCTAAATAGGAGAGAAGCAGGAGGAATTCTATAATTTTAAGTTCTATAATGGGATCTCTAGCCTAATAAGGCACCCCAAAGAAATATATTTACCACACACAGCTTGCACCCTGCTCGTGGTTTGCCTCATTTCTGCCTTGGCAACAGTAGTTAATAGATTACCCACTTTCTAGGTGTTAATGGAGCTTGGGCTATTTCTGTATCTGATGAAGGGGTCTTATTATTCTACCCATCAACCCAAATTGCCTCATTTAATTAAAGAGGTGATATTAAGGAACAAACAACTTGAGAGCAGGGCATGGCAACATTGCCTATAATGCTAGCACGCTCTGGAGATGCTGAGGCAGGAGGACTATGAGCTTAAGTCAGCCTAGGCTACACAGTAAAACTGTCTCAAAGTAAAAGTGACCATCTTTAAACTGTCAGGGCAGCCTAAGTGCAAGGCATGCCATCCCGACTGTCCTAGCCCAGGGCAACACCTGCTATATTAAGAAAGCTGTGTGATGTGCCCTATGTGACCCCACGATGCACAACTCCACCACAAATACAACTGGGGACCGTGTCCCATGTGACTTGACAGTTCCTACAAACTCATGCAATTCCAACAGCAAGGGGGGCGGAAATGGAGGGATTTGCTGAGATGTGCTGACTTCTAGCCTAGCAGAAATTCAAGCCCCAGGTTCAGGAAGAGACTCTGTCTCACAGCAGTGGCAGAGAAGGATGCAAAGGGACACCTGACACCCTCTTTTGGACATCACATGATCATGTGCATGCACACCCACAGATACAGAAACACAAATGAATAAATAAAAATGAACCTTCGCTGGGTAGTGGTGGCGCACACCATTAATCCCAGCACTTGGGAGGCAGAGGCAGGCGGATTTCTGAGTTCGAGCCAGCTTGGCCTACAGAGTGAGTTCCAGAACAGCCAGGGCTATACAGAGAAACCCTGTCTCGAAAACCAAAAAAAAAAAAAAACAGAGAAAAATGCCTAGCCGGGCGGTGGTGGCACACGCCTTTAATCCCAGCACTTGGGAGGCAGAGGCAGGTGGATTTCTGAGTTCGAGGCCACCCTGGTCTACAGAGTGAGTTCCAGGACAGCCGAGCTACACAGAGAAACCCTGTCTCGAAAAACAAAAAAAAAAAAAAAAAAAAAAATGCCATCAAATAGACAAAAGACATAAACAGACACCACACACACACACACACTTCCTCCCAAATATTCAATGATGTGTGATTTCACTCACTGGGAAAAAGAGAAGCAGTGTGTGGAGGTTAAGCCCCACCTCTGACCACCTCGGTATCCCTACAGTCAGGGCCTACTTCCCGCCACTGTCACCACCATGACCAAAGGACAAGCTGAAGAGGATGCTGGAGCAGAATGGTCAAGGTGACAACGATCTGCATGGTTGTCTGGTGAGCCTGAACACCCCTGAACAGAGATGAGAAGGTGCCTGGAGCAACAGAGAGAAGAGCAGATGCTGGCAAGATGGGAACACCCCCGCCCCCCCAGACAATGGGGATGCCAAAGCAGACCAGGCCCAGAGAGATGAAGGTGCCAGAAAACTGTGTGCATCTCTGTGTGTGTGTGTATGTGTGTCTCTCTGTGTGTGTTTGTGTGTGTGAGAGAGAGAACATGTACATCTGACTATTTTTATCAAGTTCTATAAAAACACATGATTTTGTTTTATGTTTTTAAAGCTAAGTTGCTCACACATGTTTAGTTATATTCGGGGAGAAGGAGCGTGTGTCACTAACAGAACGCCTCCCAGCTGGGCTGATATTGAGAAACATCTCTTTCTGTTATCTGTCAGACTTGCTCTTGGCTCCCAGGAGGATTCCCTGTGCCTGACACATGAAGACACCTTAGCATACACCTGTGGGAAGGGAAATTAAAATTCGTTGTATGTCCTCCCATCTATCTCCACTCAATGGGACCTGATCTCCAAAAACTGATTTTGCCAGCATGTCGGTGTAAAGCCCAAGCAACTCCAATTCCAGGAAGAAAACCACAAAGTCCACTTGAGCAAACATCCAATGGTAACCCCTCCCCTCCTTGGTAATGGCCAGTCAGGCTACAACAGCAGGGTCAAGGAACATATAGATAACCTAAGACATCCTGAAGAAAATAGATAACCTAGCCATTCTGTGTGTCAGGTATTTGGTTCCTACAGATTATGCCAAAAATGCAGTCTTTAAAATATTAACTTGCTGACTGGTATGGAAATTCCTTAAGCTTGTTGTAACCACAATAAATATCCAACAACCCTAGACTCGGGGCTCTCACTCTGACCTGATGTAATGTTGGTGATAGTCAGAGTCCTCGCTTGTGAGCTTGAAATAAAGACCCTTATGTGTTTGCATCCGAATTGGCTCCTCCACGGGCCTTGGGGTCCCTGCAACTTGGGCATAACATTGGGAGGTCTGGACTTGGAAGTGCCATCGGTGAGAAGGTGTCCCTCAAAGGACAGTGTTCCTTTCCTGGACATTTGAACTTCAGATTAGGAGTTCTGCTGTTACCAGTTGTCACTGAAAGTCTCAATCAGCCCATGGAAAGCTGACAGACAGCATCTTTAAAGTGAACTGTCGACCTTACTCTAACTTCTCTGTTCAGAGCATCAGATAATAAAGTACTTACAGATTCCACCGAGCAGCTTTGATTTCACATCATGCACCACAGTCATACCTTCTCCCAGTCCCTTTGTGCCCACCCTCCACGCTTGTAACTCCCCCCACCCCACCCCTCTCTATATATATTATTGTGTGTTTTGTGTGTGTGTGTGTGTGTGTGTGTATCCATATCCTTGTGGAAGCTATAGTGTGTCACAGTTTTCCCACAGTACACCCTTTTGTTCACACATTTTTACTAGCAAATGTTCACTGCTAATGAGTCACAGGTCTGGCTCAGGGCCTTTGGGTCTTGCTATACTATCAATATTGGATCCTCATTGGGACTCCTCTCAGATATCCTGCTGTTGCCCTGTGTTGTGGAGATTCTGCAGCTTTGGATCTACAGGACTGATCCCTTCGCTCGCTCAGCAGTAGATGCTGCGGTGAACCAACTCAAAACCCCGGATCTGGGTCTGAGTGGTATCTGAGTTGGTCACCCACACCACCAGGGTAAGCTCTCCAGCACTGCCTGGCCAGTGCACCCAATGCAGCAGCCATGTGTAATTAAGACTATACTGACTCCTACTTCTATCTACCAAGTACAAGTTAAAACCTGACACTCAGTTAGTGCGACTGAGCCCTTTACATATGCCAGCGAATGCAAATGTCCTGTAATCCCAGCATTGTGGCAAGACAGAGGACCGGAGTCAGGTCACTGACTGCCTGCTCCAAGGTTAAGGACTGAACTGTGTCACAAGCTCACTCCCAGGGAGAGGGCTTGAACAGATAAGTGACCTCTAATGTCGGTGAGCTCTAATAAACACAGCGGTAGTACAAGAACAAAATACAAAAAACAGCAGGAACCTGTGCCTTCGGGATCATTTGTTGCATTGTAGGTTCGCCCATTACCTGTTGCACTCACTATAAAGGGGCTGCTCGTCTCTCTGCTCTCTTCCTCTCTCCCCTTCCTTCTCTCTCCTTCCCCCTCTTTCCCGCTCTGGCTGCCTACTCCTCTACTTTTTCTCTTGCCTTTGTCTCTCTACTACCCTCTCAACTGTTCCCCCCCCCCCCGGGGAAAAAGGGGTTTTTAAAAAAGGGGGGGGTAAAAACCCAAAAAAAAAATTAAAAAGGGGGTTTTTCCGGCTTAAAAACACATGATTTTTTTTATTTTTTTAAAAGTAAGTTGTTCACACAGGTTTAGTTTTATTCGGGGAGAAGGAGCGTGGTCATAACAGAACGCCCCCAAAAGCGGGGTTGATTTTAAAGGAAACTCTTCTTTCTTTATTGCCCAGATTTTGCTCTTGGTCCGGGAAATTTTTTCCCCTTGGCCTGCACATAAAAGGACCCCTTTTGCTACACCGGGGGGGAAGGGGAAAATTTAAAATTCTTTTTGTATGTCCTCCCATCTACCCTTCCACTCAATGGGCTGATCCCCAAAAACTGATTTTGCCGATGGGGGGTTTGTAAACCCCAAGGGCAACTCCTTTTCCCGGGGAAAAAAAACCCCACAAAGTCCACTTGGGGGAAAAAACCCAATGGAACCCCCCCCCTCCTTGGTAAGGGCCCAGTCAGGCTACAACAGCAGGGTAAAGGAAAATATAGAAAAATTAAGAACCCTTTGAAAAAAATTAGAAAACCTGGGCCATTCTGTGTTTAAGGTTTTGGTTCCTACGTTTATGCCAAAAATGCAGTCTTTAAAATATTAACTTCCCTGACGGGTTTAGGGAAAAATTCCTTAAGCTTGTTGTAACCACAATAAAATCCAACACCCCTAGGACTAGGGGCCTCTCACTCTGACCTGATGTAAGGGTTGGGTGATAGTCAGAGTCCCGTTGTGACTTGAAAAAAAACCCCCTTTATGTGTTTGCATCCGAATTGGCTCCCCCAACCGGGCCCTTGGGGGGCCCCTTGGCAACCCCTTTTGGGGAAATTTTTTGGGGGGTTTTTGGAAAACTGGAAGTCCCAAAAATCCGGTTTTGGGAGGAAGGGTGTCCCCCCCCCAGGGCCCCGGGGTTCCCTTTTTCCGGGGAAAATTTGGGAAACTTCAGTTTAGGAGTTTGCTTTCCGTTGTCCCCTGAAGGTTCAAATTAGCCCCGGGAAAGGGCGGGGAAGAAACCCTTTTTAAAGTAAACCTGTCGACCTATTTTCAAACTTCTTTTGGGTTCAGGACAGATTTTAAAGGGTTTTTTTTTTTTTAAAAACTTTTACAAGGATTCCACCCGAAAAAGCTTTGATTTCACTCTTTCCCACACAATTTCATACCTTTCCCCCAGCCCCTTTGTCCCCATTATTAATTTTAAAATATGGTGTTGTTGTGTTTCCGGGTTTTGTTTGTGTGTGGTGGGGTTTTGGGGTGTTTATCCTTTCCCTTTTTGGGAAGCTTTTAGGTGCACATTTTCCCCACGTACACCTTTTGCAAACCCATTTTATTGGGCAAAATGTTAAATGTAATGAGTCCAGGTCTGGTCACCCCCTTTTTTTGGGTTTTGGGCCTTTTCACCCAATATTGGTTCCCTAAATGGGGTCCTCTCAGAAAAATCTGCTTTTGGCCCCTTTTTGTGGTGATTCCTCCCCGGCTTTGGGGGATCTACGGGACTGGTTCCCTTCCCCTTTTCGGCCCTCGATTTTTAGGAGGGGCCCCCCCGGTGAAACCAACTCAAAACCCCGGGGGTTCGGGGTCGGGTGGGGGTTTTGGGGGTTATTTTGGTTTTAACCCCCCAACCGGGGGAAGGGGCCCCTTCCGAACGGGTTTTTTGGGCCCCTGAACCAAAGGGCAACCCCAAAAAGGTGCTAAAAAAGGGACTTTACTGCTTCCTACTTTCTCCATTTTAACCCAATAAACAATTTTTAAAAAACCCGGGTCATTCCATGTTTAGTGGGGAATTAAGGCCCCAACCCATTAGGGCCGGGCCAAACAGAAATGAAAGTTTAAAACCCCAGCCGTGGGAAAAAGGGGAAAGGGGGTGGGGGTTTTTAAGGTCCAAGGGACCCCCCGCCAAGGAAAATGGATGAATTTGTATTTAAGGGTCACCCCAGGGGGAAGGGGCCCTTGGAAGCCAGACCAATGTGACCTTTTTAAGTCAGGGGGGGGGCCCCCCTAAAAAACAGGGGTAGGGTTCAAAAGAAAACAAAATTTAAAATAAAACCACGGCGGGGGGAACCTTGGGGCCCTTGGGGTTTGGGAGATCAAATCTTTGGCTTTTGTCTGGGCCGGGCCCCGGGGGGGTTTTAATGGTGTACCCCGCCCCTTTATAAAGGGGGCCTGCCCCCTGCTTTTTCCTTTTCCTCCTCCCCTTTTTTTTTTCCCCAAAATTCCCCTTCCCCCTTTTTCCTGGCCAGGCCACCTCTCCCCCTCCCCCTTTTCCCTCTTTTTTGGCCTTTGGGTTGTTTTTCCCCCCTTTTCTTCCCCCCCCCTTTCCCTGCGAATTAACTTTTCCCCCTTAATTTATGCGGGTCGGATAAAACCCTGGGGGGGGAAGGGGATGCCTTGGGTTACGGGCCCGGTTTTTTAGGGTTACCTTACCCCGGGACCCCCCTTCACCAAACCAATTTTCCCTTTTCCCTTTTCTTTTTAAAAAATAAAATTGCCTTTTAAAAAATTAAATTTTTTCAAAAAATCCCCGTGCTAAAAAAATGAGCTTTATTAGAAAAAAAGGGAAAAAGTTTAGCGCTTAATTGGCCCTTTTGGGAAAAACCCGGTAATTTGAAAGGGGGCCCCTTTTTTTTTAAAAACACCCCCGACCCAAATTTAAAAATTATTTTTCCGGTTCTTTAAGGCAATACCCCTTCCAAAAACCAAAAGCCCCATTTGGAAAATCTTCCATTTAAAACCCAAGGGGTAAAATTTTGGGGGAAGGCAATTAAGAAGAAAAACAAAATGGGCAAAAAATTGTTTTGCGCACTTTTTTTAAAGGGGCCCCGGGAAAAAGGGGTTAGGGGGACCCTTACGGGACAAGTGGGCCCCCAGGGGTAAAACGGCCCCCCCTTTTTTCCTTCCCTGCGCCTTTTTCCCAAAACTCACCAAAACCCCTGGGTTTTTTGAACCCCAAGAACCATAGGGGGCCAGGACCCGGGGGTTTGGGAAATTCAACCAAATAATTCCCAGTACTGGTTTTTGGTGGCAAGGGAGGATGGGGTTTTCACCCCCTTTTACCCTTTTTGGGATCCTTTTGTAAGGATTCAAAAAGTTTTAAAAAACAAAAATGGGGGGGCTTGAAATTTCCGGTGAATCGACCGGATTCCCCTCCTTTGTGTGGGGGACGGTTGGGGAAACCCCCACCATGGTGGGGGCCATTTATACACCTTGTTTTTTTGGGAAGAATGTTGGGGGGAATTCCTTTTAAAAATTTTAAACAAGTTTTTTCAAAGGGAAGGGGGGAGGAAATTTGGGAGAGAAAAAAGGTGGGTACCCCGGGCTTTCCCCGGGGGCTAAAACCAGTTGGGGGATTTGGGTTCATCGGGGGGTGTACCGGGTCCCAGTGAGGGTAATTTTTGGGGGGTTTTTACACCCTGGGGCTTACCCCGGGGGGCTCTCAAGTAAGGGGTTGGGTTCCCCTGAGCTGTCCCGGCCCAGGCCTACCCCCCAGGTTGGGGTTTGGGTTCCGCGGTTTTTGCCCCCCACAACGGGTTTTACAAATAAAAAAGGGAATTGGGTTACAACCCTAAACTTTTAACCCCTTGGTCAAAAGTGAAAAAGTGAATTGGGTTCACCCGAGCTGAACCCCCTATTTTTACCAGTAAAGGGGAAAAATTGGGTTTAACCCGGGTTTTCCCCCCGGGGCCACAAACCCCGTTTAAAGGGGGGAAAAAGGGTCACCGCTCCCGGGCTGAAAAGGGCTAGGTCTAAAAACCTGTAAGGGAAAAGGGGTTAACGCTGATTTTGTCCCCGGGCCCCCCTCACATTAAAAAGGGATGGGTTTAAAAAAAACCCTGAGCCCTGTCCCCGGCCAGGTTAAAATTTTTGGGGCTGGCCCCCCAGGGTAAAGCGGAACTGTTTCCCAAAACAAAATCCTTAAATTGCACCTTAACTTTTCTTTTTTTTCCCTCTCCCAACCCCTTTTTTCCCCTTTTTCCCCCTCCTTTTCTTTCCGGATTTTTGGGGGTTTTATTTTTTGGGGGGTTTTTTTTCCCTTGTTGTTAAAAAAAATACCCCTTAAAAAATCCCCTTCCATGCCCAAAAAATGTTTTTATTTTACGGGTTTACTCCCCTTTGGGGGGTTTTGGGGTCTGAGAACCCCAAAGGTTTTCCAAAAACCTAAAAATTATTCCTTCTTGTTTTTTTAAATTAAAAAATTTTGGGGTGGGGTTTTTAAAAAAGGCTGCCCCCCGCCCTGGTTTCTTTTTTTCCTTTTTGGGTTCTTTTTAAATTTGCCAAAAAAAGAGTTTCCCCTTTGGTTTTTAAACCCGGGCCGAAAACTTTTTTAAACCCCAATTAAAAAAGGTGTTTTTGGGTTGGCAAAACCTTCCAAAAACCCTTTTCCAAACCCATCAAAGCAAAAACGGGGTTTTTAAAAAGGGGTTTGTAAAGGCCAAAAATGGGCAAAAGGAAACCCTTTTTTCCCTGTTTTTTTTAAAAAAAATTTTTATTATTTTAAACCTTTTTTTTTCTATTTTTCCCCTTTTTTGCCACAAAAATTTGGTTCCCCCACATTTAAAGGAACAAAAGTTTTCGGGTTAAAAAGGGGAAATTTTTTGGGTTTTAAGTTGGATCTTAAAAACCACCGGGGGCCCCAAAAGCGGCTTGAAACCCCTTATTATCTGTTAATTGCGGGCCCCCCCTAAAACCCCATTAGCCCTTCCTCCCCAAGGGGGGGGGGCCCCCATGCAAAGCCCCTTTTTTTATTTTTTGGGTTTTTTTACATCCAAAAAAAAAAGGCCAAAAGGCGGGGAAACCAACCTTTAAGTAAATTTTGGAGGGGCCCCCGGGTTCCCCTTTTCACGGGGGCTTGGGTTCCTTTTTCCCTGGGCAAGGGTTTTAAATGAGAAATTTAAAGCATACGTACCGGGGGCCCCACAGAAAAACCGGGGGCCACTGGGTTAAGTAGGTCTTTAAGGGGGATTTTGAGCTGAGGTCTCCCGGGGGTTGGGGTTAACCCTACGGGAATTTCAATAATGGGGAAACCCCCTTTTTGAGAAATTTTTAATAAGGAGGAAAAACCCAAATTTTACCCGGTTTAAATTTTTCCCCTTGGCCACCACCCAAATAAACAAATTTTAAAAAAAAAACCAATATATCCCTTTAAAATTTGCCCTTTTTTTTATTTTAAAGATAAAACTTATCTTTAAAACCTTTTTTTGTATTTTCCCCCCCCCCCCCCCCCCCCCCCATTTGTTTTTTTTTGTTGGTTTTAAAGGTTTAGTTTTTTATTAAACAACCCCGAGCAAAATCAATTTTTTTCCCCTTTTTAACGGGCCCGCCCCAAAAGGCCATTTTTGGACAACTTTTCCGGGGGATATTGGGTTTGGCCCCCCGGGAGGCGCCTAAACCTATTGGTTATTAAATTTTTGAGAGGGGGGGGGGGCGGGAAAGGTAAAGGAATTCCCTTTTTTGCCCCTTTTTTTTGGAAAAAGGTTTCTTTATCCCCGGTTTCCTGAGGTTCCCCCTTTCCATGGTTTTTGGGCCCCCCAAAAAAAACCCAAAGCCCCCACGGGGAAAGAAGTGTTACCGAAATAGGTTCAAAAACCCCAGTTTTTTTTTTTGGGGAAAAATTTTAATTTTAACCAAAGTATTTTGTTTGGCCCCAACAGGAACCTTTTAAAACCCGCCCCTTGGGGGCCCCTTGAAATTTGCTTCGGGTTGAATTATCCCACGGGTGGGCCCGGGTTAAAAATTTAACCTTATATCGGGCCCCCCTTTCGAATTTTGAGACCGCCCCTTGAAAGTTTTAAAGGCCCCTTTCCCCTCCAAGAAAGCCCAAGCCTTCCTTTGTCCTGCCCCCCCCCGTAAGCAGCCCCTTTGGCCCTTTTTTTCATTTTTGGTTTGGCCCCCCAAAGGAAAATGTTGGAAATGTCCTCTACCTCGGGGATGAAATGGGGGGCCCCAAAAGGAAAATTTCCTGTGCCCCACTTTGGGGGCCAAGGGGTTTTTTTTGACAGGGTCCTGCAAACCAACGGGAAACCCCCAAAGAATTTTTGCGGAGAAACTTGAATAATTAAAAAACGAACAAAATTTTTCCCTGAATCACCTGTGTTCCCCAATTGAAAAAGTAGATGTTTTGATACCCCGGGAACTTTAAATCTTATTTACATAACTTATTTTTTTGGGAGGCCAGGGTTAACTGGCCTTTTTTCCTTTTTGGGCAATTTATTGAACTTTTTAACCAATTTTTTAAGATAGAAGTCCAACCCCAACCCAAAATTTTTCTATTTAAAGGTTTTTTCATTTCCCCATTGTTTTTGGGGGGAAATTGCCTCCTCCCTTTAAAGGTCCAAAGTCCCTAAAACAATCAATTTCCCCCCAAAGGGGGCCCCCCGGAAAAGGGCCCCCGGAAAAGAAAAAGGATAGGCCCCTTCCGGGGTCTGTAAAACAAAAAAAATAAGCGTAAGGGCCCCCCCCCCCCCCCTGTTTTTTTATTTAGGGCAAAGTCCCTTCGGTATTCGGCCCTTTGTAAATTTAATGCTAGGGTCTAATTAAAAAGGAAAAGGGGCTAGGGGGTTTCGAAGCAGGAACCACCAGTGTTCGGGCCCTCAGCCCCTTTTAAACACCCCGCTTAATCCACCAAGCCCTGTTGAGTTTAAGGCTCCCCCCAGGGGCTTGGTTTTCCTCCGTTTTTTTTTTGGGTTTTTCCAAACCCAACTTCGCCCCTTTCCGGGCCAAAAACCGGGAAACCAAGTTTTGGCCCTTTTTTTGAGCCATTTTCCATTTTTCCCCTTTAATGTTTTTTTGGGCCGACCTTCCCCCTTGAGACCCCAGTTTTTATTTAAAAATGTTTTGGGCCCCTTAAAATGTTTTTGGCTTTTTTAAACCTCTTTTTCAAAAAACCCCAAAAGATTTTCTTGTATGCAAAAAAGCCGAGAATAGCTTCACGGGGGCCCTAAAGAAAAGGGTTTTTCCCAATTAAACCGGTTTATTTTAAAGCCATTTAAAAAAAGGGAAAAAGGCCTTCCCGTCCTAAAGGAGCGGTCCAACTTTGGCTTCTTGGGGACCACACTTTTTTTGGGGCGGGGGACAGGGTGTTGGTGTTTGGTTTTATTTTCCCCAACTTTTAATTTCCCCCCGGGCCCCAAAAAATTTTCCCCCTGTTTGGGGCCCCCTTTATTTTCCAAGTTTCCCCAGAAATGGGGGGCTCCTCATTAAGGCCAAGGCCTTTTCCATTTTAAAAAACCCGGGCCCTTTAAAGTACTTTTGGTTTTAACCCCTACCCCCCCCCTCCACATTGGGGTTTGTGCTCCCCAAGGTCCAAGCTCATGGGTTTTTCTTATTTTGGGTTAAAAACCCAAAAGGGGCCCTTAAACATTCTTCCCAAACCTTTTTCCCTTACATATGGTATTTAAACCCCCTTGGGGGCCCCTGGGAAGGGGTTTTAACAGCCTCCCACACTTTCCCCCCTACCCCAAAACCTTTTAAAACGGACTTCCTCGTTTTTGGGCCCAAGGGGAAACCTTGGAGGGGGCCCAACTCCGTTTTTTGCAGTTTTATTTTTCCAAACTCCTTTTCCACCCCCGGGGGGCTCCCAACCCAACCAATTTTGGGGGCCCAAGCCATGAAACCAAGCGTTGCGTAAATAACCTTTTTCTTCTGAAACCCTTTCTTTCGTTTTTAAAAGGAAAAGGGGGCCCCGGTACCCCCAAAAATAAAAATTTTCTTTTTTGGTTTTTTCCCGCGGGGAACCGGAGTTTTTAAGGAATCCTTGGGGGGCCCCCTTTTTGGGCCCAAGGAAATGACAGTTTTTGGGGTTTCAAAAAGAAACGGCCCCTTTTAAGGCTCTCGACCCCGGCAAGGGGTCCTTTGGCCAAAAAGGGGGGCCCCCTTACCGGGGGCCGGGCAAGCCCTGGGCTTTTTGGGGGCCCAATCCCTTTTGGGGTAATATAAAAATTTCTCAATTCTGGTTCCGGGCCAGTATTTTTCCCTGGGGGCAGGGACCCTTTGGGGAACCAAACCCAACTTTTGACCCAAAAAGGACCCTTAACCGTCCTTTCGCGGGCAAAAAACCCTACAGCCCACAGGTACTGTTTTAATTGGGTGAGAGCCCAAGGGGTTCCGAATTTATGATTAAAAAAGGCCAAGGGCGACCAAATTTAAAGAAAATTCCCCCCGCCCCGTTCCTTAAAAGTTTTTAAAACCTCGGGGGCCAACCTAGGTTAAAGGGGGTCGCTAACCCCATTTCCCCTTAAAATCCTTTTAAATGCCCTTCTGGTTTTTTGGGGCCAAAGGGGGAAAAACCAAAGGGGGTGGCCCCAACCCCCAGGGGGTTTAAACCCCCTGGGGGGGGGACCTCCCTGTGCCCCCGGGGGCCCCTAAAGAAGAAACCCCCCCAAAAGCCCATTTGACCAACCAAAGGGGCCAAGCCCAAAATTGAATAACCTCTCTTCCTAACCCCCTCGGAAGGGGGCGGGTCCACCCAATCCCCCGGGCTAACTTTTGGCCCCGGTCCAGGGCCGGGGATTTAGGTTCTTGGGCCAGTAAACCCCGCCCCCTTCTTAAGGGCCCTCATCCCGGGCTCCCCCCCACGGGGTCGGCAGCCTCTCTGGGGGGTAAGCCCTCCTTTTCTCGGGCCCACTTGGGGAGTAAAATCAAAAATCCAAACCCCCTCCATTTTCCAGTAAAACCGGGGGGAAACCCCTTAACAACCCACCAAAAAGAACCCCGGGGGGTGGGGAAACCGACCCCGGCCCTTTTTTTCCTCCACGCAGTTCCCCCAACCTTCCGATTACGGATTGTGGACCCAAAAAGGCGTTTAAAGATTCCACACCTCCACCCACGTTGAAAACCCAAAAACGGGCCCCAAGGGGGTAGCCCTTTTGGTTTACCCATGCTCCTTCCGGGCCAATGGCCAAAGCTAAAGCCAAAGGGTAACAAGTTTTTGGGCCCTGCGCCCCCCGGGCCCCCCGGCCTTCCCAAGCCCCCTTTATCTAATAAGGGTATTGGCCAAGCTTAAAATATTTAGAAACCACGGTCCCCAAGCCAACCTTGGCAGTTAAAGGCACTCTTTTCCCCGGGGTTTGTGCCCCCCGCCCCCCCTTAAAGAAAGGCCTTTCCCCGGCCCTTTTAAAAAAAAAAAAAAAAAAAAACCCCCCCGGGTTTTAAGATTTCCAAAAGGAACCCTGCTTTTTCAAGGGGGCCCGGAAACGGCCCCAAAGGGGTCCCTTTGCTTTCACCCTAAGGTATTTCCAAAAAAAACCTTCACCATTTTTTTCCCAACAAAGCAAAATTTAAACCACTCCAGGTTTTTACAGGAGATATGCAAATTTTAAGTTTCCTCAGGACCTAAAAGGGTTATTTTCCCTGCCCAATTTTAGGGGACCTCTAGGGTTCACCCCTCCCTCCCCCATTTTCCCATTCCTGAGAAACTCTTCTTTCCCCCCATGAACACCCCCGGGGAAGCTTTTCCCTCTGCCTTTCCTTAAAAGATTCTTGCATGACAAGCCTGGGTTTCCACTACATGCCCCGGGCCCCTCCCCTGATACATGTTTTTTGGGGTGAAAGGCTTCCCCCTTTTGCCCCTAAAGAAGGTTTGGGGAAAATCTTTAAAGGGAAAGAGCCATTTTAAAAGGGAAAAAAATTAAATTTTAATTACTATGTTTTATGTCAAAAATGGCATAGGGAAAGGAATTTAAAAGCATACAAACGGGAAAAAAAAAAAAACTGTTTTTAAATTTTAAACCCTCCACCCAAATGGAAATACGTGGTGTGTGAGCACCCCCTTCCCTTGTTTCCCCTAAGCAATGTCGAACTCAAGGGGCTTGTGCTCCCCTTACAGCCAAAATCCCTTCACAAAATTTCATTTCTTTAAGGTACCTCCCAAATTTTAAATTTTCCCCAAATTCCCTTAAAGGGAACCCTAAATTTTATATATATTTTATTTTAAACATTTAATGTCTATGTATAAAAACATTTTATGTTAAAATTTTCTTTTCAGAAAATAACCCTTTGTGACCCCGGGCCCAAGGGCCCTTTTAGTCCGGGTTTCAGCCTCACTCGAGGGAAAAGGGAGGCTCTGGAGTACAGGAGACTCAGGTTCTCTGGGCAACCTAAAAAACCCCTGGTTGCTGCAGCGACATAACCCTTTTCGCATGCTCACCACCCCACAATTCGGGAATTTTACTGTTGCCCCCTTCGAGCAGGTCCTGCTGTGAGTTAAAGGGGAATTACAGAGGAAACAGGGGTTTACGGATGTTCGAGATATCGGGGCTTTTTTTTACACTTTTTGGGAAACCTGTGGACAGTGAGACTTTTCCGGAATTGTAATGTGAGAAAGGAGAACTAAAAAAAAAGGGTCCCTTTTTACTCCCGTCACACAGGTAAAAAATGCTCCCCGGTGTCTGCGAGCGCTAAACCCCACATTTAAATTTTTTGGGGAAGCTGAAGCAAGAAAAGATGGGGGATAACGTCTAGAGTCAAATAACCTTCTTACAGAAGATGGTGAAAAGGAAGGAAATTTTTCAGGAAAGTTTTTACAAAAAGTACATCCCAAATTTTTTGGGGGGAAAAGGTGGGGTTAAAGGGAAGGCATGCTATAAAACAAAGAGAAAGAGGCAAACCATTTTTTTAAAAGGGAGAAGTTAAAAGGACGGGTGCTGGAGGATGGTGGGTTCTGCAGCCCAGTATGGTGGCACAACCTTGGTTCCGCACTTGGAACCCCAGAGCAAAAGGTATAAATTCGTGATTTTTCTCGTATGAATAAAAGTTTAAGACCGGGCTGAGCTACATGAGACCCTTCGTATGAATATTTTTGGTAACAGATCCTCCCCCGGAGGGAAATTTTGGTTAAAAATCAAGTCCTGAAAGTTGGGCTTTTAACCTGATTTTGGGGAAACCCCAATAAAAAGGAATTAGGGGGACAAAAAACAACACAGGGAACCCTTGTCCCCAGAAGACGGCCATTGCAAGCCAGGAGATTTTTCGAAGAAATGATCGAACCCCCTAAATTTAGATTTTCAGGCCCCAGAATTTTTGGGGAGAATGAAATGGGGGTGTGTAAACATCGGGCTCGGGGCTTTGTTTTTGGGGCCCCTTAGCCTAATTTTACGATGTAAAATTTGCCCAATGTCAACAAACAAGCAAAATTTTTCCATGTAATGGGGGTAGGCCCCAGTTCAAAATTAAAACCCAAGCAAAAAAAAAAACCGGGAAATTTTTTTTTTTTTGGTCTTTTAAAAAAAGATTTTTTATTTTTTTTTTATGTGCATTGCTGTTTTCCCTGCGGGGAAGGTTTTAAAGGGTCCCAGATCCCCTAAAAATTGGGAGTACGGGCAGTTGAAAGCTGCTTGGGGGTTGGGAAATTTGCCCCAAACCCAATAAGGAAGAACACCCCAGAGCTTTTTAAACCGTTGAGAATTTTCCCCGGGTCAGTGGGAAAAACTGCAATTTTTAAAAAAGCTTTTTAAACCCCTTCAAAAAAGGGAGGAAGAAAAATAAAAATTGTTTTTTTAATGAAAGCACAAAAGAAAAAAAACAGCAGGCCAGGGTTTTACCCCATACCGCAAGCTAAGCCCTGGAGGCTGGGGCAGGGTCATTTAAATTTAAAGGATAGCCTGGGCTAAAAACAAGCCCTATTTTAAAAAAAGCAAGACAAAAGGGAGAGGGGGAGGGTTTTCATTTCCTTTGTTTTTACTGTTTTTTTTTACCTTTTTACCACTCTCTTGTTACTCTCTCACCCCTGCAAAACCAATCCCCATTCCCTCTCCCTCTCCCTTTTGAAACGGGGACCCCAAAAGGGAAAAAAAACTTCGTTATGGAAGCCGTAGTGATTTCCCAAAGTGTTTTCACACTATCCCCTTTTTGTCCCATTCTTTCCTTGGGAAAATGTTCATTGCGAAAAATCTTTTGGTCGGGTTTTGGGAGGCCTCGGGGTTCTGCTACGTTTTTAAATACTAGACCCTAAACGGGGACTTCTCTAGAAAATCCCGTGGCTCCCCTGTGTCATGGATACCCCTTTGGATCTCCCAGGACGGGCCCTTTCCCACAGGCTCCAGAAATTCACAGAAAAGGGTTTAGATGTTAAAAAGGGCCCAAACCCCAAAGCCCGGGATCTGGACCGGGGTGTTCTGGAGCGGGCCCAAACCCCACCAGCTCTCCCACACCCACACCAACAGGGTAAGCTTTTCCCTCCACTCCCCTGGCTAGCTACCCAAAGGCTGCAGCCGGGCAAGGGGGAGGGCCAGCTCACTGCTTTTCCTGCCCCAGGGGCCAGTTTCCCCCAAGGTGGGGGGCGCGGTGGGTGGGGGATCTCCCCTTCCCCTTCCCAAAAGGCAAAACAAAGTTGGGGACCGTTCCCCCCCAAACATTAAACCCCCCTGCCTTCGGGTTTTTAAAAAATAAAAGGGAAATTTTGGATAACACCCTTTACAGCCCCGGGGGGGTTTTTAAACTCAGAAAAGCCTTAAACCTCTCCCTTTCCTCCCTCTCTGCCTCTTCCCTTTTGCCTCTCCTTTGCTCTCCTTGCCTCTCTCCCTTCTTGCCTCTTGCTTCCTGCCCCCTTCCCTTCCCTCTCTATCTCTCCCTTCCCCTCTTGGAAAGGGTAAAACCCCCACTTTGCTGGTCTAAACCTACCCCTTTTTAATGACATTTGGAATTTTTACAGAAAATCTCAGATGGTTAAGGGGAAACCCAATTAAAAAACCTTTGTCATTCTTTACCCTGGGGAGATGCCTGTCACCTCAATGAACAGATACAGAGCAGAAACCCCTGCCCGGGGTTTCAAAATAAACCCATGCCACTTAAAAAATCCTGCAGGCTTTTTAAAGCCACGGCCTGTCATCTAACAGAGCTGAACCCAATGGGAAAACCCCTCCCCCATGACCCAAAGAAAAAGGGCCCCTCGCTTATTCCCTTTCTGTTTGTGCTTTTTCCTGTGCCCCCCGGGGAAACCCATTTAGGGGCGGGAAAGGAGGTATGTCGTGTGAAGCCCCCCGGGAATGCGGGATGGGCATTTGCAGGAAACACAGACCGCATGTCCGTCCCTTTTTTTTCCAGCAATCTCCTTCGGGGAGGTTTTAAAATTGCCTTTCCTCCCAGGTTTGCTTCCTGCCTGCCTATATCGCATGCAAGAAAAAAGGGCCTGTGACACCCCAGACCCCGGAACAGTCACAGTGCATCTGTTAAACGTGAGGGTGCCAGCACTGTAAAAAAGGGGACACTGATTTTCCGGGCTACATTTGGCATTTACAAGAAGAGAATTTAAAAAATTTGAAATTTTTTGGGTTTGCCAGAAAATATGACGGGTGTACATGTTGCGTCCCCCTTTTTATTTTTCCTGTGAGGGGAGAGGGGAGACAGCCAGAGGCATCGGGAAGTCCAGAGCAGAGAGGGAAAGTAGTAGACGGGCCCTGGCCAGGCTGTCTGCAAGACAGGGAAGAACACAGGAAAAACCGAATAGAGAAACAGAGAGAATGCGGGGGAGAGAAGCAGAACAGAGAGAGGACAGCAGGATAACGGGAAGAGCAGCTGAAGGGAGGGAAGCCCATGAGCTAGAGGGATTTTAGGCAGGGAAGGAGGTGAGAAGAGCTATTTGGATTTTGGGAATGTGTAACAGGTACCTGGCTGGGGTGTAGGGGTGTCGGGAGGCCAGCATCCCACTTTGATATGCTAATAGCAGCACAGCTATATTTTACCCCTTCTGACAGAGGTAAGGGAAATGACTTTTTTTGGTAGATGAGAACTAGCTTCACAAATTCCTGAGAAATGTGGCTTTTATCTAAGAGCCGAAAACCCTCCTATCAGCCAGGTTGAGTTCGCTGGACTGTTTTTTGGAATTTGGAGAAACTGGAGTTTTCCTTTGTCCGTAACACATACAAGAAGACATTTGAAAGTGGCTGTGCACAGTTAACCACTGTCTGCCCATGTCCCGGAGTCAAAAACCCTGACTGCCGGCTGGAGAGATGGCTCAGCGGTTAGGTTAAGAGCACTGACTGCTCTTCCAGAGGTCCTGAGTTCAATTCCCAGCGACCACATGGTGGTTCACAACCATCTGTAATGGGACCCGATGCCCTCTTCTGGTGTGTCAGTCATAGCATGCTCATATACATAAAATAAATAAATCTTTACAAACATAAAACCTGACTGCATATGAAAAGTCAGAGGCAGTCTGAGAGAAAAAAAAAAGAAGTGGGGGGAGCAGAAACTGAAGTAATAGGCTACCTTCTGGAGAGAGGGAACCTGAGGAGGAGGAGGTGGCTCTGGCAGCACCACCAGCAGCAAAAGCTTCCAACCCTCTCAGCTTTCTCTCCGGTCTCTTCCCCAGCAGGAGTAACCCCCACTCCAGTAACAGAGAGTATCTCCAGAGCAGAAGCATGGCTGTCACTCTTAAAACAAACGTGAAAGTTAAACCGGTGAGGTCAGGAGCGTTGAGGGAGACAAGACACACATAAGGTTGAGATAAGATAAGGCAAGCCAAATAGGTCCTAAGGACCGCACTGAAAAAGCAGAGGCCTCAGTGTGGTCTGGGCGTCTCTGAGCCAGCTCCCACCGTGGCCACCCCAGGGGACATACAAAAGGCACCGGCGTCTTTCCCTTCCCCAGGAAATGAGTAGCTTTGCCTTCTCATATATTCCTGCATCCAGTTGTGAGACTGAATGTGACTCATGGCAGCTTCTATTCAGACCGCACTCCAAGACTGAGGACAGGAGGAATCAAGTCAGGATGGCCATTGTACTGTGTTTTCTACTAACATGCTAAAAATAAACCCTGCCTGCCCATCACTCCACTGGATCCCTGGTGTGACGTCCCCTTTCAAGAGCTCAAGAACCAAGAGTGGGATGGGAGGGGGAAATCAGAGAAAGGCACAGTCTCCCTGTGTGGAGGCACGGCCCTCTGGCAATCGCCACCCCAGGGTCTTGGTGGAGTGCAGAGGTGGAGCTACCTCCTTGGTGTCCCTCCTCCTCCCTTCTGGGGACACACAGTCCTGGGGAAGCTTCTGTTGTCCACACAGGCATACAGGCATTCCATTTCTTTGTAAAGAGGGCGGAGGGAACACTTGGGCAGCAGCTCTGACTGGGGGAGGGCGCTACGGTTGTTTTCACTGCTAGTATCTCTCAGCAGTGTTCATGAGTGATCCCGGGTCCCATGTGCACTGTCAGACTGGTTTCCATGGAGATAGGGTACTGAGTCCCATGAGACTAGGCCTGCCACCATGGGGACTGCTCAGCAACCTAGGGCCTGTGCCCCAGGCTAGCAGCAGCACCACTGACTTCCTATCTCGACACCCAGCTCTGGCTCTAGTGTCTCGCAGAATCTTGAAAGATACATACAGTTTTACAAAATAAGAAAAATAAGTGCTAATTAGACTATACTGACTCCTACTTCTCATCTACCAAGTGACAAGTTAAAAACCTGACACTCCATGTTAGTGCAGACTGAGCCCTTCTACATACTGCCAGCAGAAATGCAAAATGTCCTGTAATCCAGCACTTGTGGGGCAAAGACAGAGGACTCAGGAGTTCAAGGTCAGCCTGGACTGCCTGTCTCCAAGGTTAACAAGTGGCGGTTTACACTGCATGAGCTGTACCCGGCAGGTCTCAGTGAGGGATGGGTTTACACCGCTAGCTGTACCCCGGCTAGGTCTACACCAGTGAAGGGATGGGTTACACCGCTGAGCTGTACCCTGCCAGGTCTACACAGTGAAGGGATGGGTTACACTGCTGAGCTGTACCCGTCTATGTTACACATTTGAAGGGATGGGTTACACGCTGAGCTGTACCCCGGCTAGGTCTACACAGTGAAGGGATGGGTTACACCGCTGAGCTGTACCCGGCTAGGTCTACACAGTGAAGGGATGGGTTACACCGCTGAGCTGTACCCCGGCCAGGTCTACACAGTGAAGGGATGGGTTACACCGCTGAGCTGTACCCCGGCTAGGTCTACACAGTGAAGGGATGGGTTACACGCTGAGCTGTACCCGGCCAGGTTACACAGTGAAGGGATGGGTTACACCGCTGAGCTGTACCCCGGCTAGGTCTACACAGTGAGACTCAGGCCAGCCAGGGCTCATAGCAAGAACTGTTCAAAACAACAAAATCATTGCACACTTAACTTTTCTTTGGTGTCTGTCTCATCCCTTATAGGCCCTAGTTCCAGTGTTCTCCAGTTTACTTGTCCTGTATTTTTAAGGAGGTGTGTGTTATTTTTGTTGGGTGTTGTGTGCTTGTTGTGATAGAAACTAAAGTAGCAAAGCTTTACAAATCCTTACTTAACATGCACAAAACCATAGTTTTGTATCACAAGATCCACTGGGGTTGGGTTCAGATGAACACCAAGTTCCACTAACAATTAATAACCTATTTGATTTTTTATTATATTTTGGGTGGGGCTGGGGGAAGGCTGCCAGTCAAGCCCTGGATTCTCTTTTCTCTTGTCTTTTTATTTGCAACAGAGTTTCATGGTATAGCCCAGGTTGCCTGAGACTATACAACCAGCATTCCATAGTGTTTGTTGCAGACCTCCCAACCCCAAACCCCATCAAGCACACAGGGATAAGAAGTGTACCACAGGCTAAAATAGTCAAAAGAAACCCTTTCCTCTCCTGTTCCTTTTTTAAATTTTTAGTTATTTACTATTTAATATTATAGCATATATGTGCACACACATGTACACATGTTCAAGGCACAGCACACGTGTGGGGGTCAAATGGGAATTTTTGGCCATCAGTTGTATCTTTCCACCACGTGGGCCCCAGGGCTTGAACTTAGGTCATCATGCTTGACTGCAGGCGCCCTGACCCACTGAGCCCTCTCGACAGCCCCCATTATGCTAGCTCTGTCAAGTGTCTTGTCACAGTCACAAAAAGGCAGCTAGTCCACCTTAGTGACCTTTGAGAGGCTGTTACCTTCATCTGCTTGGGTTCGTTTGCCAGGGCAATGCTGAATACTGAGAAACTAAAGCACACAGTACAACAGAGCACAGAACAACGGAGCCACTCGAGGTTACGTGAGGTCTTTAGGGGATTTTGAGTCATGAGGTCATCCTGTCTGTAACTCTACTGGAAATTCATAAGTAACCTTGCTGAGAAATCTTTTAATAAATAGACAAACACCAAATTTTACCCTGCTTAATACTGCCACCAGCACAATAAACAAATAAAAATAAACCAACTATATCTCTTATAGAATTGTCTAAATTTAATATAAGATCAAACAATCTTTAAGACAGTGGTATAAATCTCCAGGGCCATTGTTTCCCTTTGCTCGGAATAGAGACTCCTACCTCAAGTTTGTTCATTGAAACACATCAAGACCAACATCAAGTTCTTTACCCCAGGGTTTAATTACACTGGGCCTTGCTCCAAGTCTGCCATTATTTGGAGCTGGAACTGTTCTGCTCCATTAGGTTGGCCACCCAGACTGGCGCCTGAAAATCCTAATGCTATTGACCTTCCACCCAGGAGAGGCAAGCAGGAGTAACAGGAAGTTCCTGGGCAGTTTTGTCTGGATGAAAATAAGCGTGCTTCTTTATGGCAAAGTCACATCTCTGAGGTTCTGCTCCTTTACATGTTAAGTAGGGTCTCAAAATAAATCCAAAGCAGCCTCCATCAGAGAACTGTGTTGAGGCCGAGCCAGAGTTCAGAGCCCCCAGTATAGGCACAGCCTTAACTCTGCACCAAGCTCCTGCTTGTAGTCCACCACTGGCAACCGTACATCGTCTTGGCTTCCTCTGATTTTACTTTGTTTTCTCTCCTAGGAACTGAACTTACGGTCTCTCACATGCTAGGCAAACAGTCTACAACTTAACTATATCCTGGCCCTTCTTTATTTTGAGACAGAATCTTGCTAAGTTATTCAGGCCCTCCTTTCACTCCATAGATAGCCCAGCTAGGGCCTGCACCTGCCATCCTCCTGCCTCAGCACCCCAGCCCCTTAGGCCCATCTCACTTCTGGTCTGGCACCCTAGGAAATGCTGGCAATGTACCTCTAGCTCTGGGGGAAAGGGAGGCCCAGAGAGTGCAGTGCTCCACTATGGAGCCGAGCAGATGGGAGCTTGCACAGGTGTGCCTGCAAGCAGACTGGAAGCTCCCCAGATCTGCAAGGCCATGCTCACTGTGCAATGACTAACAAACGAACTTGGAAGAATCTGATCACTGTGCTCTTCCTTGACAGTAGATGCTGACTAGCAGGGACAAAAATATCATCAATTACATCCACGTCCATCATCTTTTAGGAGGTCCAGGAGTTACGGAAGCTTGTGCCTTACTTGGCATTACTGACCCAGGCTCTAATGCCACTGTTACCAGCCCACTATTGATAGACAAGCCATTCCATGTTTCTCACTTTAGTTTCATCTTCCATGAAATAAGAGGGATTGCCTACCTCACCTCTAAGTCAAAGGTCCTATACATCATTTCACACAAAGCCCACGAAAAAGGCCCTGCTAAGAAAATACGACTCACCAACTCACTTCCTGGGGCTCTGTGCAAACAGAAAGGAAATAAGCGTAAGGGCCTGTCTTCTTGCTCATGATATTTGTTATTTATGGCAAAGTCCCTTCGAAGTACTTCAGGCAAATGATGTAAACTTCATCAGCATATGCAGCTATTCAGATAAGGCAGAGTGCTGGGAGAGTGGTTCTGCAAGCAGACACACCCAGCTGCTCTCAGCCCCTCAGCTCGGCATCTGTGAAACACCTCTGTCTCAGGTCCACTCAGGAGACTGAATGAGATTTAATGAGGTCTCTGGCACACAGCGGCATGGCTTCCACCCGCTTTTTACATGACTAAGCTTACACAAACCACTCTGTGCTCCCACTCTGGCAGGACCGGGAACCAAGTTAGGCTCTGCTGAGTCATTTTCATTATTCCTTTAAGATGTTTCGGAAAACCGACTTCCTCTGAGAGCCTCTATGTGTTATTAATGAAATACCTTGTTGAGCTGTATAAACTGTTTCTTCTGGCTTATAAACTCTCTCTATTCAGAAAACAGAGAGGTTCTTAGTAAGACAGAACAGTCGAGAATCAGCCTTCACGGAGCAGAGAAAAGAGCTTTCCCATTCACTGCTTAAGTTCTCAGCCACTGGAGAGAAGAGCCTCTCCCTTCCTAAAGGAGGCACCCACTTAGCTTCTGTGAGAGCCACAGCACAGGCTTCTGTGGGGCGGAGGACCGTGAAAGGATAGCTTGGCTTCTAGTCAAGCACTAGATAGAGATGGCCGGAGACCCAACAGGTATCCCTGCAAGGGACGGCATGCATTTTGCCACGCTCCCAGACTCCAGGCTCCTGACACGAGGCCAAAGACCTCCATTGATCCGTGCCTTTCAGTCACGTATGGCAATAACCCTACCAGCCCCTCCACAGGTAGAGGGTGTGACTACAGGCTGCAGAGCCTCAAGAGGTCTCCGTATTAATGAGGTACCTAAAGGCCAGAGGGCGTAGCCAATTAAGCATTCCTTCCCAGACCCTCCTTCCTTACAAATGGTATTTAACCTCAGGCCCACCCTGAGGACACGGGGTACAGCTACATCCACTTTCCACCATGACAATAAACCTTTTAAAACTATGGACTTCCTCGTGTCTTTGGGGCCCACAGTGGAGAACCATGGAGGTGGACCTCAACTACTGAGTTGCAGTCTGATCTCCCGTGGAGGACCTCTCTGTGTTCCAGCCACGGAGGCCTGCCAACTCAAGCAAGTTAGCCGAGCCAGCCATGACCCAACCAAGCAAGTCACAGTGATCAACCTTCTCTTCCTCAACCCCCTCGGAAGGGGGCCAGTCCAGCCCACACACCCCAGTCTCAACTCTTCCTCGGCTCCCAGCGGTGGCATGCCTGGGAGTCCAGGAATCTGAGACCAGTCAATCCCCGCACACCTTCTTGTCCAGAGGTCCTCATCCAAGAGCTCTGCCCCCGCAGGTCTTAGGCTGAGACCTCTCCATGCCAGGGCAGAGCCCTGCGGCTTCTCATGGCCCAGCGTGTGGAGTGAACTCAGTCAAATTCTCGAACTTCTGTTCCCTGGGCCATGGTTCCAGTCACCTGGGGGACAGACACTTGGGAACCACAACTCAGCCCAAAGAACCCACGTCATGCGCGGGCACTACAGATCCACAGGCTTCTGTTCCTCCAAGCTTAGTGTGACTCCCAAAGCAGCTTACCAGCATTACTGCATTAGTGAGCACTGCTTCCAACAACAGCAAGTCTCAAAGACATATCCTGACGACTCCAACCTCAGAGACTGTGCAACCAAACTGGCTCAAGGTGGCTCAGCTTCTACTCTGATTCTCCCACTCCCATGCTCCCTTCAGCAGAGCGAGAGATGGAACCAAGTCTCAGACACAGTGTTTGAACACTGGGCAAGCACTCTGCCACTGAACAGCACTCCCAGCCCCTCAGCAAGAACCTGACCCCACCATGTCCCTCACCCTTGCTATCTAATCCATAGGGATATTCCAAGTCCTAATTGCTGTAATAATGTTCAGTAACACAGCCAGCTGACACTCATGCAGCACTAGGTACATGCTGTGGTCTGCTTTGAAATGACATCATCTTCTTCATCCTGTGACATTGTGACTCCCAAACTATTACTGCCTCCACTTTAGAGAAAGCCTCCGAACACCCCTGCCTTCCTAGATGTGCCAGGAATCCTGGCTTCTCTCAAGAGACTCTATGAACAGTCCCCTAACTGGTACCGTGCTTTCACTCTAAGGTATCCTCCACAGCACCTTCACCATTATTTTTCCACAAAGCTAAATTTACCACTCCAGGTTTTTACAGGAGATATGCAAATTAAGATTCCTCAGGACCTAGAAGTTATCTACCTGTCCACTATGGACCTCTACGTCACCCCTGCCTACCCACTTTCCAGTCCTGAGAAACTCTTCATCCTCCCATGAACACCTCCAGGGAAGCTGTCCTCTGCCGTTCCTTCAAGATTCTCTGGCACTGACAAGCCTGGGTGTCCACTACACTGCCCCAGCCCCTCTCCCCTGACTACATGATTTCTGGGAGAAGTCTGCCCCTTTTGTCCCCTGAAGAAGGATGTGGAATCTTTAAGGAAAGAGCTCACTATAAGAATAAAATACAGATTTAATTACTATGTGTTATGTCTAACTGGCATATGGCAGACATTTAATAAAGCATACAAACTGGAAAAAAAAAAACTGTTTGTACATCCTACCCTCCATCCAAATGGCAACTACGTGAGTGCTGTGAGCACCTCCCTTCCCTTGCTTCCCTAAGCAATGTCAGAACTCAAGGGGCATGTGACTCTCCTTACAGCCAGACTGCCTTCACTAAATCATTTCATAAGGTACCTACAAACTTTCCAATTTCCCTAATACATTAAGAATCCTAAATTATATATATATATATTTAACATATAATGTCTATGTATAACAACATATATGTATAAAATTTTCTTCTTCAGTAAATAATCCTAGTGATCCCAGCCCAAGAGCCATTTCAGTCCAGGGTCAGCCTCACACAGCATGAAAACCGAGGCTCTGGAGCTACAGGAGACTCAGGTTCTCTGGGCAACCTGAAAAATCCCTGGTTGCTGCAGACAGATCTATAAGCCTTCAGCATGCTCCACCACACACAATTCTGAATTACTGATGCACCTTCGAGCAGGTCCTGCTGTGAGATAAAGTGGAATTACAGAGGCAACAGTGGCTACAGATGATCGAGATACTCGGGGCTGTAATACACTTCTTGAACCTGTGGACAGTGAGACATTTACGAATTGTAATGTGAGCAAGGAGAGACTGAAAAAATAAGGTGCCCTTTACCTGCAGATCACACAGGTGAAAAATGCCTCGCCGGTGTCTGCGAGCAGCTAAATCCCACATTAAATACTTTGGGAGCTGAAGCAAAGAGATGATGGTGATAACGTCTAGAGTCAAATAACACTTCTTACAGAACTGATGAGTGCAAAGGAAGGTAATTTCAGGAAACGCTTTACTAAAAGTACATGCCACTTTCTGGAGGGAAGGTGAGGTCAAGGACAGGCATGCTATCAAACAAAGAGAAAGAGGCGACCACTTATTTTAAAGGGAGAAGTTCAAGGACGGGTGCTAGGAGGATGGATGGGGCTTCTGCAGCCCAGTATGGTGGCACACACCTATGGTCCCAGCACTTGGAAGCAGAGACAGAAGGATCATAAATTCGTGATTATTCTCAGCTATGAATCAAGTTTAAGACCAGCCTGAGCTACATGAGACCCTTACAGTATGAATATATTTGGTAACAGATCCTCTCCTGAGGTAATTATGGTAAAAATCAAGTCCTGTAGTTGGGCTCTAACCTGATGTCTGGAACCCATATAAGGAATTAGGAGACAGAAACACACACAGGGAAGCCTGTGCCAGAAGACGGCCATCTGCAAGCCAAGGAGATTGTTCTGAAGAAATGATCGCATCACCTGATTTAGATTTTCAGGCTCCAGAACTTTGAGAGAATGAACTGGTGTGTGTAAACCCTCAGGCTCTGGTGCTTTGTCTTTGCGGCCCTTCAGACTAATCTACAGATGTGAACTTGACAATGTCAACAAACAAGCATCAATTATTTCCATGTAATAGGGATAGGCAGTTCAAAATTGAAACAAGCACACAAAAAAAAACCAGCAATTTTTTTTTTTGGTCTTTTAAAAAAAGATTTATTTATTTTTATTTTATGTGCATTGCTGTTTTACCTGCAGGAATGTTTGAAGGTGCCAGATCTCCTAGAATTAGAGCTACAGACAGTTGTAAGCTGCTATGTGGGTGCTGGGAATTGAACCCAAATCCTAAGGAAGAACAGCCAGAGCTCTTAACCGCTGAGACATCTCTCCGGTCAGTAGAAAACTGCAATTTTTAAAAAAGCTATTTACAACACCATCATAAGCAGGAGAAATCAAGAATGATTTTAATGTAAGCACAAAAGTAACAGCAGGCATGGTAGCTCATACCAGCAAGCTAAGCACCTGGAGGCTGAAGCAGGGTCATTTCAAATTTAAGGATAGCCTGGGCTACAAACAAGACCCTATCTCAAAAAGCAAGACAGAAGGGAGAGAGGGAGGGATTTCATTCTCCTTTGTTTTACTGTTTTTTCTTTACCTTTTTACCACTCTCTTGTTACTCTCACACCCTGCACACCAATCCCATTCCTCTCTCCTCCCTCTGCCTTTGCAACGAGACTCCCAAAGGAAAAACTCTCGTTATGGAAGCCGTAGTGTGTCACAGTGTATCTCACACTATACCATTTTGTCCACACTTCTTTGCTTGGAAATGTTCATTGCAGTAACTCATTGGTCTGGTTTGAGGCCTCTGGCTTCTGCTACGTTGTCAATACTAGACCCTCACAGGGACTTCTCTCAGATATCCCGTGGCTGCCCTGTGTCATGGATACAGCTTTGGATCTGCAGGACTGGCCCCTTCACAGGCTCCAGCAGTTCACAGATAAGGTAGATGTTGGAAAGGGCTAACCCAAAGCCCTGGATCTGGACCTGGGTGTTCTCGGAGCTGGCCAGCCCACCAGCTCTCCCACATCACACCAACAGGGTAAGCTCTCCTCCACTGCCCTGGCTAGCTGATCCAAGGCTGCAGCCAGCAAGGGGCAGGGCCAGCTCACCTGCTCTCCTGACCCAGGGCCAGCTCTCCCAAGGTGAGGGGCGAGGTAGGGGTGGGCATCTCTCCCTTGCCTGTACCAAAAGGCAGACAAGTTGCTGGACCAGTTCTCCCACATTCACACCCCTGCCATCAGGTTTGAAATAAAAGGAATCTTGATAACACCCTTCTACACAGACCAGGTGGGGTTTAAACTCAGAGAGCCTTCACCTCTGCCTCTCTGCCTCTCTGCCTCTCTGCCTCTCTGCCTCTCTGCCTCTCTGCCTCTCTGCCTCTCTGCCTCTCTGCCTCTCTGCCTCTCTGCTTCTCTGCCTCTCTGCCTCTGCCTCTCTATCTCTGCCTTCACCTCTGTGGTACTGGGATCAAACCACCACATTGCTGGTCTCACCTACTCCTTTTAATGACAGTGGAAACTCTAACAGAAATCTCAGATGAGCTTAAGAGGAACCAATTAAAACCATGTCATTCATACCCTGAGGAGATGCCTGTCACCTCAATGAACAGATACAGAGCAGAAGTCACCTGACCTGGGATCACACATGAACACTGCCACTTGAAAATACCTGCAGGCTTTTAAAGCCACTGGCCTGTCACTCTAACAGCAGCATGAAGCTCACTAGGACACCTCTCCCATAGAGCAAAGATAACAGTCCCTCGCTTACTTCCTCTTCTGTGTTGTGCTCTTTTCCTGCTGCTCCCAGGGAACCATTTAGGGGCAGGAAGGAGGCTATGTCAGTGTGAAGCCTCCCTGAATGCAGGATGGATGCAGTGCAGGCTAACACAGACCAGCATGTCCGTACCTCTTCCAGACAATCTCCTTCTGGAGGATTTAATGCCATCCTGCCAGCGTTTGCTTCCTGCCTGCCTATATCAGCATGCAAGAAGAAAGGCTGTGCACACCCACAGACACCGACTAGTCACAGTGCATCTGTCCCACGTGAGGTGTGCACAGCACTGTAAACAACGGACACTGAGTTCCAGCTACACTGGCATTTACACAGAAGAGAATTTCAAAATTGAATAGCCTTGGTGCCAGCAAAATATGACAGGTGTACATGATGCTGTGACCCTTTATGTTTCCTGTGTGCTGCTCTTTTGTCTTGTGCTCCTGGGCAGGTTCATGTTCGGCCTCTGAACTATACCTCCCCCATGCCAGTGCTTCTGAATGTCTAACCCACCTTCCACTCCCATTCAAAATGAAATCACCCCACTTTGAAATGCTAAAGGAAAAACTGTACTCATACACATGTGACTATCTGACACATACATACAACCTTGGTTAAGCACTAAAAGCCAAGACCTTCATTTATAATTGGCTATATAATTCTCTGTGAAGCCCAGGCTGGCTCTCAGATGGCACACACCTTTGAATTCCAGCACTTTAGGAAGCAGGAGGCAGACGTAGGTGGATCTCTGTGAGTTCAAGGCCAATCTGGTCTCCACAAGGAGTTGCAGGACAGCCAGGACTACATAGAGAAACCCTATCTCAGGAAAAACTTAAAATGAGCTTAGGAAAAAAGTATACTAAAAAATCATCACTTGTGCAACTTTCAAAGCTAGCTTCATCTAATCTGTGTTCTATGGTTTTCCAGACAGTGCTTCATGTTTCCCAAGCTGGGTCATGTTCCCTACGGACCTGGGGATGAACAGGGCCCCTCCATCCTAATGCAGGCGTGCACCACCACACCCTGTTTGTGCAGAACAGGCTTCCAGCATGCTAGGCAAGCATTTTACCAACTGAGCTACATCCCCAGGCCATCCAATCATAGCACTCTAAATGACACACTTTAACCTAGCAACAGTAAGCATGAAAGGACAGCTAACATTAGGTACTCATTCTGGCCATGCTGGGTACTTTAACTCCTCAATCTCCCTCCAATGCTCCCAACTAGACCACAAGACAAGTTCTTTTGCTCACTGCACATAAGCAAGGACTCCAGAATCAGATCTCAGCCAACCTCCCTGAAAACGACAGATATTAACTACTGTTGTATTTTACCCTGAATGTCTTTATTACTCTCTTCATTCGAGAATTAAGAAATCATAACATGGAGGAATGGAGAGATGGCTCAGTGGTTAAGAGCACTTGCTGCTCTTGTAGAGGACCCAGGTTCTGTTCCCAGCAGCCACAGGGCAGCTTGTGATTATCTATAACTTCATTTCCAGGGGAATCAATATTCTCTTCTGACCTCCCTAGGTATGTTGAACACATGCATGCATGTAGGCAAACATGCATACAAAACTAAAAGTTAATAAATCTTAAAAAAAAAAAAAAAAAAAGAAAGCATAACAAAATTCATAAACAAAAGGGGTTAACTGGACAGACAGCTCAATGGTTAGAAGTACTCACTGCTCTTGCAGAATAATAGCCAGCTTTGGTTCCCAACACCCATGTGATGGCTAACAACTATCTTTTACACCATTTCTAGGGGATCTGATGCCCTCTTCTGGCCTCCACAGGCACTGGATGAACATAGTACACAGACAGACACATAAAATAAATTTAAATAAGTGTTAAAAAATAAAGAAAGAACCACCAGACAGTGGTGGTGCATTAATCTCAGCACTCAGGAGACCAAAGAAGATGGATCCGTATGAACTCAAAGCCAGCCTGGTCTACAGAGTGAGCTCCAGGACAGCCAGGGCTACACAGAGAAACTCTGTCTCGAAACAACAAAATACAAACAAAACCTAACCTGCCCTCATCTAGGCAGTGTGAGCTGGCAACAAAAATGAAAATCTGAACCTTGTACATGCAGAGTGTGATGGTTTGTATATGCTCAAGCCAGGGAGTGGCACTATTAGAAGGTGTGGCTTTGTTGGAGTAGGTATGTCACTGTGGGCGTGGGCTTTAAGACCCTCATTCTAACTGCCTGGAAGCCAGTATTCTGCTAGTAGCCTTCAGAAGAAGATGTAGAACTCTCAGCTCCTCCTGCACCATGTCTGCCTGGATGGTGCCATGTTCCCACCTTGATGATAATGGACTGAATTTCTGAACCTGTAAGCCAGCCCCAATTAAATGTTGTTCTTTATAAGACCTGCCTTGGTCATGGTGTCTGTTCACAGCAGTAAAACCCTAAGACACAAGGCAATCAGTTACTACAAGCCATAAGCCACAGCCCTGCTCCATACCTTATACAAAAATGAACTGAACTAAATATCTAAAAATAATAAAACAAACCAAACAAAACTGGGCTGGAAAAATGACTCAGTAGTTAAGAGCTGACTGCTCTTCCAGAGCTCCTGAGTTCAAATCCCAGCACCCACATGGTGGCTCACAACCAACTAAGCCCTCTTCTGGCACATAGGTGTCCATGCAGATAGACTACTCATATACATAAAGTAAATAAATCTTTTTAAAAAATACAGAATCTGAAAGAAAGCACAAGTGAGGTTCCACACTTCACAGCTGTGCAAAAGTTATTAGCTGTGACCTCAAAAGGCCTATGGGGCTGGAGAGAGGGCCCAGCAGTTAAGAGCACTGGCTATTCTTCCAGAAGACCCAGGTTCAATTCCAGCACCCACATGGCAGCTCATAAGTGTCTGTAACTCCTATTCCAGGGGATCTGACACCCTCACACAGACATACATGCAGTCAAATCACCAATGTGTATAAAATAAAAATAAATTATAAAAAGACCTACAATACAGAATTTGCATTGTATATTTATAAACTAGACCATCAAAGTGTAACATTTGTATTCCATAAATAATACTGGTAAGAGAATAAAAACACAAGCTACATATTGGGAGAAAATATTTGCAAAGCATATATTCTTGAAAGAACTAACATCTAGGATATGTGTGTGTGTGTGTGTGTGTGTGTGTGCACGCGCACATGCACACAGGAGAGTGTGTCAAAATTAAAAATAATAATGTAGCTTTATTTTTTTTTTTTTCTTTTTGAGGCACAGTCTCACTACAAAGCGCTAGCTAACCCGGAACTTTCTATGTAGACCAGGTTGGTCTTGAACCTACAGAGATGCGCCTGTCTCTGCTTTCTGAGTGGTGAGATTAAAGGTGTGTCACTGTACCCAGCAAACAACCCAACTTTAAAGGTTCTCTAGAATCGTTTCTTCTATGTGTATGTACCTGGGTGTGTGTAAGCACAAGCATGCAGTCGCCCTCAGAGGTCAGAATGGGCTTGGAGGCTCTGCAATCGGAGCTGCAGGTGGCTGGGAGCTACCATGTGAGCGCTGGGACCTGAGCCTAGTGCTCTGCAGCAGCTGTGAGGGCTTCTAACTCCTGAGCCTGGGAAATGGAAATGGAAACTACGTAAGATGCCGCTCCGCTCCGTAACTGTTAAATGGTGACAGCAGGGCTGGGGACTTGGCCCAGTGTGTGTGAGGCCCTAAGTCCTATTCCCAGTAGCACAGGCTCTTAAAGAAAACAGTGGCAACACAAACTCTAACACTGACACAGAACAGCGGGATTAGCATGTGGAGCTTGTGGGGATGTAAACTGAACAAGCTCCCTCAGACTGTGTGGCATTTTTTAAATTAAAAAACAATTATTGAGAGAGGGTGTGTGTGTGTGTAGTAAGGTGTGTGTATCTGGTAAAAGGTGTGCATACACCTATGTGTGTGTGTAGTGAAGTGTGTGTATCTGATGAAGGGTGTGTGTATACGTGTGTGCATGTATGTGCATGTGTGTGTGAGAGCGGGGAGAGTTGGTAAAGATGTATGTGCGTGCATAAAACTCATGTAGTGGTCAGAAGGCAACTTCGTGAACTCAGTTTTCTCCTCCCAACTTCTGTGAGTTCCAGAACCAAACGGGAATTGTCAGGCTTACCCAGCAAACACTTTTATCACTGACCCTTCTCAGCAGTCCTGGTGATGTTCTTATAATGGTAACCACATGCCTACCCCACACATTAGCAATCCTATTCCTGGGTATCTACTTTAAGGAAATGAATGTTTGTGTTTATAGAAAACCTCTGCCCAATTGTTCGTAGCAGTTCTAGCCATAATTGCCAAAACTTGGAAAAGTCCCAGTGATGTCCTGTAACAAATAGATGGATAAGCAGAACTATAGCCCATCCATGAAGCAGATCCTAGCTCAGAAGAACAAGGCACGGACTGCTGACATATGCAGGACAGATGGCATCCGAGCACTGTCCTAGTGAAAGAGGCTCCCGTCGATGGTCTATCTGTATGACTTCATCTTGTGATGCCCAACACCTATCAGCGTGACTCTCAGGAAGACAACAGCGAATGCCACGGAATGGCAGGAGCAGCTCTGAAGGGCCTGTCTGTGGCCATGAGCCTGCTCTAGATATGAACAGTGCTGACAGTCACAGAAACCTATGTGTCTGTTAGAATCCATACAGATGTACACCTTCAAAGCTATTTCCACTGTAAGATACTTCTGAATATAATTTTAATTTTTAATCCTTCCATCCGGGCAAATAAAGTAGGGATTTTTTTTTTTTAATTCTGAACTTTTAAGAAGTAGACCATCTTTCAAGGTTCAGAAAACAAAAAGAAAAAGAGAGAAAGATTCGAAGGGCCAAAGTCTAGGGGCTGGAAAAGTGGCTGAGCAATTAAGAGCACTGGCTGTTCTTGCAGAGGTCTCAGGTTCAGTTCCCAGTACCCACACAGTGGCTTACAGTGTCCAGTGACCCCAGTTCCAGAGGACCCATCCACCTCTTCTGGCCTCCACAGGCCCTCCACACACAGTGCACTCACATGCAGGCAAAATATTTTTGTACACATAAATTTTAAATAGATGCTAAATCTTTAAGAAGGTAAGAGACAGGTCCAGAGGCAAACAGCAAGCAGCATCTTTAATATACTCGTTAGCTCGCAGCAGCTGTGGCTGCTTGCAAAAGACCTGCACAAGATGAAAGCAGGAACCATTCCAACAAGGAAGCTAAGGAGCTACTGACAGCCATTAACTGCCAGGGGAGAAAGCATTAGTTTTCTTAGACCTATGGTCCCCTAGTACGTCAAGAATGCTCCATTACTTGTCCCCCAACCCGTGTGTGTGTGTGTGTGTGTGTGTGTGTGTGTGTGTGTGTGGTATGTGTGTGTGTGTAGTGAGTATGTGTGTGGGGCTGGAGAGATGGCTCAGTGGTTAAGAGCACTGGGTGCTCTTCCAGAGGTCCTGAGTTCAATTCCCAGTCAACCACGTAGTGGCTTACAACTATCTGTAATGGGATCTAATGCTCTCTTCTGGTGTGTCTGAAGACAGCAACAGTGTGCTCATATAAATAAATAAATAAATCTTAAGAAGTTTATTAGCCGGGCAGTGGTGGAACAAGCCTTTAATCCCAGCACTTGGGAGGCAGAGGCAGGCGGATTTCTGAGTTCGAGGCCAGCCTGGTCTACGGAGTGAGTTCCAGGACAGCCAGGGCTATACAGAGAAACCCTGTCTCAAAAAACCAAAAAAAGAAAAAAAAAGAAGAAGTTTATAAGAGTATGTGTGTATGTGTGTGGGATGTGTGTGTGTGGCGTGTGTATTTGGTGTATGAGTGTGTGGAGTGTGAGGTTTGTGTGTGTGAGTATACGGTGTATGTGTGTGGAGTATGAGGTGTGTATGTAGTGTGTATGTGTGAGTATGTGGTGTATGTGCGTGTTATGTGTATGTATGTATGAGTGGTGTGTGTGCTTGGTGTGTCTCTGTGTTGTGTGTTAAATGGTGTGTGGTGTGTGTGTGTGTGTGTGTGTGTGTGTGTGGTCTCCATCTGCCATGTGAACCCAGCATTTGACCTCAAGTTTGTCAGGCTGGCTCAAGCACCAGCCTCTGGGAGATGCTTCAGCAAATGAGTTTGAGAGGATTGAGTTTGAGAGGTGTTAGACTGCATCATCTGGTGTACAGAACAGATGTGGTATCTTTTCAATCTTTAAGCTGTGCTTGTACCCTGCCTTAAAACGGCTGTTTACATTGTAACCTATACGCAGAACCTGCAAGTGCTTAAGAGACAAGTGACTTGAAAATACTACTAGCTATCAAAACCTGCCCTGCATGGCATCCACTCTACAATGTGTCTGGGTTTTCTTTGGACAAAGAGCCTGGAAATCAAACCTCGGCCTCAGTCCTCCTTTCCTGTGACAAAAGCAACACACAGAAGAACTTTGATTTAGTGTTGACAAAAGTGGAGAAAGAAACCAAAAGAACATTCTACTTTGGAGAACATAAATTTCTTGAAGATAATTTGGATAAATACATGAAAAAGACTCAAACAGATACTCCTTTTTCACTTTTAAGAATTAAGTAAGAAACTAATTAGGACAGCGTCATTATGGCAATGAAAAACAGAGAAAGAAAGACCATGTTAAACAGAATACAGGTGACACTCAAAACACGAAGTTATCCTAGTAACAAGAATTTCACTGCTATGTGACCATTCTAAATGTTGTCTTATTTTACTTTTTATGTGTAGGAGTGTGTGTACACTGCTTGTGTCCCCAGTGCCCATGACCATTCTAAATGATTTATTTTACCTTTTATGTGTATGGGTGTGTGTACACAGCTTGTGTCCCCAGTGCCCAAAGAAGCCAGACATCGCATCCCCTGGAACTGGAGTTATAGACAGTTCTGAACTGCCTTGTGTGTGCTGGGAATGGATTTCAAGTCCTTTGAAAGAACATGAGTGCTCTTAACAGTGAGCCATCTCTCTAGCCCTCCAAGTCTACACACAAATTTATCTGCAGCACGGTACTAACCCCAAGTAAGCCACAATGCCTGAAGACAGAAGATCATGGTACTTCCTTCCTCCTGCCACCCAAAAGGCATGGAGCAGAATACAGAACACGAAGGAATGGCCGTCTATGCCAGGAAGGTGATGCACATCTGCAATCCCAGTACTTGGGAGGTGGTGGCAGGAGGAGCCAGAGTTCAAAGTCATCCTCAGCTACATACAACTCCAGCCGGAGATCCACGTTCTTTTCTGGCCTCCTCAGACACCAGGTGACATGTGGCACACAGACATACACATGTAGGCAACACTCACATATACATAAAATGAGACAAAAATAATGAAGACTAGAGGTAGGTCTGGGGAGAAGGGTCAGTAGGTAAAGCACTCGCTGCACAAGCAAGAGGGCCCAATTTCAGAGTCCCAGCCCCTGCACAGAAGCCACAGCAGCCATCGGTATCTTCACCATGGGTAAGCAGGGGAGATGAGGTGAGGGGGACAGAGACAGGAGGATCCCAGGGCTACAGACCAGCCACCACTGGCAGCTGTCAAGTCCTATGTTTAGCATGAAACTATATCTCAAAATAGAAACTGAGACCAGGAAGAAAAGAAGACACCCAACATCAACCTCTGGCCTCCTCATGGCGGTGCGGCCCACACTCACTTACACCATGCATGGACATGTACACACATAAATAAGTTTTAAAAGAGAAATGCTTCGTATCTTACATAAAAACATACAGGCAGATGCGTCTATACTCCTGTCTGAATTATGAACCATTTCTTATGTTCTAAAAAAAATATATTTTTTGATTTCTGTTTTCTGCTTACCTTGGAGCACTTCTTCAGTACTTCCTCTTGGAACTGCAGAAATCGTTCCTGGACTTCAACTTCATTGAGGAAGAAGGAAAGGAAGTGAGTGAAAGGCTGCCTCCTCCTGAACGTGTCCAGGAGGACGTCGATCCGCGTTCGCGCTGACACTACACCATTTCGATGCTGACCAGTGATCACTGCAAGCAAAGCAAAAAGCATTACTGGGTTCAAGAACCCACACAGCTCGGCAGGTAGAGACAGGTGCACGCCACCCGCCACCCGCACGCCAGCTGCCATCCCATATACCACCTCTAGGGATCCGAAAGGTCTCCAAATGAATGAGGATATGAGTCTAAGCAGGGAGCTCGCCCAGGCAAAGACAGCTACCAGCCAGTCCAAGGTAAACAAGGAATTTGAAAATAAAGTACTTGGGGCTGGGGAGGAGGCTTGGCCAGGAACACGCTGGCAGCACAGCACTAAGACCTGAGTGCGGATCCACAGAACCCACATAAAGACCGGGTGTGGAGGGCACGTGGAGAGACAGGGGACCTGGGGGCCTGTGGATCAGCCAGTCTAACCAAACCAGCAAGTTCCAGGTTCAATGAGAGACAAGAAGAAAGAAAGAAAGAAGATGGAGAGCAAATGAGAAAGAAAGACACCTGAGATCAACCTCTGGCTTCTACAGACACAGAAGTACAGATGCAGGCGTACCCACAGAAACAGGTACACAACACACGCATGCACGTGCACACACAGACACTCAAGTATGTTAGCCAGGAGTGGTAGCACATGCCTGCAATCCCTGCACTTGGGAAATGGAGACAAAAGGACCAGGAGTTCAAAGCCAGCTCAGTTACATAGTAAATTTAAGGCCAACCTGGGCTATATGATACTCTGGGAGGGTGGGGAGAGAGTGAATACTGAGATAGCTCAATGAATAAAGGCACTTACTATTGTCAATGTGGCAACCTGAGTTCAATCCCCAGAACCCAAATACCTGAAGGAGAGAACCAACACCTGTAGATTGTCCTCTGAGCTCCACGTGTCACAATACTGTGCACCCCCCCTCACACACACACACACACACACACACACACACACACGCACACACACACAACCTAAACAAATGTAACTCAAAATAATTTAAACGTTAGGTATGCTTCTGCACATCTGTAAAAAATGAATAGATAAAGAGAAGTAAGTGTAAACGCAAAGTATGTCCAAGTCTCACCAATCTGTCCTTCATGTCCGGGCTTAGGAATGTTAATAGACGTTTTAGTCTCCACTTCTATCTTCTTCTTGGTATCCCCTCTCTTCCCAACTATGTGCCTGTAATATACAGAGAAAAAAAAATACATGCTTAAGTTTCATATGGCCAGAGACACCCCCTAATAGAAAACACTTCAGTAAAGGTTAAATATTACTAGAGAAAACCATGTCATTAAGATTTATGGAACGTGCTATATTCACTCACAGGCAAAAGGATGCCATCACGGATTCAATGTATAAACAGAAGCTCCACGCCCGGCACCTGCCTACTTCTCAAATCAGATTCAAAATCTGGGTCTGCAGGCAGCAAGAGAAATCAGAGGTAGTCTCAAATAGTGCTTCCAGCTACCATTGGATCTACAGTCTGAAGCAGAACTCTGTAAGTTCACCTTAGTGGAACTAACCTTGGATGTTTAAACAAGGCTGTCTTAGTTACTGTTCTATGGCTGTGAAGAGACACTACGACCAAGGCAACTTATAGTGAAAGCATTTAACTGGGGTCTTGCTCTGAGTGTCAGAGGGTGAGTCCATGACCACCATGGCATGAAGCATGCGTGACACTGTCAATATACCCACAGCTGAGAGCTCGTGTCTTATCTACAACTCCTGAGGCAGAGGGTGAGACTTGGCCTGGTGTGGGCTCTTCAAATCTCAAAGCCCACCCCAGTGACACACCTCCTCCAACAAGGTCACACCTCCTAATCTGAGAACCAAACTGGGAATCGAGCATTCAAATACATGAGCGTATGGGACCGTTCTCACTCAGACCACCACAGAGGGTAAAGAGTTTAGAAAAAAGATCAGGAGTGAGCATTCAGACAACTTGTAAAGTACAAAAAGAACCATGCTTAGGGAGATCTAGAATCAGTACTAAGGAGGCTGAGGCAGGAAAATCAGTAGTTCAAGACTAGCCTGGAACATACACGCGGGCAAACACACATACAGAGAGACAGAGAGAAAGAGACAGAGACAGAGACAAAGGAACAGAGACAGAGAAACTTGTGTCAAAAATAAAAATAAAAAAGAGGAATAGGACGCAAACACGTGAAGCTGAGTTCAATCCCCATATTTATGCTTTGGGAGAGTTCACCATAGATATACCATCTGTTATAATACTATGTTATTACTGTCCATTTTATTACTGAGGGTGTTTGTGTGTGTACAGGTTCTGAAACACTAAACAGCTGCTGACTCACAACTGCAGAGCGGTCCCCCTGCAGACAGGACAAATCCATCACAGACCCGCCCTTCCCTCTCGGCTCGCACCCACCCCATTTCAGCCACTTCCCACTGACTCATTCATCCTCCTTGCCTGGGCCTCAAGTATAAATAATACTGACACTCAAGGCCATCTTCTGGAACCTACGGTATTAGAAGTGCTAACGTGGGTGAGACCACTGCGTCCCAGGAGAGACGTTTCAGAGTCTATAAAGCACTGAGACCATCACAGGATGATACTGTTAACGGAAAGACCTCCTTGTCGTCAACATTATTTCAACTGCTACAATTTCAATTACACGTCCAATACCATGGCTGACTGTATCTAAAACTATTCTTTTAGGGAAGTGTTTGGGAATTGAACCTGAGGCTCACAAATACTTGCACTGCTGGAGCTAGCTCCTAGCCCTTAGTCAACAGTCTTTTCGTGGATAACAGAGCCTAACCATTCCCACTAAGGTCTACTACAGTAGGCCATTTTTCCCCCAACAGTGAAAGGTTTGGCTAGGGATGCAGCTCAGTGGTAGAGCACTTACCTGGAAATGTACAAAGAGGCCCTAAGTTTCACCCCAAGCACTGCAAGACCTTGACCCAAATCAGCCCACAGAAAGGAAATAGGAAATCTCCCAGCAGGCATGTATACAACTGAAATCTCAGTCATTGGGAGACTGAAACAGGCAGACCATAAGTTCCAGCCCAGCCTGGGCGATACAGAGCCCCTATTAGAAAGGGAAGGAGACAGAGAAAAGAAAGAAGAGGGTGGGGGTTGGGGGAACCTTCTCAGTAATGTTATGTAGTAATTAAGACTTAGTAGGGCCAACATCTAATCTGTCATCCATATGTTTATCAGGAACACAAGAACTTACAGTCTACAGAATTCACAAGGTTACCATCAGAAGAGGGGCTGAGGAATTTTTACACACCTCAGCAGTATGTGCATAAGACCTATGTACTTTAAGACAAGCTACACTTTTTTTCAGGAAGCTGAAAATGTGGTGTCATTCTGAAATCACGTCTTCTAGGAGGAACCATCAGCAGAGCCTGGGAAGTGAGCTGTCAGGGTTAGCTTGGTGTCCCATCTGGCTACATTCAGACACAATTTCATTCACAACAGGTTCTTCAGAATGTTCTCAAGGAGGATGAAAAGGAACTCAAATGCATTCAGTCCCATATTTGCTACTCTCTCCACTGAGTGGACTCATCTGCTAAAACAGAAAAACCGAAATGACTAATGGGCTTTTTAGACCAGCTGATCTTCCCAGGCAAGCCCAGAGGAAGCTGCTCAGCTTCTGACAGCATTTGACTAGCGGTTAGTGTTGGGGAGAGCGAGAGAGCATGCGTGCAAGCACGCGCTCAAGTGACCACAAAGGTCACAGCCATTCAAAATGACGATCCTCAAAAGAGCACATTAGTCTGGATAAGCACTAAGGGTTACTGGAACTGGCAGAGCCCTACCTGCAAGCCTTTCCATCTGTGGAGGGGACATCAAGCAGCACATGACAGACACAGAATGAATAATGCTTCAAACCCCACTAGAGGAGATATGACAAACATACAGTGGGATGGATAATCCGTGATTGGCAGGAATGGCAGGGATCACAGCCAGCTTCTCAAGAAAGGAGAATTTAACCAGGTAAGAAGAAAGACTGAGAGGGTCAGCACACAACCAAGGCAAAAGGCACACCACACACGTGAACTCAAAGACTGGAAAAACCACGGCACATATGAGGAACTGAAAAAAAAAAATCAGATGGGTGTTTTGACACTAAGCTCAAGGCAAAAAAAGTAATCTAAACTAAAGAGATAAAAAAAAAAAAGGAAAGAAAGAAAGAGACGGAGGGGAGGGGAGAGGAATGGGGGGAGGGAGGGGAGGGAGGGGAGGGGAGGGAGGGGAGGGGAGGGGAGGGGAGGGGAGGGAAAAGCAGAATCAGCCAAGGAACACTCATAATTTTGGCCACTGCTTTAGTGAAACCGAAATTCCCTCTCCAGGAGAAAAGCACCGACAGTTTTTAAAATGTATTATTAGTGTACATGTGTGTCTACATAAGTGTACTCGTGTGTGTATGCATATGTGGGTGCACCTTCCACAGCAGGTTCCATGGAGGTCAGAGAAAAACTCTGTGGTATTGGCTCCCACCATTCACCTCTACAAAGGTTCCAAGAGGGAGCCCAGGTGGCCAGGCTTTCTTGGTAAGAGCCTCCACCTGCTGAGCCATCTTGCCAGCCAGCCCCTACAGATCGAGTTTAAGCAGAAGTTGACAAATGATCAGATTTTCCTTTTAAAAAAGATCATTCCAAGCCTGGTGAGGTGATGCACATCTGGAATCTGGGTACTTGGACGGCGGAGGCAAGAGGATCACGAGCTCAAGAGTTCCGTGTCTCTCTTAACTATATAAGCAAGACCATATGTCGTAAATGACTGAATGAATGAGTGCGAGGTGGGGGCTGCAGAGATGGCTCAGTGGTCAAAGCACTGACAGCTCTTCCAGAGGACCTGGGTTAGATTTCTAGCCTCACATGGTGCCTAATAACTGTCTGTAACTCCACTTCCAGGGAATACAGTGACTTCTTCCAGCCTGCACACACACAGTGCACAGACACACATGCAAGCAAAACATCTCAGTCTACATAAAAACAAATCTCAAAAAAAGAAATGTTTTGAAATCATTCTACTTGGATGTGAAGACTAAGAAGAGAGCAGAGATTCGGAGACTGTAGAGGGCTATGTTGGGAAATCCAGAGGGGCCGAGGAGCTGGCTCGGTGAGGAAGAGCATTTGCTGCTCTGGCACAGGACCCAGGTTCAGTTCCCACTGGCCACACTGGGTGTCTCACAGCTACCTGTTAACTGCAGTTCCAGAGGACTCAACCAAGCCCTCTATCCTCCTCGGGCACCAGACACACCGGCAGTATACGCACAGACATGGACGCACTCACACATACAAATTACATAAACACATTTAAGAAGGAATCCATGGAAAAGAAGGGGGTGGTGGTGAAGTTCAACTGTAGACTCAAAGGATACTGAAAAGTGAAAGTCAGCAGGGCGTGGCGATACACACAAAATAATTACATTCATCCGTAATCAGTCCTCTGACATTTCAGGACACAAAACACTAAACTCTTATCATTAGTAATCAAGCATCACCACAGTAAGTGTGGAAGACTGAAGAGCTGGCCTCCTGCCGAGCTTCCCAGAAGCTCTATCCCGGGAAACTGATGGTAAGTTTGCTCACTCACTTGTAGAGCAGGCTAGGGGCACTGACGGTGGCCCGGAATCCGTGAGGGGTCTGCGCCACCTCATAGGCACCGCAGGGCTCATCAGAGTATTCCATGGAGTCTGCAAAGAAAGCATAACATCTCTGAATGCCGCTGCTCAATGGAGACCTGCCCCCTCCTTAGCCGACAACCGATCTCAGGGTTTAAGGCGTGTAGTAAAGAACAGCCTAGTGATTGCTTTAGTGCCTCTGATCTGCTCATTGAAGAAATAAAAAGAACATGAATGTTATTTTAAATCCTTCAGTCTCAGAAGCTTGGGAAAGTAGTATATACACACCAATAATTATCTGTTTTCTCTAGAAAGTTAGGATGCCTGGACAACACGTTTTACTATTATTCTGTTGAGATGAAGTTCATGCCACATGAACTCACCCTTTAAAGTCTAGAAGTCAGTATGATTTGTCATTAGGGCACAAAATTACTTCAATGAATTATTAATAAATAAGAATGGTACTAGAACTTTTCCATAAAAGCTCAACTTAGAGAAAAAAGAGGTCAGGCATAGTGACAAATGCCTGGAAGAGTTCCTGCATTTGGGAGGGAGATGGAGAGGGAGAGAGGGAGGGAGGGAGGGAAGGAGGAAGGGAGGAAGGGAAGGATGGAGGGAAATGGGGAGAGAGGGAGGGAAGGAGGGAGAGGGAGAGAAAGTGGGAGGGGAAGAGAGTGAGAGAGAGAGAGAGAGAAAGAGAGAGAGAGAAAGAGACAGGGGAGAAAGAGAGAGGGAGAGGGGAGGGGAGAGAGAAAGAGAGAGAGACAGGACAAGAGGGAGGGAGAGAGGGAGGAGAGACAGAGACAGAGAGAGAAAAGGAGGAAGGGAGAGACAAAGAATGGAAAATTCAAAAAGCTCAAAGCTCAAGGCTGAAAGTGGACAGTAAAAAGGATCACATGGTTTGTAGGGGTGGGGGTGGGGTGAGCCCCAAGGTTTAAGGTTCAGTGGAAACCCTTAGGAACCAAAAAGGGAAAGTTGCAAAGAACCTGAAAGGCCCTGTTTATGCACTAAACCTAACCTCACAGTCATTGCCCTGAAAATAGTTATAACCCACCTCAACTATTCTGTTGTGCTGGGTTTTTTTTTTTTTAACAAAATTACCCTATGTTAAAATAAAGTTAGTTGTGTCTTTAGAACTGTCAAGGCATGACTACAAAGAAGAAAGAAAAAAATACTAATATAATAACAACAGTTAATGTTATCTGACACCGAACTAAATCCTTCATAGGTTTATTTTAATAATTCATATTCTAAGCCAGACACTGTGGCACACTCCATTAAACCCAGTACTGGGAAGGCAGAGGCAGGTGGATCTCTATAAGTTCAAGGACAGCCTGGTCTACCAAGTGAGTTTTAGGACAGCCAGGGATACATAACAGAGAGACTCTGTCTCAAAAACAAAATTAGTAATAATAATAATTCATATTCTTTTACAATTTCACAGATAGAGGGGCTTAATTTTGCCACAGACTTATAAGAGTTAACCGTAATAATTAACAAGTACTCCACATGGGGGCTCAGCAGTTAGCCCTTATTGGTCTTGCAGGTGACCTGAGTTCAGACCCCAGTACTCACACCGAGTGACTCATAACCACCTGGGAGTCCAGCTCCAGGAGAGCCAATCAATACCCCTTTAGGCTTCTTTGGGCACCCATGATCACATGTACACCCATCTTTAAAAATAATAATGAAAAAATTCCTCACATGGCAGTGAAGCCTCTGTACAGAATGGAATATATCTTTTTTTTTTTTTTTTTTTGGTTTTTCGAGACAGGGTTTCTCTGTGTAGCCCGGCTGTCCTGGAACTCACTCTGTAGACCAGGCTGGCCTCGAACTCAGAAATCCGCCTGCCTCTGCCTCCCAAGTGCTGGGATTAAAGGCGTGCGCCACCACCGCCCGACTCAAATGGAATATATCTTGACACACGAAACGCAGCCGGGAACACCTCACTTGGGATCAGCTTCCTCAGAGCCACCGACCAGCAACCAAGCAAAGACCTTCCCTGCAGTACAAAGAACACTGCTCTTGTGGGACCTGAGAGCAGTAGGACTACCTTGGTAGAAGTCCTCATCCTCCTCGTGTTGGTATTGTTTCTCCTGGATGGGATTCTTTCTATAGCTCCGTCCATCGAAGGTTACAAGCTGTGGGCGCAGAACGTCCATGACACCTTCTCCACGTGATGTTCCAGTAAAGTCCTGAAAAAAAGGTTCTTTTTTTTTATTTACTTTTTTATTAGAAGATGGAAACTTAGGTCACTAAGGTGGCTTGACAGGTAAAAGCACTTGCTCCCAAGGGTGATGGCCCAAAGGGTAGAAGGAGGACACTGACTCCCGCAGGATGTCCTCTGAACTACACGTGCAGGCAGGTAGCATACGCAGAGACAACATACGGAAATAAATAAATGTAATAAAAATTTAAGTTAAAAGAAACGCCATTATGTAGGCAAGTAGCATAGTCTAAATAAATAAATAAATGTAATAAAAATTTAAATTAAAAAAATTCTGCTATGTAGGCAGGTAGCATACACACAGACTAAATAAATAAATATAATAAAAATTTTTAATTAAAAACTCAATTATGTAGGCCTCAAAGGACACAACTGGGCAGCAGTTCACACCACATCCTAAGCAGAAACAGTGTCACTTTCCATTGGCCCGTCATTCTAAGTTCGGTGTCTGATTAACCTATAGGGAGTGAAGTCTTTTTTTTTTTTTTTTTTTTAAAGCTTTTTCGAGACAGGGTTTCTCTGTGTAGCCCTGGCTGTCCTGGAACTCACTCTGTAGACCAGGCTGGCCTCGAACTCAAATCCGCCTGCCTCTGCCTCCCAAGTGCTGAGATTAAAGGCGTGTGCCACCACGCCGGGCGGGGAGTGAAGTCTTGATAGCCTAAATATGAGCAGAATGTTTCATTCATCCTATCTAGTATGATAATGCATTGAGGAATCATCCATTCAATACCCACGGAAGAGAGTTAAGTCATTTTAAAGGTGCTAGAAATAAATACCTACCAATCAGATTTATTTCCCTATCAAAGTACAACTAAAATATGACTTACTAACATAGTTCTCAGACCAACATAGTACTGAGAAAGAACAGTTTCCAAAGAGGCCACTGGCTCCAGAGCACAACAAACTGCTTCACACTTGTAGTCACCGCTTGAATCAATAATTAGGAAGTAAAGGCTCCTTATAAACTAACCCATGTTCCCATCCCAGATGGCTGCGTCTACAAGCTCATGTACTTAAAAAGTTCCAAGGAAAACCATAACAACCCCTCCTAAATAAATGCTTGGTCCAACCCTCAGTCAAGTCGCTAATCCGTAGCCACCTGCAGGAACCAAGAAGAGGGTTTATGTTTTGAGAACACAGAAAGTCAACGTTGACGAGGGGATGCAATTATCAACAGTCTTATGCCATGCCAGCCTGGTGTGCTACTCCTTTAGCATCCCTTCCCCACTTTAAAAACACAAGTTCTGTAGAAAAGTAGCGTTTACAAGGTGTGGGCCCTGAGCACGAAGCCGCTGAGGTACATACTCATCGACCTTTCCTGCGCAGCTCCAGGCAGAGAGACTGCGCAGAAGAACGAAAGCGGACTAGCCCTGTGTCATGGGCGTTTGAAGAGGGCAAGGTATATATGTCTTCATGCAATTCTCATGGGAGAAGCTAAAGTCCTAAGTCATAAAAGCAAACACAAAACACCCTACGCTAGAGGGAGGGACCAGAAAACACCAAAGCAGCAAGAGAACCAGAACTGCGGGGAGAGGGGCGGGGGCGGGGCAGCGACGGCGACCCGGAAGTGTTCTCGGAAAGCTCGCTCTAGCCGGCCCGGCCACGCCCACTCCACGCATGCGCGCTAGCACCCGCCCCCCCCCAGCCCTCACCGCCACTAGGACAGGCGCACACCGCCATAAAACTCCCACAGCTCGTGCGGGCACGCGCACGCAGCTGTCTACGTCTCGGCGAGCGAGGCCGCACTGCTTTGTCCAGGGGCGGGGCTGTCAGTCAAAGTACACAAGCTGCTGAGGTAAGTGGCGAAGACTTCCAGAACCTTCGGTGGGGAGCTGACCCCCTACGATCCTACCTGCCAAGACTAACTGAGAGGGTGGAAAGAGACCCTGGAGGCTCTCCCGCGCCGGGCGTATGCAAAGGCAACTTCCTCCGACTGAGCATGCGTGGGGCGGGTTGGCGCCTGCGCCGATGGTGCGGCCGCGAGCCTCCCCTTCCTCCCGGAATTGTTGGGTGGGAAGCGTACCTTGGGTGGAGTTAGAGTAGCCAGGATTACGGTTGCTGACTCCTCCCCTCTCCAGCGAGGGTCTTCATTCCACCCGGAGAGAGCCACCGCGACTTGTCGATGCGGATGGTGATCTGTCCGTTGAGGTGGAACACTTAATGATTTGCTAGCAGAACCCAACGGTTGTCATAATTAGCCACCTCCCTGGATCCGAATCGACTTAAGCATCTGGCTTGTTCTGAGCTTTATTTTTAAGAAGGATCTCTTTTTGTTTTGTTTGTTTGTTTTAAGACTATAAGCGGAAAGTTAATTTATGAGTGCGAGGTCGTCCCTGTCGTACACAAAGTAAGTATTTTAACCACGCCAGCCATATTGTGCCCCACAAAATATCATTACTTTCCCTATGAGCGTTTCCTATGCTTGTCAGCAGCCACAGCTTTCTTGAAAGGGCCAAGGTCGGGGCTGGAGAGATGGCTTAGTGGTCTTCCAGAGGTCCTGAGTTCAATTCCCAGCAAGTACATGGTGGCTCACAACCATCTGTAATGGGGTCTGATGCCCTCTTCTGGTGTGTCTGAAGACAACTACAGTGTACTCATATACATAAAATAAATAAATCTTTAAAAAAAGAAAAAAAAGAAAGGGCCAAGTTCCAGGTACTCAATCATCGGCATTCGACAAAATTTCACTGAGTGCCTCCTTATGGGGCTGGTCGTCTCCTGGGCAGCAGAGTTAAATACTTCACACAGAAAGAGTCATGAATGGGATTATCTCTGTCCCCTTCAGTCTCTACTGAGCTGTCAGCTCTTGTCCTAGTATTTATAAATCATTCATCCAGGAGACACTGTGACAAGGTTTTATACGATGCCTCAAGGGTACAAAGGGTAGTTTGTTTGCTTCTTTCCAACATCACAGGATCCTTTTCTCCACCTCACACTTGCTAAGCCAATGCTCTAACCACTGAACTGTGTATCCCCAGGCCCAAGGTCACAGGTGGACCATGCAGGTGGAAGCTTGAAGCTGGTGTTGGCTGCCTTCCTCTCCATAGCTTTTCATAGCTTCCCTGAACCCAGAATATTCCCTTTCCCGATAATGGAGCTAACAATCTTGCTATGGGGAATCGCTTATCTTTTCCCTCCCAAGGGCTGGGATTACAGGCAGCTTCCACACTTGTGAAGCTTGTAAGTGATTTCAAGGGATCCCCAACTCCTCCACGTGCCAGCACTTCATCCATGGAGCCATCGCCCCAGCCCCATTACAAGATTCTTAATAGGATCATAGGGTGGATGTGCTGACTCAGGGTAGAGCCCAGCGCTAGAATGTGTGAAGTGCATAGCAGATCACCACGTTGCCTGCCTCCTGAGCAGACCCTTCCCTTCTAGGAGTTTTACATATAAGTGTGAAAAGCTGGATTCTGCCTAAGGAAAACTGGGTATGCTAGTGCATACCTGTAATTCCAACACTCAGTAGGCCAAGCCAGCAGAATCTGGAATTGAAGGCCAGGTGGGGCTGATTTGTTTGTGTAGGCTGTATGTATTTAATCCTCATAACTCTTCGGTGAGGTAGGCAGTCCACTGTTTTGATTCCATCCTATAGGTGAGGCATCTAAGGAAAGGCAACTGATTTGTCCAGTCTCCCAGCAGATAGCAAAGCCGGGGTACACACCTAAGCAGACAGTTCTTTACAGTCAGTTCTTGTTTAAAGATTTACTTCATTTTGTGTGTGTGTGTGTGTGTGTTGACCAAGGAGGTCAGAAATGGACAGGAGATCCCTCAGAGCCTGAGTTGTTGGTGGATGTGATCCACCAAACATTGAGTGCTGGGATCCTACCTCCAGCCTTCAAGAGCCGCAAGCACCTTTCACCTCTGAGCCAACTCTTCAGCCCCCATAGTCAGTCCTTAACCACTGTGCTAGCTTGCCCTCATGCACAGTAGCACATCAACAAGCCATTGCTTCAAAACTTACATGACCTTTAGGAAGTCAAGGGTTCCTGTGGACTGTATAAGCATTCTATGAACATACCTAAATGAGTGGCTACTTAAGAGTTACAGGGATCAATTAGTCAGTCCCCAAGCTCAGCATTTACAGTCTAGGGCTTGTTGCTCTGTTTACCCCTTAATGATGACATCCAAAACTAGAAACTGAGGTGTAGCTCAGAGTGGAACATGCGCTTAACAGGGCCCTGGCTTTCATCTCCAGCACCAGAAAGAAACCCAAATAAACCTTAAGCAAATCATTAGAACTAGACATCCTACAGGTGCCTCTTCGTCTCGGCAAAAAACAGTGTCTCTAAAGTTAACCTTGCGTGGATTCTGGTTTCACGCTGGTTTTCCACCCCAACTGTTTTGTATATGGAGCTATAGATCTGAGAATTGGGAAGAAAGTAAGATGAAAGGGAATTCCTTTGATGAATTTCAGCTTAGAATAGTCACTGTGGCTTGCCTTTGAAGCTAACTGGCAGTCGCCTGGGTGCTCTATGGAGCAGCTGATCTCAAAATACAAAACCCAAAGCAGTATCAGCTAAATAGAACATCATCAGGTGGAAGTTGAAAAGAGCAGAGTTTAAAATCTTAGTTGAAAAAAATAAACAGTTCTCAGTGGGTCCTGCTCGGAACTGGGGGGAAGTAAAACCAGAGCTGCTGTCCAGGGAGGGGCCGAGTGCTCTGTATGCTTCCCTTGAATCCCATCAGGGATGGGTTAGAGACTTGGACCCTGTCATTAATACTTAAGTCTCTTTTAAGGAACAATTAAAAGTTGACCAGGCTATATTTTGAGCTGTCTTGCCACAAAGAGCGGTTATAAATTCCACACAAGGACCTGCTTTATACAAGTACAATTCTGAAAGTTACCTAAGGGCAAAATTAAGAGTGTTATCAGTGAGGTGGCAATGCTGGCTGCCACGCCTTTATACCATCACTGAGAGGCCTATGGGTCTCTGAGTTTGACACCAGCCTGAACACATAGCAGGTTCCAGGACAGCCAGAGCTACACAGTGAGACCCTGTTTCAAAAAAAAAGGTTAAAAGGAAAAGAGCTAGTTAATGAGATTGCGTTTATTTGTAACAGGCTGCTAGTCTAACAGCCACAGCTGTTCTATCTACTTAGCCCATGTCAGTGGTCATTAGTACAGCCTGTGACTGACCGTATGATGGAATGAGAGACCAGGCTCTGCTTCTCGGACAGCCACATGTCACTGCCACATAGGTAGGAACCAGCAGCCGCCATCTCTGGACTGGACATAAAGGATTTTCAGGAACATAGCGTTCGTTAGTATTTTTCTGTTTTTCTTTTTTTTTTTTTTTTTTTTTTTAAAGTTTCAAACTTTTTCAGCATTGGGAATTGAAACTAAATTGTAAAATGTTTGAAGCTTGTGCACCACCCAGCCTTCAACTTTTTCTAGCAAGTACGTCAGAACTAAGGTGGAGAAATGAGTAAAAACTATTCAGCAAAATTCTTGACCATAATAGAGGGGAGATGTGTTTTTATGGGTTGTTTGTTTGTTTTGTTTTTTGAGGGATCTTATGTATCCCAGATTGACCTTGAACTTGCTAAAAGATGACCTCAACCTTCTGATTCCGCCGCCTCTGCCTCCCAGATGCAAGACTCTTATTCTGTGCCACCATGCCTTCTTCAGATAGTGCTAGGAGCTAAACCCAGGGCTTCCTGCATTCTAGGCAAACACTACTGACTGAGCAACATCCCCAGCCCTGGAAAATTAATTTTAAAGGTTGTTTTAAAGTCGGACATGGTGGCACATGACTGTAGTCCCAGCACTTGGAAGGGTGACATAGTGAGGTTACCACAAGTGTCATTCAGGCCAGGATATATAGTAAATTCTAGCAAATTAAGGAATCTTAACATTTATATAGCAAATTAAGGCCTTCTCTATAAATAGGGTTTTTTTTTTTTTAATGCTGAAATCTATGTAATATAAAAATTAGCCATTGTCTATTGTTATTGAAACAGGCTCTTGGCTATGTTTTCCAGGGTACAAAATCCCCTGCCTCAGCGTCCTGTATAACAAGAATGTCCTAGTCTACACTACTACTCTTATGTAAAGTCATTTGTTCAGTCAAATACTAGAATCCTTACTCATTGAGAAACCACTAGCCACATGGTTTTATTGAAATTTTATTTAGTATCTTTAAATGGATATAAATAGCTCTTCAGTTACATTAGTAGACACACATTAGACTCATGGCTGCCAAATTGGGCAGAACTAGAATATCAGAACATTTTCAAGGTGACAGCATTTTCTAAATGGCCTAAACATGGTACTAACCATTTTTAAATTATATACTATAGAGTCTTCATAGGCTTCTGAGGCTATGTTCTTGTTCTGGAGTATTGTGAGACGTGTTCAATACTGGGATCTGGGTTTTCAGATGAGATGCAGAATTAAGCCCACAGATGTTCAGTTCATGAAGGACCATTGTTTATGAGATCAGGTCCTCAATTATTTTTGTTCCAGTTTTGAGGCGCCACCAAGTGTTAGATTTGGGTATTACATTTAGATGGAAAGGTTAACGCGTTCTTAATGAACGCACCAATAGTTTCCTAACTGGTTTCCCTTCTTTGGGAACAGAACACAGTGTTATTCTGGACTCCTGCTTGGAAAGCCTGATAAGTGAACTTCGTGCTGTGGCCTGATGAGGAATGTACCCGAGACAAGCTGTCCTGTGGAGCAGTGTTATTTTATCCTTGGTCCCAGTTCTGCCTTGGCACTGCCATATCAACCTTCATAACTCATAAATTATCCACACTCAATCCCAAGTGACATCATTTGTTAATGGAGAAAATAGGACTCTCTAAGTAGACAAGGTTTCTTTTCGTTTTGATTTTGGTTTTTCAAGACAGGGTTTTTCTGTGTACCCCTAGCTGTCCTAGAACTTGCTAAGTAGACCAGGCTGGCCTTGAATTCACACATATTCTCCTGCTTCTGCCTCCCCAGTGCTCAGCTTAAATGCATACAGCACCATACCCAGTTTCAAACGATTCTTAAACATGTTTTGACTTCAAAACCTAAGTGACATTATAAAAGACTATATTAGGATCCAGAAAGCTGGCCCTACTGGGCCAGAGTGAAGTGTTGTCCATCTGGCTTTATAAACTTGCCAATTGCTGTTTCTTTCCTCTAGTGAAGAGAGACTTCTACTGGAGGGAATGGCCGCCTCCTCATCCTCATCTTCAGCTGGCGGGGTCAGTGGAAGTTCTGTCACCGGATCTGGCTTCAGTGTGTCGGACCTTGCCCCACCACGGAAAGCTCTGTTCACCTACCCGAAAGGAGCTGGAGAGATGCTAGAAGGTGATCTCCTGCTGTGTTTGCTGAGTAATGGGCTTCAGACCTTGAGTGCCTGTAGAATGGAAAGAGCTGGGGCTGGCAGGCCCTCTAGACTGCTCCAAGCCAAAGCCCTTGAGTAACCTGGTCAGGGTTGCCACTGGTGCCATGGACCCTCTTGGTTGGTCTCCTGCTCCAGGTTGCCTTGTGACACCTGCTTGATGTAGTTTCTCTTTTAGTGAGTGTCTACAGATAGATTAACCCCACAGAGAGGCCTGAAGGGGAAATAAAAGTTAGTGTATTTACCTCTGTGAAGGTGACTCTCATGGACCAGTGCCAGATATGGCTGTGTGGCTGCATGGTTTTTATAGCACTGGAGATAGATTTGCAGCCACTGTCTTATCACACAGACTGGCTGGCCAGAAATAGGTCACGGGCAGCAGCCGTGAAACAGCGTTAGTGACTGGAACATATCGGATTCGTGTTAAGCTAGATTCGTGGTAATTCATTGTAGAAGCCTAAGACTCATATGAGACACTTAAAATGAATATGTCTTGCCAGACAGATGTAGCTCTGAATTCTAAGCCAGCCTCGTCTTCATAGTGAGTTCCAGACCAACTAAGGATATACAACGAGGCCCTCTTTCTTTAAAAAAAAAAAGAAAAGAAAAGAAACAAAAAAAATTAAATGCACATGTCTGGGCCCACCCTACAGATCCTGAATTAGCCTAAGACAAGAAACTGTTTTTTGACCAGTGTCCTAGGCCTTTTCATGAGGGAGTCTTTTCATATTATAAAAATACTGACAAAGAACCCATTAAGGACTCAAATCACTGGAGTCAAGCATTTTTGTATTGAATTATAAAATGGTCTTTTTTGCTCTAAATCTTGCATATTTACATGTATATATTTTAAATTAATTAGGTGATAGCTCTGAGAAAGGTACAAACTATATTTAGGGACTGGCTTTTTAGGACGATCATTATACATTTATATCAGGGTACTTAAAAAGAAAAACCCAGTTTCAGGTTAAACTATGCCAAAGCAGTGTTGGGGATTGAACCCCGTGGGCTCATGCGGGGTAGGCAAGCACTCTTGGACATGGCTGCATAAGACTCGGGTCGTTTGCATCTGCCCGGTAGTGAAGCCGCAGACGACGTGTGGTATGGGAGGTGTATCAAGCTTTCATGCTTTCTGCGTTGCCTTTTTGTTGGTCTCCGTTGTGTTGATATTCAACTTGGTATCACCAAGTCTGACTGGATGTAGAGGCTTTGTGTCTGTATTTGGCACTAAAAGTGGATTACAATCGTAGCTCTCTGCAGCAGCGACGTACTTAAGGAAGTTTACCACAAAACAAATAGCAAGTTAAAGGCATTTAAATTGCTTACCGAGCACTATAGAACAGAGGAGACTCAGTGCTTAACACTGCTTCAAGAGAAAAGTCATTCAAGTTAGTCGGAAGCTCATGTTCTAACAGGTTTATACTGGCCGTCCTCATTACCTCATTGAGGAGTCAGTTGGGTTCTATCATATGGTGGATTTATCACATGTAAATTCATGGTGTACAGTTATGGCCTCCCTTGTCCCAGAGTCTCCCCAGTAATCTTAAAAGCTGCTTACAGCCGGGCAGTGGTGGCACACGCCTTTAATCCCAGCACCTGGGAGGCAGAGGCAGGCGGATTTCTGTCTCGGGGGAGGGAAAAAAAAAGCTGCTTACAATGAAAGACAGCTGATTTCACAAATCAAGTATCTGACATACTTTTGAATATCAAGAATACAGAAAAGGGGCTGACGAGATGGCTCAACTGGTAAAAGGTGCCTGCCACCAAGCATGACTGTCTAAGTTTAATCCCTGAATTTGATGGTGGGAGAAGAGGATTGACTCTAAAAGTTGTCCCATGACCTTCCCATGAGGACCCATACTTAAGTAAATAAATGTCATATTTAAGAAAATGAAAAGACTACCATTACCCCCACAGTATCTTCTGGGGCTTGGTTCTGCTTCAACCTCCCCTCCTACACCACCTCCGAATTCCACAACTATGCCTCATCTCCAAGGATACTGAAGTCAACAGGTGCGCAAGTCTCTTCCATGAAGTGACATGGTATTTACATATGATTTGTGTCTATCCTTTCTAAAGCACTCCTAAATATGAGTTGATAGGAATGTCAGATCTTGAGGTGACCCTGTTGTACATTGCTATGTCTGCGTCAAAGCCTTTTTCCTCTTCATCATTGCTTTCATTTTGTTTTGAGTCTTGTGTAGTCTAGGCTTGACCTCGAACTCCTTGAGCTCCGAATCTTTCTCCTCTTCCCTCCCAAGTGCTGAGACTACAAACATATTACCATCCGCTTTAGTCTATGTTGGTTGGGGGCTGGAGAGATGGCTCAGTGATTAAGAACACTGGCTGCTCTTCCAGGGGTCCTGAGTTCAATTCCCAGCAACCACATGGTGACTCACAACCATCTGTAATGGGATCCAGTTTCCTCTTCTAGTGTGCATGAAAACAGCACTCACATATATAAAATAAATAATAAATCCTTTTAAAAAAAAGAGTCAAGGTTGGGTGTGGGTCATAATCCTAACAGGTTCAACCTGATGTTGCCTGCCCCTAAATCTAGGATATAAATCCAAACAACCTGTATTTAACCTCTGGGATGGACTTCTTGTTCCATCTGCTGTCTGCTAACAGCAGCATGCAGTAAGCTTTAACAGTTTCCTGCTCTCTGCTAACGTGGCTCTCACCCAGCTATTAGCGAGCAAATTAGAGGCTGCCTTCCAGCCCAGAAGTGGTTATATCTTAGGGACCTCACAGGCCATTGATCCTATAAATCACCTGGGACTGTCTCATTTCTTACTGGGAAGTAATACCTTTTAAATGAAATTTCTTAGCATTGAATTGAATGGAATTGGTGATAGAGTTAGATTTGGACTGTTTACTGAACTTTTTCACCACACATAATCTTTGCTTGTCCTTTAAAAAGAAAGCTGATACACTGTTGACTGGTGTGTTGATTGTAAACAGGTCGCCTCGGGCTGACTCCTCTCTGGAGAAATCCTGGCCTTTAGATTGGTAGATGTGACACATGATATGATGTGGCTTCAGAAGCAGTGGACCCGGGATATAAAGTGAATAAGTAAAAATTAAAAAATAGAAATACAAAAGAATCGGTAGGCTTCGTAGTGCATGCGAAGCTGCATGCAAGCAGGAATGTGGTCCTGGGCCTCCCTCCGTGTGGGAGTGACTCCAGACCCCTGTTTGAAAGGTGAGCCTCTGTCTTTGCTTTGGAACTCATTACTAAGGATAGGCCAGTGCGATGACTTAAGTGTGGTATCCTAGTGATTAAATGAGGGTGGGAGGCAGCACTTCCAGCAGTCTACCCCACAACCCCCCCACACTTGATCCTACAGCCATAATTCTCACTTCCTGCAGTTTAGGCCAACTCTACTTCTGCATATCGCTCTTTGCAAAGTAACCAGTGGGTTGTAGGTGAGCTCCTTAAGAGGGATGCCAGTATGTCATTGCCATGCAGGACATAATACACCTCATCTTTGGTGTCAGAGTTCTCTGGACTTGCCCACTGCTCTCTGCCCTTATCTAGATGCAGTTCATGATGTCCTTAGCATGTGTAGATCTTTACACCAGTCAGAAGAAAGGGGTACACCTGCCATGGTGGTGCTCTAGGTCTCGCCTCCAGCACCTCAAGAAAGAAGGATGAAAAGCCAAGAACTTAGAGACTACTCATGCTAAGAATGATACCCCTTCCCTCCTCCCTCTCTGGCATTGATTTGAAGGAAGTAAGACAGGAAGCCCTTCTGGTTGTGTGTTCACACCATTCAGATAGTCAGTATCTAGACCTTCCCCTTTGATCACCCAGACTGTAAAGAGAGGTTTGTGAGAAGCTCCGAGTGAGGCCAGCATGTTAGTGTCTCCCTGTCACCTAACCCCACGCCACAGCAGTTCGTGACTGACATCTGTCAGTGCTAGTGTGAACTCCTGCCTTGAGAGGGACAGCTGTGTCCTCTTCCATGTGTCTGGGAATTTCAGCAATAAAACACTTGCCCTGGGGGTTTGCTGCCCTTTCCTATGTAAATTCTGTCTCTGGGGATGTGTTCCTTAGGATCAGCCTTTGCACTGGCAGCTCATGACTGAGCTAGCCACCTTCTTGTTGCCAGTTGTTGGCACCAGCTCGGCACTAGGCTCTGAGGCTGCACCATTTCCCTTATCGGGATCCAGACTGCAGTGCCAGTTTGGTTGGAAGTTCAAGGGTGCAGGTCCTGCTTACAGAGTGACGTTTCCCAGCGAGGTTTCTGATGGTCATGATGATGTCATTTGATAAATTAAAAGTCAACAGCTGTTTTTCCTTTGGCTGTTTTTTAAAATGAAAGTAATTGGAGTTCTGTCATAGTAAGTCATACAAATACCATATAGCTGGGTATGCCAGCTGCCTTGTTTGCCTGCTGTACAGAAGGTCAGGAGGCGGGCAGTGGTAACCAGGGCATCAGGCTAGGGCTTCTTGTTTTTGTTTTTGTAACACTATTTTTGAACTCTGAAACAAGTAGGACTATTTTAATAGTAGGTATAGAAGAGGTAGCTCTTACAGAGCAGTGTTCTAAAGGATCCCCTTTGTTCTCACCAGAAGCACCTCAGACCTCAAATGAAAAAGCAGGGAGTGAGGGGATAGCCTCTCTCGCCTTTCCAGAAGCCATTAAACTAACACCTGTGCCCTTTCGCTTGTAGATGGTTCTGAGCGATTCCTTTGTGAGTCGGTGTTTAGCTATCAAGTGGCGTCCACGCTTAAACAGGTGAAGCACGGTAAGTACAGGAGCTGCTGTATGTTCCTGGGAAACGAAGGGGCACAGACTGTGAAAGATCACTGCTATGACAAAGCCCCACACTGGTTAAGTGGACCTTCTGAATTGAAGAGCATTCTAAGATCTTGAAAATCCCCTTGCAGGTTTGAAGTTGAAGCCCCAGGTTCAGTTCTCTAGGGGTGCCACCACTGCCTGGTCCTCTGCTATCTTTGCCTCGCCCTTCTAAGACTGGCTACTGCATCCTTTCAGGGACCACCTTCTGCCCTGTCAAAGCCCTGAGCCCCAGGTGACATGCACTCCATAAGCACTGGTCCTCTTGGGACAAACCATGGGAACTTCCGCCTCAGCCACTTGAGAGCTGGGATTATAGACATGAGCCCCGAATGCCCGCTTAACTCTTTAGCGTCTAGCACATATGAGAGTGTGATGATGGTAATTATCTTACTTTTTACAGTGCTAGGCTCAAACAAGGAACATGGCACATGCTAGCAGGAGTTCCACCACTGGGGTCATCCGCAGCCTATCTTAACTATATTGTTTCCCTTTATTATTTTTAGTATTTTCTCATTCTGAAACTCACTAAATCGCCAGGCTGGCCTGGAACTCTGAGCACTCCTGCCTCCATTTCCCAAGAAATGAATAATTAAAAAAAGAGAGTGTGAGAGTGAGAGAAAGACAGACAGACAGAGAGAAACACACAGACAGAGATGGGAGGCTAGAGCTCCCACACCTTGCTTGTTTTATATTTTCTCTCTCTCTCTTCTCTATATAAGATTTTTTTTTTTTTTGGTTTTTCGAGACAGGGTTTCTCTGTAACCCTGGCTGTCCTGGAACTCACTCTGTAGACCAGGCTGGCCTCGAACTCAGAAATTCACCTGCCTCTGCCTCCCAAGTGCCGGGATTAAAGGCGTGCGCCACCACCACCCGGCTCTCTCTCTTCTCTCACACCTTCTTTCTTTCCCTCCTTCTCCCTCTCCTCCCATCTCTGTCTGTATGTTTCTCTCTGTCTGTCTGTCTTTCTCTCACTCTCACACTTTCTTTTTTTCTTTTTTTAATTATTCATGTAGGTATGTAGTCCAGTGTGGGAGTGTGCAAGTAGAGGGCGAGGGCCTCGAGCCCGGAGCTGTCAGGTTGTGAGCCACCTGACGTGGTTGCTGGGAATTGAACTCAGGTCTTCTGCAAGAGTACTCTGTGCTCTTACCTACTGAGCCACCACTCCAGCCCCTGTCTTTTCTTTAAAAGATTTTTATAGAGCGGTCACTTTTGAGTGCCTCTCTTGCTATAGAAGCTTCTTTGCTACAGCAATAAAATCCTGCTTGCTTTGAGCAGAGGAAGGTTTTAATACAGATTTAAACACAGGGATTAATAGAAAGACCCTTAGGAAAAGGGGAGTACATACCCAAGTATGGGTGTGAGCTTCTCAAGAGAGTATTGTATTCATGCTGTATTTCTTAATAACTGTATTTAAAATTATTTTAATATAAAAAAACTTTCCAGGGGCCGGAGAGATGGCTCAGCAGTTAAGAGTACTGATTGCTCTTCCAGAGGTCCCGAGTTCAATTCCCAGCAACCACATGGTGGCTCACAAACATCTATATGGGATCTGATGCCCTCTTCTGGTGTGTCTGAAGATAGCTATAGTGTAGTTGTATAAATAATAGTAAATAAATAATATTTAGGGAAAAAAAAAAAACTTTCCAGACTCAGAGAAAGAAAAGAACATGGAAGCCCCGTCTTGAGATTTGGTCCTAGAAAGGGCTGAGCCTGAAGGGAGATAAAGGGGTGACAGACCTTGCCAGATTCATACAGCAAGAGGGAAAAAGAACAACATTCAGATAAGGGCTAGAGAGACTGTTTTCCCTAGTTACATACACATACACATACACAAAATAATGAACAAATAATGAGAATGAATGGATTCAGGAAGATAGCCAGTGCCAACCTGTGCCCACCATGTGCATGACACACATCCACATACATGTGCACACACACAAAGGGCACATCCACATACATGTGCGCACACACACACACACAAAGGGCAGTGCAGATTGAGGCTGATACAGCTCAGTACCCTGGGTTGACAAGTGCAAACAAAGAGGAGACGGAATGCACATGAATAGAGAGTAGCTGGCAAAAGGGATTAGTTTTGTTTGTTTTCAAAAATTAGTCTTCAGCAGACCTACATAAAGTAAGGCCCCATTACTAAATCACAAGTGGAAAGCCCACCTTGAGACTGAGCCTAGACTGGTTGTCACGATGGTAACTGTGGCAGCGATCTGATGGGAAATGCCCTGCTGTGTTCTGTCTCTTGACTACAGATCAGCAAGTCGCTCGGATGGAAAAACTGGCTGGTTTGGTGGAAGAGCTGGAGGCTGATGAGTGGCGGTTTAAACCCATCGAGCAGCTGCTGGGGTTCACACCCTCCTCGGGTTGACATTGCCTGTGTGAGCACCCTTAGGGCACAGCCACCCAGAGAGGCACGCCACACTGTGAGCTGCATGTCTGAATTCACATCCATCCTTGGTTCCTGTGTTTCTATTAATAGGCCACAAGGGCTCATGTGAGATGTGCAGAGATGTTTTCACATTCATGTTCTTTAAAGCATTGGGCATCACTTGGGAAGCAGAGGCAGGAGGATCCCTGTGAGTTTGAGGCTAGCTTGATCTACATAGAGTTTCAGGACAGCCAGGGATATGTAGAGAGACCCTGTTTCAAAAATAAAAAGAAGTATTGGGGATGAGATGAAGACAGTCCTTCCAGAGAACCAGAGGGTTGGGATTTAGGAGACCTAGATTCTCACAAACCAAGTGGACACATGCCAGAGTCAGCCAACTGAAAGGCGATATATCCTGTCATTCAGAGAGTATCTGGAGCTTTCACCAGTCCAAGACCAGCATCTGTCGCTTCACGGTCACAGCCCAAACATTTCTCTTCACACGTGAATATGATTTAGCTCAGGGTCCGTCCAGATGGAATTTTAAAGTGTTCTTTCCTCTCTATTCTTAGGAATTTAATATTACAGATTATTTTTCTCACCTCTTACGACATGCCAAATGGTGCTACTCCACCATCTCTGTCCCCCCAAATTGCTTTTTGAATGTTGCAGCACTTGAAAATATGAAGTGACCTAAGACCTTTTAGACCCAGAAGTCTCAGTCCAGCTCACAGGGATATGAAAGCAATTCTGTAGCAAATAAATCCTTGCATGGGTTCCAGATTGGTTTGTTCATCCTTTCAGAGTCTGGGGGACATAGACAGAGGAGAGGTCAGGTCAGCTCTTCCTTAGACTCTGAACTCATGTCTCTTAAGTAGACAGTAGGTTTGCTTTGCTGTGAGCTGTTTTCATGGATAGAAGCTCCAACTTACTGCTACCTCAGTAGGGGTGACGGCAGGTTGTCTGTTGGTTCATTCATTTGTTTGGAATCTTGTCTCTTGGTAGCTAGGCTGGCCTCAAACTCAGAGCAGTCCTCCTGCCTCAGCTTACTAAGTGTGAGGATTATCCCCCTCTCTTCACTAGGTTTTTTACATGATAGAGACAAACCTGGATGACCCGGACCTCGTCATGGGACCCCACACTGCAAAATTAGGAGGATTATGTACTCTGTTACATACAAATTTACCCTCGCCAGCATTTAGCTTTCTGCTCATTAATCAATAACTTTACACATCTGATCTACTTAGAGTTGCTTAATTATAAATAAATTTAATCCTAGTAGCAATTGGCCTTAATCTCCGGAGTTCAAACTATTTCACACACAGTCCCTGTCAGGGAGGAGTTGAGCTCATTCCCTTGGGAAAGTCTAGGCCAGTGAAGATACACTGCTGCCAAGGGCCGCAGAGCTCCAGCAGAAGACAGCCTGTAAGTGGGAATGGGTAAAATTGATCAATTAGGGAGCCCACTGTTCTTGTCTGAAGCAAACCAGAGCTGGAGAATATCAGCCCACAGCCTCACCTCTGTGACAGCTCCGTGCCCAGCTGCTCCCCTAGAGAAGAATTAACTACCCAAGTGCAGTAAGCCCTTGTCAGGTTTTCCCTGTGGGTAGAAGCTGCCAGACCCCCAGTTTCATGTATGAAAGAAACTGCAGTGCTGACTCTCATCACCTCCCTTTGCCCTCTGGTGCTTGGACTTACTACAGAGTATTTCCTTGTTTAGGTTGGGCATTTCTTTCTTTCTTTTTTTTTTTTTTGAGACAGGGTTTCTCTGGATAGCCCAGGCTGTCCTGGAACTCACTCTGTAGACCAGGCTGGCCTCGAACTCAGAAATCCGTCTGCCTCTGCCTCCCAAGTGCTGGGATTAAAGGCGTGCGTCACCACTGCCCGGCGGGTTGGGCATTTCTTAATGTGACCTTGAACATGACAGAGAAGCCAGGCTTAGCACAGGCCTGTAATTCTAGCACTTGGGAGGTAAAAGTAGAAGGATTAGGAGTTCATGGCCAACCTGGGCTTATAAGACCTTAGAGAGAAGCTAGCGCAGTTGAAAAGGGGACAGAGCGATGGAGAGGGACTAGAGGACCACGGGTTTCCTCTGTGAATGTTTTCGTGAATCATTCAGCTGCATCGCAGATCCTCCCAGGGCCCTAGCTACTGTTTTAAAGCGGTGCTGCAGCTCTGACCTTTTATTGCGCTGTCTCTCACTCACAGTTGTGCCGTGCTTTGGGCTAGAAAATGGGCTGTCTGACTCATCTGTGCATTTACTATGTGCCAGGTACTGTCAGGCCTTGATGAGCCCTTTCCATAGCTTATAAGCTAAGTAATACCACACACACCGTGGAAGAACAGCACAAGGTCCAGAACAAGCTGCACAGCTAAGATCCCATCTGCCAGCCCCCAAAGCTCAGACTCTTTGAGACATCATTCTGTAATGCCCAGCCTTAAGCCTTGTACAATGAAAACTTCTGGGGCTGGGAAGGTGGCTTATTCAGTAAGGTGCCTCCCAAGCACAAGGGCCTGAGTGTCACTTCCAGGACCCACACAAAGCCAGGCATGGCGGCGTACACGCAGGAACCAGCTAGGGAAGAGTGCTTACTGGTCTGATATCAGTGAGCTCCAGGACACTGAATGGCTCTGCTTCAAAGGACATGATTGGCATTCCTGAGGGTGAAAACGTTTGTCCTGTAGCCTCCACACGTGGACATGCTCACATACATACATGCACATCAAGGGGGAAGGTGCTCAGAGCTTGTGTATTGGTACAGTGAATGGTCACTGTCCTGCCTTCTGCCTTCAGGCTTGGTAAGGAGGGCTCTGAAGCACGGTGGAAGCTTTTTTATTCTGGGGCTGGCAAGAATTAACATGGTAGTCTGGATAGCCTAAGGTAATGAAACAAATGATAACCCTAAGAACTGGTTTCCCTTTAATAGACTCAAAAGTTAACTTCGATGATTTTGTTTTTTGAGACCGGATCCTGAGTACCCAGGTTGGTTTTAAACACAGGGCTCAGGTAACCCAGGGTGGTCTTGGAGTCCTGATTCTCTTCCTCCTACCTCCTATGTGCTAGAATTACCAGGCCAACGAAAGCTTTCCATTTTTAACTTTAATTATTTAGTATGAACATGAATGCAAGGTTAAGGAGCTAGAGAGATGGCTCAGTGATGTAGAACACTTGTTCTTACGAGACCTGGGTTTCATTCCCAGTACCCACATGGTGGGTCACAACCATCTAAAACTCCATTTCCAGGGGTTCCAGTAACTTCCTTCTTCTGATCTCCTCGGGCATCAAGTACAAATGTGGTGCACATACATATATGCACATAAAACAGATCTTTAACAACAACAATAGTAGAGTAAAGAACAGGTATTAGTGTGGGAGTTGGAATATGGTCTTACACAAATTGGTCCCAGACTTCTGGGCTTATGTGATCTTCCTCTTTTGCCTCCCAAGTATCTGGTACTTACAGATATGTGCAACCATGCCAGCTAGAAGCCCAGAGTTTCCCATGATGAATTTTCTAGTACTGTGGGTGGTGTGTGTGCATATACATGCATATGCAGGGGCATCTGTGTGTGCCTGTGAAGGCAGAGGCTGGTATCCGGAGCCTTCCCAGTCCCTCTCCACCTTTCTCTTTGAGATAGGATCTGTCTGCCTCCCCTGTACTGTGATCACAGACACTCTACTTACTGTTCCTAGCTTTTTATGTGGGTCCTCAGGGTGTCAGGACCTCCTGACTGAGACACACACACTTTTAGTTTGTTTCTGACATGGGATCTCATGTAGCTACGGCTGGCCTCCAGTTTGCTGTGCAGCTGGAGATGGCTGTGAACCCTCCTTGGTGCTCCTGCCCCTGAGTGTTGAGGTTACAGGCATGTGCCACCAAGTCGGGCTTGAGAGTGTTCTTTGTCACTGCCACCCCAGACTTGATGCTTATCTGACCTGTCAGTGCTCCGCCACTGTGCACCAGCCTTGTGATGAGCCAACTTCTGAGCAGAGCTTTCTTTGCCATTTATTTGCAGCTGTGTCTCTTCTCCTCACACAGTAGGAAATCCCTGAATCCTCTGTTCTCAGCCAAGTTCAAGAATTGTAGAAACTTTGGCTCTTAAGGCCAAGAACTTTTACCTTCATAAAGGATGGAGATAGAACCAGAAGAGACCCACCCTGCTGTTCCAGGCAGACATTAGAGACTCAGACTCAGGCGAAGGCCACCAGCCTCTTACCAAAGCACCTAATGTTGCCTGACTATCCTGGCAGACCACTTATAGTTACCTGAAGTGCCACAAAAGAGATGTCTAAAGTGACAGGTACTTGAAAGTGAAGTCTTAGACAACAGGCAGAGCATAAATAACACCAGATTTTTTCCTGTTTTTCTTGGAGTCAGGGAAGGAGATGGCTCCAGGGGAGGAGGAGGAGACAGGAGGGGCTGGATCTTAGTGCTTGGCACACTGGCCTTCTGAGCCCCCCTCTATTGCATCTGGTCAAAGCGGGTCTTAGATCCTGGAGAGGTGAGTTCACCTGACTTACAAGGCAGGACGATGCAGCCTGCTGTGCCTGCTGGACTGTGTGCCCAGAACATAGACCAGGGCCGGCCTGTCCCTCGGTGGTAGGGCACTTCTTTACCTGACATGCACACAGCCTGGATACCATGCCAGACACTGCAGAACTAACAAACTAAATAAATGCATTTAACAGGTCTTTTCTGTTGTCAAGGGCTGGAATTTGTGTTAGTTACTTTTGTTGACCCTGTGACCGACCAGATACCTAGCAGAGTTCATTTAAGTCAAGAGAGGTTTATATTAGCTCTCGGCACACTTTAGGGGGACACCATGACAGGGAAGGCATGAGCCAGACATGGTCTATGGCTTTGGGTGTATCTTAACAACTGCCAGTTACATGGCTCGAACCGGAAAATGAGCCAGACTAGGAGCCAAGCGAGCCTGTAATGCTCACAGCCTGCCTCTACAGCCTATGTCCAAAAGGCCTACAACCTTCCAAAACAGCACCTCCAGCCAGGGACAGTGTGTTCAAACACACGGTCTGTGAGGGACACTTCACATTCAAACCATAACAGGATTGGGCTGGGGGCCTTGCCTTGACTAAACTACTTCCTGAAACATTTCTCTACTCTAAAAGCCAACAACAATTTCCAATGCAAAATCCACAGCAGGGTTCTGTCTGAGGTAAGAAGGGACAGAGGCAAGACTACCCTAGAACTTAGCCCAGAGCCCATCCTCTCAGCTGCTACACTAATGGGCATAATCTGTGGAACAAATAGAAACTTCCAAAGCAGCCATGCAGCACACGATTCCATCCATGCACTGAGCCAAAGTCAGTGATGCTTTGGCTTCCTGCCCACATGCAAATGGCATGGTGGCAGTGCAGGGTGTCAGCATGCAGCAGCCAGGCGCTGCTTCTCACATGAGTTTTCCAGTCTGTCCAGTCTCCCTAAGAGTTGCTTTCCCAAGCCAGCGTGTGTCACTGTTTTAACACGCTGTCCAGAGCAGATAATGAAGTGGTGTGTGTTGGTTACTGCTTCCACACACACTGAGCCTCTGTAGGTCTGTCAGATGGTAGGCCCTGGTGCTGAGGAAGGTGCAGTCCTCAGCCCCCAGAGTCTATGGAAATAACATACAAAGGAACTTACGTAGAAAGTTTGGGATGCTGTAGGATATCACAGCAGAGAGGAGGGATCCAGCTGGGTCACAGGAGTCTGAGAATGCTTCCCAGAGGGCTATGGTTAGACCAAAACCTGAGCAAAAAAGCAGGTGGGGAAGAGAACTTTCTAGGTGGAAGGGATTAAATGTGTTGGGAGTCCTCCAGGAAAGCAAGGGTCCGTGCTTTGTGGGCTACAGGTGGCTTGCCATGGTTAGTTCAGCAAGTAGTGAGACTAGGACCAGTGAATTCTCTGAGCAGTGTGAACTTGGACCCCTTAGAGACTGTGGGAGCCACTGAGGGCTGAGGAGGGGAAACGCCAAGACCTGGTTCTGATGCAGAGAGCTGAGTTGAGGACGTGGCACTGAGAGGAGATGGAGTCAGATAGAAATAGCTACCCCTGGAGTTGAAGACAGGAGGGTGGCTCTCATGCAAGGGCTGCTCCAGAGTGGCCTAGAAAGGACTTGGTAGTTGGTGGAATTTGCCAAACTTAGTGCAGACAGCCAGATTTCTCATGTCAGGTAATACCATTGGCTAGGACGAGGGTTCACAGACAGGAGCAGGTTAGGAAACCTCCTAAGACTGTAAGGCTAGGGTCTAGGAAAATGGGCTGTAACTCAGATTCCTGATTCAACAGCCTAGAGGTGTTTGGTAAGCCACCAGAAGGTAAGGAGCATAAGTACAATGACTGCCTGGAACCCATGCAGGCCTGAGTTCCATCCCCAGCACACAAGAAAATCCATGGCAGGGTACAGAGGACACTGTCCAGAGAGGGAGATGCTATGAAATAAGCACAGGATTATACCCAGCAGGGTTCTCCAGGAACTGCCACCAATCATGCATAGGCAAGAGGGGTGCCAGGAAAGTGACTGGCAGTCGGTTACCAGGGAGACAGCAGAAGCAGAATGGTGGCACCCAAAAGTCAGAGGCACAGACAACAGAATCTAGGGCAACCACACAAGTGAGCTTGGGGTGAAGGCAGCTGCTTTACCTTGTCTTCAGCTCAGCCACATCACAGGTCAGGGAACCAGTGCCAGCTTGGGGGTGGGCATACAAAGCCAAGGACGCCTTAAAGTCCTTTGTCGGAAGGGCAGGCACAGTCATCCAGGAGGCAAGGGAAGGGCCTGCTGGAGATGAGGTGCTGAGAAGTAGGAACAGATGACAAGCAGAAACTGGTTGGAGTGAGGGAGGGAAAAGGACACTGCTGATGTGGGTAGCCTCCTAGGTGAAGTGACAAGAAGTTGAGGGAGGTCCCATCTGATGTCTCCTATCTGTGAAGTGCCCAGCACAGTCTTGGGAGGAAGTACACAAGCAGTTCCCACAGCCTGGTGATGGGAAAGGAGAAAAGAAGTAGTAGCTGGCGGTGGAGGGTTTGCACGGTAAGGGCAAGGGCATAAGCAAATTGCTGTGCTGGGCTCAAGGGCAGGGGAAGTGAAAGCAGAAAGGCGCCTGGGCCATTGGCATTGGCGTTGGCAACATGCAAGAGGAGTACTCACCCAGCATGTGCAAGACCGTGGGTTACAACATAGCACCATGGGGCGACATACGTGGGTCGATAGTTCCCAGGCCTGCCTTGCCTCACAACCAAGCCAAGTGAAAATGCAGGCTTTAAGCCAGATGTGGGGGCACACGCCTTTAATCCCAGCACCTGGAAAGCAGAGGCAAGAGGATCTCTCTGAGTCAGAGGCCTGCCTGGGCTACATAGTGAGTTCTAGGCCAAGGCTATGTATAGATGCCTGTCTCAAAAGTACCCTGTGGGTGCTCAGAGACCTCTGAAAATAAGGGAGAGTTGGGGTTGGAAGTCAGCTGAGGCTTTTAGGGCCCCAGGAAGGGAGGGAGAAGCAGCAATCGGAGAAAAATAACTCCCCACAGAGTCAGTACACTCCTCTGAATGGACTCACTCTAGGCTGCCTCTAGAGGCTCCTAGGCTGGGGATATGGCTCAGGAGAGTTCTTGCCTAGGATGTTTGATGCCCTGCATTCCATCCAGGGTATCAAACCAGGTGTGGTGGTGCACATCTGTAATCCCAGCACTAAGGACATACCAGTTAGGATCAGAAGTTCAATGTCTGTGTTAGGGAGATGACTCGGTGGTTAAGAGCACTGGTTGCTCTCCTGGGGGATCTGGGCTCAATCCCTAACACTCACATGGCAGTTCACAAAAGCCTGTAACTCCAATCCAGGGGATCTGATGCCCTCTTCTGGCTTCTGGATGCATACAGACAAACAATATACTCAAACACATAAATAATTTTTAAAACTAAGTGATACATGGTCATTCTCAGCTACATACAAAGGTTGGACAATAGCCTAGATTACATGACACCCTGCTTTAAAATAAATACGGGGCTGGAGAGATGCCTCAATGGTTAAGAGCACTGGCTGCTCTTCCAAAAGACTTGGGTTCAATTCCCAGCACCCACATGGCAGCTCACAACTGTCTTAACTTCTGTTCTAGGAGATCTGACATCCTCACACAGACATACATGCAGGCAGAATACCAGTATACATAAATTTTTTTAATTTAATAATAATAATAATAATAATAAAAGGCTGGGAAGCCCTTAGCACTCAAGCCTAAGGAGCTAGTCTGCAGAATCCACGAAGGTATAAATGCCAGGTAGACATGGTGATGTGCTTATAATTCTATACTCAAGAGACAGGTCCCTGGGGCAAGGTGGCTAGCAAGACACAAGCTCTGGCTTCAGTTGAGAAGCACTGCCTCAGTGACTAAGGAAGATATCCAGTGTCGCTTTGGGGCCTGCACATGCATGTGCACACACATGAACTTGCATACATAGATGAACACCACATAAATAAAAACTACAGCCTCCTCTCTCTTCCTGGTACCCAGTGTGTAGCCTTAGGCTCAAGTGTGACCCTTCTGTAGTCAGATTTGGAACAAAGGAGCAGCAAGCACAGAGAATATTCGGTGTGATAGCTGCAGGCCCAGCCTAATCCAGGAGGCTGCAGAAGCAGACCAGGAGGTGGATATGAGGAGGGTGGCAAAGACAGTTTGCTAGTGATAAGTCCAGGCTGCCGGTGAAAGGATGCTCCAGTTAGCCCAGCAGAGGGGAAAGTGTCAAGCCAGCGTTCCAAGCCCAGGGAACACCATGTACAAAGACAGGGCCACATCTGTTGAACTCTGGTCACTTGGTGTAGCTGGAACACACACCGTGTAAACAGGGAGTGGTGTGGCGTCTCAGGAGGAGGAAGCAAGAAGCGTATTGTTCTGAGCCTCCTTCCCTGTGCTCCACTTTCCACCAAAAGAGCCAGAGGATGTCTACAAGAGACTTCCATAAAGGCCAGGAAGCAGGCTCGAGGCTGGGCCAGAGGCGCTGGCTGTCCAGTGCATCAGGTGTACTCTGCAGACCACTAGGAGGGGAACAGTAGTTTTGCTTGGACTGGAACTTGGCACTGCAGCTTCGAAGTTATTTATTTGCTTTAGGGGAAAGGCGTATGTCCTAAGCTGGGAGAGAATTACTGAAGGACCCTCCCTTCCGGGCTCCCAGCCAAAAGTCAGGATAAGAGGCAGCCTAGAGTGAGTCCATTCAGAGGAGTGTACTGACTTTGTGGGGAGTTGTTTTTCTCCGATTGCTGCTTCTCCCTCCCTTCCTGGGGCCCTAAAAGCCTCAGTTGACTCCCAACCCCAACTCTCCCTTATTTTCAGAGGTCTTGAGCACGCACAGGAAGTAACCCACATCAACATGGACATTTAACTTGTTCAGCAGATCCCAAAGTCACACTGGTGCTGACTGGGTCTCTCAATATCTGCTCATCTCTCTACTGAGCCTCAAAAACAGTCCATCTAGATCATCCTACAAAGTCAGGGTGCGCTCAAAACAAACAGCAGCTGAAAGACAACCCAGGACACTCCCATCCCCGTCCTGGTCCTGAGTCACTGCCAAGAGAGAACCAGGTCTCACCCTGTGGCCCCATTCTCAGACTGCACCCAGACAGCAGGAGACGGGAGGTCAGAGCCTGTGGAGAGCCAGGCCTGCAGCAGGAGTACAAGGGTATGGCCTCCAGAGACCCCAGACTCAGGGGGACTCTTAGGAGCTAGAAGAGAACCTTACAGTTGACAATTATAAACTCCTGACTCCCCAAGGAGTCAGGTCCCATCGAGACCCTGCCCACCACAGGAGCCCTCACTAAGCTAATAGGAACACCCGGGCTTTAATCCCAGAGGCCTGCAGCGCTAACTTACCCTGAAATGCCAAGTCAGTCATGGACACAGAAGAATGTCTTACCCAAGGACAGACAAGCAACTTCCCATTTTGAGTGTTTCTAAGCCTGCTGACTCTGTGGCCAAAAACGAGCTTCCATTAAAAGAGTTCTGCCCTGACAAGTGCCAACTGGGTACTTGTAGATTTCAAAGCTGCTGAGGTGGGAAGGAAGAATCTTCAATAACAAGGACAGGCCCCTGGGCTCAAAGCCATGCCTCTCATTTTAGCATAGAGGATGGGGTAGGTACCAGTGGTACCCAAGTTCTGGGAACACTAGGGACACTCACCCTGGTTAACATAGAAAGCGTGACTACATGTGGGGCATCGTGCCAGGGACTTCCCACACATGTCATTTATTCCCTGAGAAAGAGGTAAAAGAAATGCCATGTGGTTGGGAGGAAACCATAAAGCCATGACAGGGATGGCCAGGAAGAGTCATGGCCTGGGAACTTCAAGGGACATAGGGACAATGTTAGTTGGGGCTTCTGTAACAAAATGCCACAGACTGACCTGCTTACACAGCAGAAATTTAACTCAATTCTGAAAGGCCAAAGTCCACAATTAGTGTTCAGTAAGGACCCTTCAGAAGGCAGAAGGGAAAGCTCTGGTCTAGAGTGTCCCATGTGACTTGTAGATGCCCCATGCACCTCCAGAGTCTCATGTGGCCAAGCCTGACCTCAAATTCAATTTGTTATTGCCAATGACCTTGCAGTCCTCCTGCCACCAACCTCCTGAGCCATGCCCAGTTTATGCAGTGCTGGGGACCAAAACCCAGGCTTCATGCTTGCTGGGCAAGCACTCTCCCGTCGGGCGGAGCTGCATCCCCAGCCCTGACAGTGCCCTCTGGTCTCTCCTCTGAGTGGCTTTCAGGAGCACACCCTGTTTTGTTTGGACAGTTGCATTAGGAACCGACAGGCTTTATTTGCATCTGATAACCTCTGTCAAGATCTAGCTACAAAGAAGCTCAGCCCTGAATTCCTGGGCTTAGGACTCCCACACCTCCACACGTGAATTTTAGAAAGACACGATTCAACACCTGTTAGGAATGTCCAGCCCAACTCTCTCAAAATCAAAACAACTATTACACTTACCTGCGTGTGTATATGTATGTGTGTGTTTGTGTGTAGCATGCTTGTGAGGGTCAGAAGACAACTTGGAAGACTTAGTTTTCTCCTTGCACCATGTATACTTGAGGAATTGAGCTCAAATCATCAGGCTTATCAACAAGAACCTTTCCTGCTATGATCACTTACCCTCAACTGTCCTTAAATGAGGCCCCGGAAGCTTTGGATGAGAAATTCATACACAATCACCCAGCAAGGTGGAAAAAACTAAGGACTGAGGTCTTTTATTGCTGAGGGCCTTGGCTGGACTTCTCCAGGAGCTGCGGCTGCTTGACTGCTTCCAGGAGCTGCTTCCCCAAGGCATGCAGCTGTTGTGCAGGACTGAGCCATCATCAAGAGTTCAGCCAGCCCCACGTGCAAAAGATCATCACAGCTGGCTCCGTTAGCTGCTGACCTTCCCAGGAGAGGTGGGGAATCATCATGGGACCCTCACCTGAGTCCAGCCACCCCTCCCAGCCATTTGTTTGCAATTCTGCCCTTCTTGCATGTGACCTCTGTGTTTCTCAGGAGGGGGTAGAGTACACAGGCTGGGAAGGGGATTCTATACTACTCTGGGAAGGCCATCGAGCATGCTGTGTGCAGACCTTCTAGTGATGTTGCCTAGGGTCACCCAGGATCATGCCCCGTAACCCACCTTACCCATGCTCTCTGTAAGTGACCCTAATACATATTGATTCCCTGGGGGAACCTCAGTGGAATCCAACTGTGTTATTGAGACCTTATGAAGAGGGGAAGATTTAATAATACACTTGGGGTGTGGGGAATGTGTGTGTGTCCCTCTCCCCACCCAGGAGAAAATTCTCACAACAGCATTGGAAAACCTAGTTGGATCTCTTTACAGGAGCGAGCAAGGACCTACAGAGATTCACTTGCAGGCTGTAGTTGAGCAGACTGACATGTCAGAGCAGAAGGCCTCCATGAAGGGAGCTTCCTGGAAGCCATGTCTTCTTTTCAATGGTCCCTCTTTTAAGAAGCCAGAAAGGGGCAGAATGGGGGAGATACGGTCCAGCAGGTAAGGGCAGGTACTATTCTTACAGAGCACCCGGTTCCCAGCACCCATGTGGTGGCTCACAACCATGTGTAACTGCAGTTTAGGGGTTCCAAAATCCTCTTCTGACTTCCAGTAACACCAGGCATGTACTGGGTATACAAACAGACATGTAGATGAAACACACAATATAAAAATGTATATTTATTTATTTATTTATTTTGGCTTTGTTGTGTTTTTTTTTGTTTTTTTTTTTTTTTTTTTGTTTTTGTTTTCCCAGACAGGGTTTCCGCTGTGTAGCCCTGGCTGTCCTGGAACTCACTCTGTAGACCAGGCTGGTCTCGAACTCAGAGATCCGCCTGCCTCTGCCTCTTGAGTACTGGGATTAAAGATATGTGCCACCACCATCTGGCTTAAAATGTATGTTTAAAAGAAGCCAGAAGTGGGACTTGGGATATGGCTCAGTTTGTAGAGTGTTTGTCTCTCATGCACAAGACCCTGGGCTCAGCCCCCAGGACTTTGTAAAACAGTATGGCAGCATGTAGTAGTAACTGCAGCACTCAGGATGGAAAAAACGGAAAGGTAGGAAGGTCAGGTTTGCAAGGTCATCTTCAGCTACAACAAGTTCAAGGCCACCCTAGGCTATAGGAGACCCTACTCACAAAATGAAGAAGTAACAAGTATAGCCTGTCACACAGCTCTGTTCTTGTCCTGTGGCACACACACACACACAGACCAGCACAGTTAGCACTTCTTTGGAGTTTGCTGGACTCTCTTTTGTTCATCCTTGGGTCCAGAAGGCCACTGAGTAGCCATATGTTTGGAGAAGTCACTAAGGAAACACTAGAATAAGTGACAGGTTTCAGAGTCGAGCTCTTGTGGCCCAGCCTGCAGACACAGCCAGCGCTCAGGGGAGGCTAAGAGCAAGCATGATTACCATGGGTTATACCAGCTCATCCAGGCCCCTAGAGACTCTGCCTCAAAAGAGTGGAAAAAAAAAAAAAAAATCAGGCCAAAAAAAAAAAAATGAATATAGCACCTGGGGGGTGAGGGACACCAGACCACAAACAAGATAGCAGGGTACAGGGAAGGAAGAAGTTCACCTTGTCCTTTCCTGTACCAGGGCTGCTGGTTTTGCAGACATTTGCTGTTTTTTGGTGGTTAGTTTTTTTTTTTTTTTTTTTTTTTTTCCTTCTTCTTAATTCAATAAAAATAGTGCTATGGGACAGCATAGTATAGCATTCGTGGAAATAAAAACTAGGAACCACATCACAGGGTGTTCTGATGCAAACCTGGCCCCAGCTCCCCAGGCTGATTTATGCCGCAAAGGTGGCTGCCCTCACTGGTCCCAGGTGGGGCCTGGCCTTGGGGAGGAAGGGAGGAGGAGGCACAGAGCCAGCAGCTGTTTCCCCTCACCAAAGCTAGAAGCACTGCTTTGTCTGAGCCTGCCTTCTGCACTATAAAAAGTTTCCTCCACAAAGCGTTCATTCAGGAAACCAAGGTTAGAGACCCTGGGCTTCCTGACTTGATGGCTCTCCTGGGGTCTGGGACCGGCTCAGAAGGGTGGGGTGTGTGGGCTTTGCAGGTTACAGGATGTGAAAGTGAGGACTGAGGTTAGAGGAGAGAATAAAAGGCCAAGAGTAGAACACGCCCAGCAGAGGCCATGTACAGTTCTCTTCTTCAGGGTTTCCTGTGGGTGAGCTGAGAACATTGTGTTCTGGCTCTGAACTTACCCTGCGGGGGCTGCTCCCCTCTCAGCCTCTGGGTCCTAGTGCTGGACCTCACAGGCCTTGGCTTCCCTACAGTGCTGTTTCTCCTGACTGGCTGCTATAGAGTGTGGTCCCCAGCCATCTGGCTGCTATAGTGTGGTCCCCAGCCACCTCCATAGCATCTTCCAGGTTATGATGGTGGTGTCGCACATAACAAAACATCCTTGGAGTAGCAAGGCTGAAGTAACTAACCAGCAACAGGTTTTTATTGCATCTATTTAGTGTGTGTTTATGTGTACACTATGGTGTGCATGTAGAGAACAGAGGACCACTGTGGGAGTCTCTTCTCTCTTTCCACCATGGATTCCAGGGGTCCAGGGCAGTCATCAGGTGTCCTCTGTCTCTCTTTGAACTGCCCCGTGATGCTCTTGTTCCCGGTCCACCTCACCAGCACCAGCACTTTGGTGCACGGAACCACACTTAGCTTTCTCCATGGATGCTGGGAATCTGACCTCAGCAGAGTTCTTTGCCACTGAGCCCATCTCCCAGCCCATCTCCCAGCCCCCCATCTCCCAGCCCCCATCTCCCTATTTGTAGTGTTGTTGTTGATTTACTTTATTGCTTGACGTGTGTGTATTTATTTATTTTTTTTTGTTTTTTTTGACACAGTTTTGTGTCCCTTGCAGACTTCAAATGGAACATGAAGCTGAGGCTGACCTTGAACTTCTGATCCTCTAGCCTTCACTTTTCCAAGTGCTGGGAGTACAGGTGTGTGCCAGCAGACCAGGGGATTGAACTCAAGGCCTCCTGCATATAAGGCAAAGTCAGCCAACTGAGCCCAACACCTACCAGGCCCTTTAGGCCTTACCGCCTACTACTGTATGAAGCAAACTTCCAGGACTCAGACTTTTTTAAGATTTATTTATTTATTTGTTTGTTTAATGTATATGAGCACACTATCCTTGACACATCAGAAGAGGGCATCAGATCCCATTACAGATGGTTGTGAGCCGCCATGTGGTTGCTGGGAATTGAACTCAAGACCTCTGGAAGAGCAGTCAGTGCTCTTAACCGCTGAGCCATCTCTCCAGCCAGGTCTCAGACTTTAAAGAGATAGACTTTAACCACATCCAAATCACAGCAGAGGCTTTCGGTTCAGAGAGGATTTTGACACTTCTCAGCCTCTGTTCTGGGTTACAGATTTCTCTATTAAGATTACATACCTCTCTTGGACCTGCAGAGATGGCTCAGCAGTTGAGAACACTGGTTGCTCTTCCAGAGGACCTGGGTTCAATTCCCAGCACCTACATGGTGGCTCACAACTTTCTGTAGCTCCAGATCCAGGGGTCCTGACACTGTCACACAGACATGGGCACAGGCAAAACACCAATGCACATAAAAATAAATAAATCATTAAGAGAAAAAAGGTTGCACCCCTCTCTTTCAAGTCATTGCATCCTGTCTGGTCTACAGTGTCTGCCTTCTGTGTGTAGTCTTTTAATGTCCCTGACTGGAAGCCCTTTGCTCCAGGCAAGGGGCCAACCCAGGACTGACTGTACACTGAACACCTGCTCTGCACCAAGCTGGAACAATGGCCGGGCAACTGCCAAAGTCAAGTACACAACAAAGGAAAGCGCCCTTGGACTCTGCCCCTATGAGACAGAGAGACAGCGCAGTCTGCTGGAAATACAGACAGGCAATCAAGAACAACAATCCCCCTGGGTTCCTGGGTCTCCTAAGGCAATCAATGGTTTCCAACCTTTGATGAGGGGTCAAATGACCTTTTTACATGGGTCATATATCAGATACCCTGCATATCAGGTATTTATAATTCATAACAGCAAAGTTACATTCATGAAGTGGTTGGGGGGGTTCACCACACATGATGAACTGTATTAAAGGGTCACAGCATTAGGAAGGTTGAGAACCACCGTCCTAAGGGAGCCCAGAGGGCTGGGAGTATACAAAGACCTAACCCAAGAGCATCTCCTCAAGGAAGAGGTCTGTAAGCTAAAATCCACAGAGGCAGTAAGAGGTAAAGAGGGATGGACAGACAATGGCTGAGGAGCCCCAGGGTTCAGTTGGGTAGGAGGGACAGAGCCAATGTTCTAAGACAAGTAGGGCAGCTATGGACGGCATAACCTAATTGCATGTTTCAGGATAACTAGTAGACAGTCAGGTGTGGTGGCCCACATCTGTAACCCCAGCTCTACCCCTGGGAGGCTGAGGACGGAGGATCTCAGGTTCAAGGTAGGCCTGGTTATCTAGTGAAGCCCTGTCTCACGAAACAACAGCAGTCTCCTAGAATGCTGGCCCAGCACACATGAGCCTCCAGCACTTCAGAAACTTGGTGTGCTGACACACGTACACCTGCAATCCTGGAACACAGGAAATGAAGGCAAAGGGGTCAGGAGTTCGAAATTATCCTCAGCTACTTAGCACGTCCAATACTAGCCTTACATATGTAAGACCCTGTCTGTCTGTCTGTTTCTTTTTTTTCTTTTTCTTCTTTTTTTTCTTTCTTTCTTTTTTCTTTTTTTTTTTTTTTTTTTCTTTTTGGAGACAGGGTCTCTCTATACAGCCTTGGCTGTCCTGGAACTCACTAGGTAGACCAGGCTGGCTCTAAACTCATTTGCCTTTGCCTCCTGACTGCTGGGATTACTGACCTATCTTTATTTAAAAACAAAACAAAACAAAATCTAGTAGGAAGGTTACTAACTGTTCTTACACACACACACACACACACACACACACTTTTACTTTTAAAATTCTGAGAAAATTCATAATTGCTCCTGCCTAGGATTCTATGAAGCTCTGTCTGGAGAGATGATTCTGTGGTTAAAAGCATTTGTTCTCGCAGAGTACCAGGTTTGATTCCCATGACCCGCACGGTGGCTCCAACCATCTATAACCCTATTTCCATGGGCTCTGGTGTGCTGTGCACATGTACACGCAGGCAAAATATTCATACATAAAATAAATCTTCAAAAAGAAGAAGGCGGGAAAGAAAGAAAAGTAGGGTGCCTAGCACACACGAAGTAAATGCTTGCTGATGGAACAGTGGTCTGAAGCCTCTAACACTGCTACCCAAGTAATTCTCAGCTACCCACAGTGCCTCCGACTAGTGGTGGGGACGAACCCTAGACCCTGATGGAAGGTGAGTGGTGGCGTGGAGTGCTGGAGAGAAATAAGGGCAGAATGACGCATACCTGTGGTCTCAGCACTTGGATCAGGAATTCTATCTAGGTCATCCATGGCTACATAGAGAATTTGAGGCCAGCCTAGACTACATGAGACCCTCTCTCCAAAAGGACTAAAGCAGGGGGAGGTGGGGTACAGGGCTAAGATTTCCCCAGTGAAAACTAACACTTGTTCCCATAAGACACTTTCCGTCTTAAAAACAGCCCAAAGGGGGTCCTGCCCCGTCCCCACCAGGACCAGACCACTAGCGCCCACCTTGGCCGGAAACTGCTCCCCCCACCCTCCCACCATTCTCTTCTTGCCCGGAGTCAGGCAGCTCTGCTGAGGGCAAGAGTTCCCAGGTGGGCACACCCTCCCGTGCTTTTGCTCTTTCCTGTGGCTTTCCAGGCTGGCCCACAGAAGCCTGATTCATCCACAACCGCACTGAAACATAGAATTAATTCGGCTGTAGCCTGGATGAACTCGGCCGCTGCGGTAGCCACACCTCTCCTCACAGCACGGTTTCCATGGGAAAAAAAGTGTCCTGAGCTCCAAGAAGCCAAACTGTAACAGGATGAAGGCACACCCAGGTTCAGACCCAAGTTCCTACACTTGCTAACAGGCACTCATATTCCCCAGACTCGGCTTTTTTGCCCTGTAAGAACACCCTGTGTAGCCTTTTCAGAAGGTTCTGGTGCAGACTAGACACCTGTGAGCATGCCTCAGCTGCGCCCAGAAGCTCTGAGACCTTGGAGATAAAGACTATAAAAGCACAGTCCCGGAGCTGCTCCTCGTACGTAGCGTCAGCGCTGGGCTCTGAGCAAGTGTTTACGAGATAAATGGACTGCTGTCTTCGAAATCACAGAACATTCCCCTATCTGTGACCTTCTGCAGGCTCTTACTAGCTTATCTGAGCCAAAACGCTCTCTCCACCCCCACTCAGCATCTCCCCCAGCTCTCCGTGCACTGTATTGTTCTGGCTTCCTTTGCTCCGGGTCCTGGGAAGGGGCTGAGCGTCTAGAAGCCGTGGCCTTTCACCCTCGGCCTGGATGGGAGCCTAGCCTGCCCTAGCAGGCAAGGGGGGGAGGGGGCGCTGCACCACCAAGGGTAAAGAACGCAGACCTCCACTCCAGGCTTGGCTTCAGCCCTTCTTGATCTGTTTGTTTCCCTGTAGCCACCAGAACGCTCTGTACCCAAGGACGTGACGACAGCCAGGGAATCCGTAGGGTCCTAAAGGTCGACCTGCTTCATTGCCCGTCTTCCCCCCCACCCCCCACCCCATGTCAAAGTTTGCTAACCTTGTACAAAGGCATGCAGGCTCCAGTCCAGGGTAACTAGCCCCACGGAGATCAGACACCTCCTCTACATCCCCCAAAATGTCAATTGTCCCCATGGCCTTTATCTTGAGTGTTCCCTCTATACAATACTTCTTACTGGCCTCCATTTCACCAACTTCAACCCACCAGCTAACCCCTTTGTCCTCTATCCTGCAATAGTAGGAATGTTCTGGTAAGCTGGGCATGTAGCTCAGTGGTAAGAGCGCTTGACCAAGGAGCTGGAGGCTCTGGAGAATATAGCCAGCACACACACACACACACACACACATACACACACACACACGAAGGGAGGGAAGGAGAGAGGGAGGAAGGAGGGAAGGAAGAAGGAAGGAAGGGAGGAAGACAGAGGAGGAAGGGAAAGAAAGAAAAGTAAAGAAAAGAAGAAACAGGTCAATAAAGAAAATATACATTGTGAAAATAATGTGGATTTGGTAGTCTATGCCTGTGAGAAAGCATTCAGAAGGCTGAGATAGAGAATCATGGTAAATCGAAGGCCAGCCTGGGTTACAGAGTAAGATCCATCTCAAACAAAGAGGAATGAAGCTGGAGAGATGGGTCAGTGGGTAGAAAGGTGGGTCAGTGGGTAGGAGAATGGGTCAGTGGGTAGGAGATATGGGTCAGTGATTAAGAACATGTTCTTCTAGAGGACCTAAGTTCGATTCCCAGCCTGCACACTGGGTAGCTCCAATTGCCTGTAACTGCAGCTTCAGGGGCTCCAACACAGTCTTCTGGTCCTTAAGGTGCCGGTATACGTACGTATACACGGTCTACACCCACACAGACACACATCACACGTAAGTAAAAATAAGCATACATCTTTTAAAAAGAAGCAAGAGGAGGAAGGAAAGGGGGAGGGGAGGAAAGGAAGAGAAGAAAAATGTCCTATGTGTTCATGGTGAAAACCTAGCACCGAGAAGGTTGAAGAGTAAGCTACTGTAGTCCCCTTCCTCAGAGGTGCTCTGTGGACCTCTACATCCCACATATTTGTTCAATGTGTGTAAGAGTGTGTGGGTGTGAGTTTCAGGCCAATCTAAGCTACATATAGTGTGCCAGGCTAGCCTGGGCTATGACCTATTTCTCTGGCATGTAATTATACTGTACACTTGTCTGGCTACTAGTTCTTTTCCTCCAATAGTGTGCCGTGAGTGACATCTTTCCCAAACAGACCTCCCTTGCTGTTGTCCTTGTGGTGCTGAGGATGCCCCCAGACCCTTGCCCACACCAGGTCAGCCCCCTGGCACCGAGCTACATCCCTCGCTAACTCCCCTCCTGGGCGAGTTTCCCACCATTTGGACCTGCTGTGCTTTACTGAACAGCAGACACTGAGGTGAATTTCCATTATCATATTCACTAATTAGACCCACCTCGGGGTCTCAAACACCCAATCTGTTATTCACACTGAACTACAGCCCATCTCCCATCTGGTGTGTCTTTCCAAGCTGAACCCTCGTCCCAGCTTCAGGGTCTTATCTCCCCTTGTACCTTAAGCTCCTCTGGCCCGGGTGTGGCCTTGGAGCTTTCTGGCAAGGTGCCCTACTGGCCGGTCAACTCAGCAGTTTTCGAGCCAGCCTTGGGCTGACTGCCTTAGAGAAATGTTCTCAGGACAATGGATACTCATGTGGTCTTTCTTTTCCTGCGTACTGCTTGTGGAACTCTGGGTCCTGGGTGATCCAGAATAAAACAGACACAGACCCTAGCCTCCTAAGAGTGCAGTCTGATCAGAGAAATACAGGGCACACACTGACCAACAAATGCATCTGTGGTTCCGAATGGAGCGAGGGCTTTGAAGGCAACCAGGGAAGCATTCTCTGAAGAGGTGGCAGCTGCAACTGAGAGACCCTAGGGTCTGGTTCCCTGTTCTTGGGGCACTTCCCCTTTAGCATCCTCAAGCGTGGAAGGGAAACCCCCCTTCCAGTTTGACTGTTGTAAGCACCATCCAAGTTCAAAGGAAGCAGAATTCCTGAGTGCTGGGGAGAGGTCAGGGAAGAGGCTTGCTCGGTCCACATTGACTGTACGGTATGGGTGGGCTCCAGCACCATTCAGTTCTAGTACTGACTGCATGAATAGATACTGCATATTATCTAACATGGACGCCAAGTATGAAAGAAAGTTGGGGAGCTGCTGAGGTGTTAAATATTTCAAATCTGTGAATTCAGACTGGAGACATAGCCCAGGAGAGCGCTTGCCTCGCATCCCATCTCCCGTGCCACAACTATAAATAAATAAAATGTACAGGATTTGGGGGTACTGGAGAGATGGCTTGGCAGTTAAGAGCACTTGTTGTTCTTCCAGAAGACCCAAGTTTGGTTCCCAGCATGCATGTCACACCCAACCACCCTGTAACTCTGGCTTTAGGGGAACCCGGCGCCCTCTTCTGCCCATCATGGGCACCTGCACACATGTGCACACATAAGTTAAAAACATTAAATATATAAGCTCTGCAGAAGTTCACACTGGCTCCGACCTAGGACAGGGTTATTTCAATATAAAGCTCTGGCCTCCAAGACAAACAGGTCTCTGCCCTGCACTGAGCACAAGGGATATGAATGTGTCTGAGAAAGACTTCCTGCAAGTCCCCAGGGTTCAAGACAAGCTAGGTGGAAGCTATTCCGTAGAAAGGACCTATGGAAAGAACACAGTTATTCCTTGGCACCCATGGGGGAAAGGTCGTAGGGTCCCTCATTTCACCCCTGCCAAAATGCACTGTCGCTCACCTCCCTTACAGTTATAAAACTGCATCTGCGTGTATCTTCGGCCTAGCCTCTGACACTTCATCTCTAGATTATCCCATCAAATGCGTGGCTACAGTGGGTTGGGCTGTAACTGGTGGGGAAAGAGGAGCCAGCTGGAAAAGAACTGAGATCACAGAGGAACGAAGGCCATTCCACAAGGCACAGACATCCTAACAAAGGCAGCTGTTACACCAGTGAACCAAAAACCCAACTGAAGAGCCAGCAAGATGGCACAGTGGGTAAAAGTGCTGGCTGTCCAAACCTGAAGACTTGAGTTTGATCTCCAGAATTTAGAGTAAGGTAGAGGGGAGAGAATCAGCTCCTCAGAGTTGTCACCTGATCTCTACAAGGTGCACCGTGGTGTGGCATCATACACACACACACACACAAAGATACAGACACACAGAGACACAAGCACAGACACACAGATACAGGAGAGAGAGAGGTGGAGGTGGGGAGAGAGACCCAATGAAAAGAGAAAGATGCTTGCAAGTCATCCCCCCTCCCCCCTCCCCTCTTCTCAGGGACCAAAGATTTCCTGGGGCCTGGGGAGGCAACAGATGAAGGAAGACAAAAACCTGCCGTTGCCGCCGCCCACCTCGGTCTCGGGTCTGACGTAAAGCACTGTAAAGTATACCCTTACACTCGGCGTTCCCTTTAGGATGCACCTCAGCGGCTGTGTACATTTTGAACATCCACATCTACATCACCACGCAAAGCCGTGTGCACAAAGCCATGCTCACTATACTTTATGGAAAAGTTAAGAGGCTTGCAGAGGTAATTGGAACCATATGTGCTTCCCTCCCTTCCCCCTCCTGGGCTGTGGGAGGGCGATGAAGCCCCAGATAGGCAAGGGTTTGCCCTGGAGCTTTGTTAGGCTGAGGTGAGGAGCTAGACTGGCTCTCAAGACCAGAAGGAGCTATTAAAGGTTTGGAGAGAGAGACTTTGAGTGAGGCCTGTTAACAATGGTAAAGTAAACAGAGTAGCAGCCCGGTGGGGGTGCGTGTCCACACAGAAAGCAGTAAATCTCAAACCCGTTTTACCCACAGCTCATCTCTGGGCCTCACTTCCTAGTCTATAAAGAAAAGCCACAGTTCTGGGGGTGGGGTGAGGGGGCACAACCCAACCATAGGGTCACCCTGCCAAGGAACCAGACCTGCCACTATAGGCTGGCAGAGGTACTAGCCAGTGACACTAGTCCGATGGATGCGAGCCTGGTTCTCTGCCTGCAGGGCTAGTATACCAAGGTTGGGGAAAAGCTTGTGGAAGCTTCCTCAGGCCTATCCACATGCCCTTCTTTCCAGCCCCAGCCACTCTTAAAAACGTCTGAGCCAGTGAGAGAGTGCCACACGCCTCCATGTGCAGTCTTCGGCCAACACCACGGCCCCGTGGATTCCTACAGAAAAGCTCCCATAATAACTGTGCGATAATAAAAAGATAGAGAGGCAAATAGGTATGTAGGTCAGCTCAAAAATAGCCACCCACCCACTTAGCCTGGGTAGCCATCAGTACCAGGTGGGGACAGAGTTGGCTTGCTGTCTCGGCCCAGCTGACCTGCCCTGCTCTTCTCAAGGTTGCCTGAAAAATATAAAGTCCCTGTCTGCACTACTGGGGGGTGGGGGGGGGGAAGGTTATGGTAGACTGCAGGCCCAGCTCCCTCCTTGCTCCCCATCCCCCACCAGCACCCTACCACCAAGTTAACTCTTAGGTCAGAGAGCACAGAGGTTGGCCTCTCTGACGTAGGTTACTGGAGCTAAGTGAGGGTTTAGGGAGATGACTCACACAAATCCCCACCCCACCCCCACAATCCTTTAGGCTGTTCGCGCATGCAAGGCCCCCCAACCCCACCCCCACCCTCCACCCCTACAGAGTCCCCTTTGTTAGCGCAACTCCATCCCAACAGCCTCAGGGTGTGGGGGCCTCTTTAGCCTTTCCCTCCTTTTCGATCCTTCCCAGACCCTCTCCAGAAAAGTGCAGACCGTGGTGGCTCGCCCCCACTCCCAGCTGCAGCCAAAGTGCTGAGCTCAGCATCTTAGCTGCGGGCCGGCTTGGCGGTGGGTGGGCGGAGCCTCCAAGCCCCTCCCTTCTCCCCTCTCCAGCCCCCCTTCCGCCCCTAGGCACGTTCTCTGAGTCACGTCCTCGCTTTCCCCACTGCAGGGGGTAGGCGGAGAAGGAGCCCCTACTCTATGTCAGCTGCTCTTCATCTGTCACCTCGTAGTCTAGTTCCCCGGAGCATCTCAGATGTGGGAGGAGGGAGAGTGAGCGGGCAGTACTCCCACCCCACCCCTGCCAACGCCTGGCCCTTGACGAGCCACCCAGGACTTTTGGGAAGTCGGTTGGTTGGGTGTGTTTGTGAGGTGTGTGTGTGTGTGTGTGTTCCAGATTTGCAGAGCAGAGCCTATAAGTCTTTGTGTTTTTCTGCATTTTTTTTTAACTTTTTTTTGAGACAGCGCCTCCAATAGCTCAGGCTAACCTCAAACTCACTCTGTAGCACTCACTCTGCAGGCAAGGATGATCTTAAACTTCTCTCTGCCTCCTCTGCCAGCTTGGTTGCTGAGATTATAGGCATGTGCCACCTTGCCTGGTTTATGCAATGCTGAGGTTCTAACCCAGGGCTTTCTGCATGCTATGCTAGCATCCTACTAAGAGCAGTAGTCCAAACCCTGACACTGCTTTTTAAATCAAAATTCAACTGTGGTTCTTGGGGGTCTATGTCACAGTCTGTCCCTTTGTGGGTTACAGATAGGACAAATAGAGCCGGGAAGGACCCCCACACACACACACCACTTTTAGGCACCTATCAAAGCCTTGGCTGGAATGCAGAGTGGAGATGGACCCCAAAGGGGAGATGTGATGACAGAGTCACTGTCACTTCTAGGATTCAGGGTGCCCCTCAAAGGGAAGAAAGAAAGCCTTTGGATGTCAGCCTGCCTTTCTTACCTTCTTACTCGGGACTGCAGTGTGAGGGCTGAGGAGGAAGAGCCTGATCAAATATCACAAAGGCTAAGCCCAAAGAAGGTGTCTTATGTCAACAACTCCATGGCTTGCAGGTGTCCACTCCAGCTGTTCTGGGCCCCAGTGGTGCAACCCCCCTCCCCCAATCTAGTCTTTATGTTCCCTTTTGGCTCACAACTAAGAGTGTTTGTGGCCTAGTGTCCAGGGTTTGTGGAAGATTACAATTCTGAGCTGCTGACTGTGCAGCCTTAGGCAAGTCACTCCACCTAGCTCAGCTCCCATGTTCTTACCTGTAAAGAGATCATTGTTATCAGCACGAACCCTGCTTACATATGATACGCAACTATTGGTGTGCACATGTGGGCGTGCATGTGTGGGCATGTGGGCATGTGTGTATATCCATGGAAAGATCAGAGGTCAGTCTCATTTTTCAAAATCTGTTCACCTTGTGTTTGGGGGAAGGAGTCTCTTGCTAATCTGGAGCTTGCCAACTAGTCTAGACTTCGGGGTCAGATCCCTAGAGATGCCCATGCCTCCTCCCCTGCACCGGGATGACACAGCTGGGCTTGATGGCACGCACAGCCCTTGGGAGGCAGAGGCAGGAGGATTAGCTAAGAGTTTGAGACCAGCCTGATCTGTATAGTGATTCCACACCAGCCAAAGATACCAGCAAGATCTGTCTCAAAAATTAAAAAAAAAAAAAAGGAGGTGCTGGAGAGATAGCTCAGCAGTCAGCAGCCTTTGGTGTTCCTCTTGGGTCCTGAGTTCAGTTCCTGACACCCACGAGGGCCCCACTCACATTTCAGGGATCCAATAGCGTTGATGATGGCTTCTGGCCTTCTCAGGCATCTGCCCTCACATGTATGTGTTCACAGATACACATACATGCACACAAGATTTTCTCTTTTCTTTCTTCCTCCTCCTCCTTCTTCCCCCCCCTCTTTGAAACAAGGTTTCTTTGTGTAACTCTGACTGTCCTGGAACTTGTTCTGTAAACCAGGCTGGCCTTGAACCCAGAGACTTGCCTGCTTCTGCCTCCTGAGCTCCGGGATTAAAGGCCTACACCACCAGTGCTTGGCAACACACATGACTTCTTTTTTAAACAATTATTTTTTTTATACATATAGTACACTGTTGCTCTCTTCAGACACACCAGAAGAGAGCATTAGATCCCATGACAGATGGTTGTGAGCCACCATGTGGTTGCTGGGAATTGAACTCAGGACCTCTGGAAGAGCAGTCAGTGCTCTTAACCGCTGAGCCATCTCTCTCTCTCCATTCCACAACAGGCATGATTTTTATTTTTATTTTTTTTTTGGTTTTTCGAGACAGGGTTTCTCTGTGTAGCCCCGGCTGTCCTGGAGCTCACTCTGTAGACCAGGCTGGCCTCGAACTCAGAAATCCGCCTGTCTCTGCCTCCCAAGTGCTGGGATTAAAGGCGTGCACCACCACCGCCCGGCAGGCATGATTTTTAAAAATAAATAAAATTAATCATTTTAAAAAGAAAAGAAGGGTTTGGGGATTTAGCTCAGTGATAGAGCACTTGCCTAGCAAGTACAAGGCCCTGGGTTCGGTCCTCAGCTCTGAGAAGAGAGAAGAGAGGAGAGGAGAGGAGAGGAGAGGAGAGGAGAGAGAGGAGAGGAGAGAGAGGAGAGGAGAAGAGAAGAAGAGAAAAAAGAGAAGAGGGGTCTGGAGAGCTGGCTCAGTGGTTAAGAACACTATCTGCTCTTCCAGAGGACCTGGGTTCAATTCCCAGCACCCACATACATGGCAGCTCACAACGGACTATAACTCCAGTTCTATGGGATCCAACACCCATGCACATAAGGCAAAGAAGTCATTTTTTAAAAAGAAAAGAACACAAACAAGCTTGCTTGGCTGTCTGGGCAGGTGGCTGTCTTTAATTCTGACCTGAGCCCATCTCCTGACGACTTAGTTATTTCCCGTTCCCAGTCTCCAGTGTGAGGAGCAAGGTTCACCCCGTCCCAGTGTGCATGCCGGCATGTGCATGCCCGATGCCCCCAGGGACCAGAAAAGCGTGTTAGATCCCCTGAAACTGCAGCTATAGACAATTATGAGTGTCCCCACTTTGATATCTGACAGTTGGCACCACTCAAAAGGTAAAAACAAAAACAAACAAAAACCCCAACAGATGGGACAGCGGCTGGTGTCTATGGCTGGTGTGGCTGCTAGGCAGGCCTCTCCACAGGCCCAAGACTGGCCTCCTCCCCCTCCTCTCTATAGGCCAGGCTTGGGACTGGCCATTTTTTCTGGCCTGGGATTTTGGGGAAAGCAGCTCCTGGACATTTGTCATTCCACCCCACCCCCAGCCCCATGATCCTCGAGAGACTGAACATGCTGTTGTTGTTGAGTTCCGAGTTTTCAGAATGGGCCTCTGAAAACATCACTCAGATAAAGCAACAGAAGAAACACAAGGTGTCTTTGTTTCCTTCCTTCGTTTCTTTCTTTCTTTAATTTTATTTATATTTTTCTGTGTATTTTTTTTTTTTTTTTGCTTATGTGTATGCCGTCATGTGCATGCCCAATCCTTCCAAGGACCAGAAAAGAGTGTTGGATCCCCTGAAACTAGAACTACAGACAATTATGAGCATCCATGTACATTCTGGGAATTGAACCTGGGTCCTCTGGAGGAGCAGCTAGTGTTCTTACTCCTGGGCCACTGTGCATCTTTTTAGCCATGCGTGTCTCTATTTTTATTAAATTTTTTTTTTATTTTTAACTGATCATGGTGGTAATCTTTTAACTTGGGAGAGGGAAGCAAGAAGATCATGAGTTCAAAACCACCCTCCTCTATACAGAGAATTTAGGGCCAACCAGAGCTACGTGAGGGAAAAAAAATGAGCAAAAAATGAGCTAGTGAGATAGCTTAGCAGGTAAAGGTGTTTAGCAGGAAGCCTGCTGACCTGAGTTTGATTCTAAAGGTCCACATGATAGAAGGAGAGAACCATCTCCAGAAAGTTGTCCCTTGGCCTCTACATGCATACACACACACACACACACACACACACACACACACGCACTCGCGAGCTACCACACATACACACACACACACACACACACACACACACACACACACACACACAATTTAAGCAGTGCATAAATAATGTCATGAGTAAACTTTATTTCTTATATTAACACAGATCAACAATATAACAATGTTGTATCATTTATAACAAAGTCCTATTATACCTCCTGGGATCTGTACCAGGGAATAGCCCAGAACAATTCCCATCATCCTGACCAACCAAATAGCCTTGAACCCAGGGTAGCTGGACTCCTGGTCCATTACTCCACTGGCTGCAGGAAATGGAGAGAGAGCTCTTTAGCCTGTCTTTAGGGACGAAGCAGGGAAGGGGCTGCCTAGCCCTCCCCAACCCTCTCATTTTGTTTCTACACGGGAGAGGGGTTCTACAAAGCTGCAGAAAGTTGGCTGGGGGTGAGGAAGAGAAGAGACAGTGGCCTGGAGTCTCGGGTCCAGCTGGATCCCTAAAGTGATTGCTCAGACCACTCCAGCTTGGTGGGACAAGAGGGGTGGACAGCACCAAGGCCGGCAGGTTGTCTGGGTCTTTCCTTCTGTTGATGTAGCCTGGCAGAATCCTAAACCTGCTCTCCCATCTCTCCAGATCTCTCTGGCCCTCAACAGGGACAGTTTATCAAATCAGCCCTTTGTGGGGTTCCCATCGCCTCTGCTGCCCTGTCCCCAGAGGAAATGACATCTTGTGAAACTCAGGACCCTAGCAGAATTGGCAGTCTGTGAGCTGATTGTTGTCACACGTAGGCCTTGTCTTTGCAGCTGTATGCCCTCACCCAGCCCTGGCACAGCACCCTGCCCCCCACAGGGAGGCTTGGATTGGCTGAGAAGCCAGCCTAGCCTCCATCCCGGACCCTGTTCTTCTTTCTGAGGGGTCAGCAGATTTGTAGAGATGAGCATAAAATTGCACGAAGCTGCTTGTAGAGCAGGAAGCCCCCACTGTACCCACTTATCAGAAAGAGTTTGAATAGAGGATGTGTTACAAGTTCCCTCCCTGAAAAAGAAGCCTTTTGTTGTTGTGCATGGTGCCGGGTTTAAGCCCAGAATTTTGTGCATGCTATATCTCTGAGCTATACCCCAAGCCCCTAAATCTAATATTTAATCAGATTCAAAGCCCCTTTGGGGATGGAAGGATTGATTAATGTGCTCTCTGGGCATGGGGTGTAGAAGGGCACCCGAGCTTTTTCCTTGGGGTGTCCTTTCTAGATAAGATTTTTCAAAGCTGCTTTCAAAAGCTGTGCTATATTGTGTTGTCAGTATTTCCATTTCAAAAAGCAGCTTCATTTGCAAAAAAAAGCCTCCTACTGGGTTTTTAACACTCCCTTAGAACAATCAAAATCCTACTTGAAGTCTTGTGTTGTGAGCTGTCAACAGCTTTTCGCGACCCTCCGGTGGGCCAGGTGCAGCTACAAGCTTGCTATTCCGACCAAGCTGTTTGTTGTTGTTTTAAGCAAACGAGCCAGAGAAGCTCCTGGGAACACATTTGCAGGCTTCTTGTCTCCTCCTCCTCCGGTTACTACTCCACCCGCTCCCCCACCACAGGGGTGCACTCTGTTCTCTAGCCGCCCCCACTTCACATCACCCCGAAGTTTCAAGAGGGCTGAGGGAGCCACTTGCAAGCACAGGCGCTGAGACACCCTGGCTGGTCTTCAGGGATTTTTCATCTCAAACTCTGAGGTTCCCAGACACACACACCCCTACCCCAAGATCTGGTTTAACTTCCCAAACCCGACTGGGGCAGCTTGCCAGACTGAGGCCCTGGGAACTGGTGCTCCTCGGGTCGGGCACCGCCTGCAGAGGGAGGGGCAGATGGCCAGGAGTCATCGCCTATGGACTTTAAATTGCAGGCTCTAGTGGGTCCCACGGGAACTGCACAATCAAGGGTGAGGTGTCTCTTCTGCATGGTCACAGAGACTCTGTGGTCTTCTCTGGCCACAGAGACTGGGGTGTGGGGCCCGATTGCCAACTCTAGAGGTGCAAATCACCCTGGATGTGACATTATCCCACAACCAATTGGAAGTCAGCCGTCTCCCCAGTGGGGTCTTCCCTTTATAGGGTGCATACTGCACACTGAGTGCATGTGAGAATTGTTCCCTGGAGCGGGAATCCTCCACAACACACGCAAAGGGAAGGACTTTGATGAGAATGCCCCTTCTGTAGTCGAACAAGGAGGCCACCCTGCTCGCCCTCACCTGACAAGGGTCATAAGCTTCCAGGTGTTTTGAAGGGAGCCATGGATGGTCCTTTGTCTCCATTGGGGCCACTGAGATGTTTACAAGATTTTGAATGTACTATGTTCGCCTTGAAATGAAATGGTAGATAAGAACCCCTCACCTCTACCTCCTCAGTTTTAAGTTTTCCTTGGGAGTATATGTCGGTGGTAAGAGCGCCTGCCCACATAGGAGAGGCTGCAGGATCTATTCCCAGCTCCGACATAAAGAAATAAAATACTGTCAGAATTTTGAGATACTTCAAGGAAAAAATACTGCTTTTCAAGATTCCCTAGATCAGCTCTCTGTGCTGAGGTTGGTTGGTTGTCTGTTGCCTAGGGACGCTGGGAGAACAAGCTGTCTTTGAGTGGTGCTCCCAATCTCCCAGCTGAGGAAGGGGAATATTCTGCTCTGTGCCCAGTTGTAAAGGGGCTAGAAACATAGCGTGGAAGTCCTCTGAAGAGCCACTCTGTACACCCGACCAGATCCTGGGATTCCAGCTATGCGTCTGTGTAGATCTGGGACTGCTGTCTTTCTGTTTCAAGTTCCACTGATCCATCTAAAGATTCCTTCAGTCAGGGAGAATCTTCCTGGGACTGTCCAGTTGGGGCTAGCACAGGCCTGGCTAAAGCATACGAAGATGGACAGAACATTCTCCTCAAGCTTTTAGGTGGGAAGAAGAAAGGAAGGAAGGGGCCTTCGGGTTGGTCTGGGGGTGCAGGGAAAGCATGTCCCGGTAAGTGCCTCCTACAGTCAGCCAAGGGCACCAGGAGAGGGAGAGTTTACCAAACACAAACCTATGGCCTCCGAGGGGTCCTGATTCAGAGGCCAGCCCATAGAGCTGTCCCTTTCCATGGGGGAGAGATCACTCCAGTTCCCCCAGAGAAACCAATGGTCAGGAAACCCTTCCATTTCTACATCCATTTTTTTTTTTTTTGGTTTTTCGAGACAGGGTTTCTCTGTGTAGTCCTGGCTGTCCTGGAACTCACTCTGTAGACCAGGCTGGCCTCGAACTCAGAAATCCGCCTGCCTCTGCCTCCCAAGTGCTGGGATTAAAGGTGTGCGCCACCACCGCCCGGCTTCTACATCCATTTTTATTTTAGGTAATGAATAGGTCTTGTCCCTGTCATATCAGGCAGGTATCACACAGTAAGGCAAACCCTTCACTCCAGGCCTCTGTCAGGCCTCCTAGTAGGGCAGTCTCCACACTTTCCTAGTCTAAAAAAGAAAAAACATCACTAGGGCTCAGGGCTAGGTTCCCCCGGCCTTTTTCATCATGAGGGGCGGGGGATACATATCGTGGTTCAGTGCAAGAGGTCTTGCCTAGCATGCGTGAGACCCAGGGTTCAACCTCTGGTACAAAACAAAAACCAAATGACTGAACCAAACCAAGGATGGTTTCTGGGGCTGCTGAGATGGCCCTGTGGGGAAAGGGCTTGCTGCCAAGTCTGAGCACGGGAGTTCTATCTCTGGAACACACAGAGTGGAGGAGGAAAAGGATGCCAACCTGTTGTCCTCTGACCTCCACGCACACCCCACACCCAACACCCCACACATAAATGAAATACATGTAAAAAGACAATTGAAAAAAATGTAAATGTACTTTTATTATGTTAAAACTCGTGTGTACATCATCAGATGTCCCTGGAGCTGGAGTTGTGAGCTGTTAGACATGGGTGCTGGGGACAGAACTTGGGTCCCCTGTAAGCCAGTTAAGGACTTGTCACAGCTGAGTCAACAACCCCTCCAGCCCAGAAATTTCTGAGTTTGAGGCCAGCCTGGTCTACAGAGCGAGTTCTAGGACAGCCAGGGCTATACAGAGAAACCCTGTCTCGAACCCCCCCCCCCAAAAAAAAAAGACAAGGTCTTGCATTCTCTGTGTAACCTAGTATGAACGTAAATGTCTGATCTTCCTGCTTCTTCCTCCCAGTGCTCAGAGTACCTGTTTGCCACACACCTGATTTCTGTGGGGTTTTTCCTTGTGGGGAACCCAAAGCTTCACGGCACTGTTTCCACCAATATTGCAGCCCCTGGATAGATTTCTTTGGGGGCAAAAAAAAAAAAAAAAACCCTACAAAATTATCCAATGCCTATGAATATAACCCTTTCCCTTTTGAGGAAAAATGGGGTTTTTGGTTTTGTTTTATTTTTAAATTTAATTGTATTCATTTTATATTAATTAATTAATTAAAATTAAATTAATTAAATAAAATTAATTAAATTTTCAAGATAGGGTTTGTGTAGCCTTCGATGTCCTGGAATTGTTCTGTAGACTAGGCTGGCCTTGAACTCAGAGATCCTCCAGGGAGGTTGTTTTATTAACAGAAAGACTCCCTGAGCCGGGCGGTGGTGGCGCACGCCTTTAATCCCAGCACTTGGGAGGCAGAGACAGGCGGATTTCTGAGTTCGAGGCCAGCCTGGTCTCCAGAGTGAGTTCCAGGACAGCCAGGACTACACAGAGAAACCCTGTCTTGAAAAACCAAAAAAAAAAAAAAAAAAAAAAAAAAAAAATGTAAAAAAAAAAAAAAAAGACTCCCTGACTGCGGCTGAGGCAGGCTGCTCAGTCAGAGTGCTTACCTAGTATGCACAAAACGCTGGATTCAATCTGATCCCGAGTACAGCACAAACCAGGCTGCACCATGCATGCCTGTGATCCCGGCCCTCGACAAAATCCAGGAGGTCAGTTGTATTAAGTTCGAGGCCAGCTTGGGATACATGAGAGAGCCTCCGTCTCAAAAAATAAAGACACTGCTGAGCAGTGGTGGCACACGCCTTTAATCCCAGCACTTGGGAGGCAGAGGCAGGTGGATTTCTGAGTTCGAGGCCAGCCTGGTCTACAGAGTGAGTTCCAGGACAGCCAGGGCTACACAGAGAAACCCTGTCTCGAAAAACCAAAATAAATAAATAAATAAATAAATAAATATAAAATAAAGACACTAAATTAAGAGGGTGGTGGTGGTAGTGACTTACATAGTCCATGATGGTGTCTGTTGGATAAATGGGTGAATTCTAATAAACTTTTCCTTTCCAATCTGGTGCAAACTGGTCAGGGGTTCTTTTGTTTATTACCATTCACTTTATTTTTTTTTTGTTTCTCGTTTTTTTTTAATATTTTTAAACTTTTTTATTTTTATTTTTTTATTTATTTTATTATTATTATTATTATTTTTTTTTTTTTTGGTTTTTCGAGGCAGGGTTTCTCTGTGTAGTCCTGGCTGTCCTGGAACTCACTTGGTAGACCAGGCTGGCCTCTAACTCAGAAATCCGCCTACCTCTGCCTCCCAAGTGTTGGGATTAAAGGCGTGCGCCACCACTACCCGGACTTATAGTTCACTTTAAAGAAAGACTATTTTTCTTGGGCCAGTATGTCATATTCCTCTGAAGTAAAGGTAAAGGAAGAGGAGAAGGAGGAGGGAAAGGGAGGCTGGGATGTAGCCCCTTAGAAGCAGAGCTGTGCCTGAAGCACTGAATTCATCCCTAGCGTGAAAAAAATGGTGACAGAAACGTGTCCATAGTCTATACTCAACAGGCTCAACCTAGTTGGAGGAACGGGCGCCCTGCTGGTCAATTGATTTTTTTTTTTTTCTCCTTTCTCTCTGGCAGCAGGAAGATTCACTCACACAGGGCCCCAACCCTCCCCACCTCTGTGAACAGCATTGCAGGATGATGTCACCTGCTCTTGCGGAAGCATTTCATCTTACCACCCTATCCGATGTCTCTGAGCAAGTGGCAAATCTAAATGTCAGGAGAGAACGCTAGCTCTTAGGCCTGGGAGCTCCAGAGGCAAGCGCAGCACTCTACTCTGCAGCTGTCTTTAACTGTAACGCCTAATCTGAGCCTACCCCACCCACCCCCCTGCGGGGGAGGGAGGATGTCCATAAATATGTTTTAAGGAGTGGGTCTCCCACCTGTAAAATGAGATTGCGTGTGGGAGACCTTGGATTACGGTTCTTTTGCAGTTCTAAGACCTGGCTGTTCTAAAAGTCAGGCTTTTAATTTTAATTTTAAAAATATCGGTGGTAGGAGCTATATGATGCGTGGCTCACGCCTTTTATCCCGGCACTAGGAAGGCAAAGGCAGGAGAATCTCTGAATTTCAGGCCAGCCAGCCATGAGACTCCGTCAAAAAGATGAAATTGGACAGTGGGGGTGGGGTTGGAAAGGACAGTGGTCTGACTTCTCTGGCAAGCGTAATGTGTCAGAAGCAAACCTGCCCTGTAGTGATGCCGATGCTTGCCTGTCTGATCTGGTTTGGTTCCTGCCCGCCAGGCCAGAGTGTCTGATGTAAGTTTGGTCTTTTCTTCCATCAGGGTCCCAGTGTCCTACATTAATAAAGCTTTTTTTTAAAAAACAAACAAACAGGTCTAGTCTGTCTGAATCTCCTCCTACTCTAAACAATCGCTATCAGCCCTGGAGCATCGCTGCCAGGCTAGATTTCCTGTTGCCTCGCCTGAATGATGAAACCCTCGATGGCTATTGCATTCGGACTTTTCCAAAGACCTCGGTCCTGGGTTCCATTGAATTGAATTCTTCTGCCCCACCCCCACCCCCCGCTTTTTTCCCCCTAACACAAAGCATGAGAGGGGTTCTAGGACCCGGCGGACGCCAGGGCTCTGCCGCAGTGGGTTTGGGAGGCATTGGCCCTGCAGTGTTCTGTCCCTAGGGCCTGCGGGTGGGTCAGTGTGTCGGTTTAATGTGAGTCCTTGTTCCTGGCCCTGGACCAGGTGCTTTAAATCGGAGTCGGTGAACTCTAACTCCTACCCAAACCCTCTGCTAGAGAACAGCCTCGCATTGGCGAGCACGGATGTCCTTCTGAACCCACACCCGGCTCCCCCGGGGCTGTAGAGTAACAAGAACACTGATGAGGAGACGTGGGAGCCGATGGCCTGAGTTGCCTCGTCTTTGGACCTTTTACCAAAAGTGCATCGCATGTCGCCAGCAAAGACAGCGTGGGACTGATGCTCATGCGACAACGGAGTAACGTCTGCCGCCGCGCCACGGTCCCACCGGCATCCAGTTGTGCGCCCGGTAGTGTCTTTGGCGCTTGGGCTCCCAGAAGCTGGGGGTACCTTTCTCCCCCTGCTCAACGCCGCACCAGGTCCCCCAACTCTTCGTCCCAGTGCAGTCATGGGCTGTCCCCTCCCCCAGCAACGAGACCCTATAATAAACAAGTCTTTCCTTGATCCTCCCCTGCCGCGAGCGCCCTCAGGGACCTTGGCAGCTGCTGAAAGCCGCCTCGGATCCCTTCCAGAAAGGGGGTGTGGCCGAGGCTAAGGCGAGGGGAGAGGGGTTCGGCCCGGAGCGTTCTGGGGCTCCGTGGGGGCGGGGCCAGGCCGCTGTCACCAGGCAGGAGAGAACGTTGCGAACGTGCGCCCGGTGCCTATTGGCTGAGGTGGGCCACACTCCCGGGTCCCGATTGGGCTGCGACCTGGAGGGGGCGTGGCCTGGCCGCGAGAGCCCTTATAGGCTGCTGCTCGCTGGTGCTAGGGCTCACAGCAGGCAGGGGGAGGTGCGAGAGGGTTCGAAGGGACAGGTCCGGGCAGCCATCGGGGGTTGGCACCAGTTCGCTCACCCTTCGAGAGGCAGAGCAGAGCGCTCTTGTCCGCAATCTTCCCTGACCGCGCTAGCTGGTGAGTGTCCCTCCCGGGGGTGCACGTCTTTTCGGGGAGCGACCTCGGCTGTTGGGGCCCCAGAGCCCTCAATCCTGTGCAGCGCGGACACTGACGCCAAATCCTTGTCCCTCTTGTCTTTCAGCGGCTTCTGTACTCCTTCATCCGAACCTCAGCCACCAGCGTCCTGGCGTCTGACCCCGCCATGCCTAGCCTTTGGGATCGTTTCTCGTCCTCCTCTTCCTCTACGTCCTTGTCCCGAACTCCGGCCGCTGATCGGCCGCCACGTTCCGCCTGGGGGTCTGCGGCCAGAGAAGAAGGCCTTGACCGCTGCGCGAGCCTGGAGAGCTCGGACTGCGAGTCCCTGGACAGCAGCAACAGTGGCTTCGGGCCGGAGGAAGGTGAGCACTGAGCCAGTGCCGAACTGGACTTGGGAGGCTGGGGGTGGAGGGTGTCCCGGGAGGTGGGGACGAAGCGAGCTGAACCGTATCAAAGCCACCTTGGCTTCCCACCCCAGCACGAAAAACCAGATTACCCCAGGGTTAGAAGGCACCAGTGTGGGTCGGAAACTGAGGCACGGAGTGAGAAGGAACGCTGTTTGCTTAGCCAAACTGCACCTCCCCCGCCGGTACAGCGGAGTCCTGTGGAAGGCGCTCTAATACCTTTCTTTCCTGTGTTCTCTCTTCCAGACTCCTCATACCTGGATGGGGTGTCCCTGCCCGACTTTGAGCTGCTCAGTGACCCCGAGGATGAGCACCTGTGTGCCAACCTGATGCAGCTGCTGCAGGAGAGCCTGTCCCAGGCACGATTGGGCTCGCGGCGCCCTGCGCGCCTGCTGATGCCAAGCCAGCTGGTGAGCCAGGTGGGCAAGGAACTCCTGCGCCTGGCATACAGCGAGCCGTGCGGCCTGCGGGGGGCACTGCTGGACGTCTGTGTGGAGCAAGGCAAGAGCTGCCATAGCGTAGCTCAGCTGGCCCTCGATCCCAGCCTAGTGCCCACCTTTCAGTTGACCCTGGTGCTGCGTCTGGACTCTCGCCTCTGGCCCAAGATTCAGGGCCTGTTAAGTTCTGCCAACTCGTCCTTGGTCCCTGGTTACAGCCAGTCCCTGACGCTGAGCACCGGTTTCAGAGTCATCAAGAAGAAACTCTACAGCTCTGAGCAGCTGCTCATTGAAGAGTGTTGAACGACGTCCTGGGGGGCGGAGGTCGGGGGCGGCCGTACTGCCCCCCCCCAATGGAGACTAGGAATTTCTGTGGAGACCCGCAGGCAAGGACTGAAGGACTGTCCCCTGTGTTAGAAAACTGACAATAGCCACCTGAGGGGCTCAAGGCCAGGTGGGAGAAGGAAGTGTTTGTCTGGAAAGTCTCTAAGTTGTATGCAGGTGGCTCCCTGTTGGGGCACATGCCCCTCAGTACTGTAGCATGAAACAAAGGCTTAGGAGCCACACGGGCTTCTGGCTGGATGTGTATGTAGCATGTACCTTTTTTTTTTTTTTTTTTTTTTGTATTACTGACAAGTTACAACAGCGGTCGTGGGCCAGAGCCAGAAGGGCAGCTGGTCTGCACTGGCCTCTGCCTGGGCTGTGTGCTGGGGGGGGGGAGGCTGGGGAGGTCTCCGACACGGTTTGTGTATCTCCTGGTCTGAAAGGACCAAGCGTGTTTGTCGTTTGTTTTGTACCTTTTTTTTTTTTTTTTTTGGGGGGGGGGTCGGAGCTTCACTACTGACCAGTTCGTGGCAGCTTTCTTACAGACTGCATGAATGTAAGAGGAAGGGGGTGGGTGTTAGGATCATTTGGGATCTTGAAACAAACGCCTGGGAGCTGCATCCAGCCCATCCCGGTGCCCATGTACTGGAGGATTGAACTGTGAGGGGATGGGGCTGAGGGGAGGGGGGCTGGAACCCTCTCCCCAGAGGAGTGCCACCTGGGTCTTCCATCCAGAACTGTTTACATGAAGATACTCACGGTTCATGACTACACTTGATGTTCAAGTATTAAGACCTATGCAATATTTTTACTTTTCTAATAAACATGTTTGTTAAAACACTCTGGTCTCATCAGCGCCATCAATTAAAAAGAAGAGGGATGGGTGATGGATGGTGGTCAAGACAAGTTTCATCAGATTCCAGGGGTCATTTGTGCATTCCCCTGACTCCTTCCTGAACTGCCTGGCAGCCTGCTAACTGTGACATCAGAACCAAGAACTCTGGGCTCCCTCAGCTCTGCTGACTGGAGCTACTAGGAGAATGTGCTGGAAAGCACCCGAAGGTGAAAGATGAGTCAGACCTCCCTGGAAGTCTGAGTCTCCACAAGGAGGGTTTCCTTGCTCTCCAGGTGAGAAGGCCCAGTCTCCTTAGCTTAAGGCCTTTTCTCTGAGGAAAGTCTAGATTGGTGTGGTACACAGTCAAGGGTAGGATTTTATCTCTGGGTATAAAAAGGTTAAGAGAGCTTTAAAAAAGACAATTCAGCTCAAACCTCTCCTAGGCAAAGAACCTAGGCTCAGGAGATGTCGCCCAGGCAGGAGCAAAGACATACGAAGGCAGAGGGATGACTAGGGTGACCCCTGACTTCCTTCCCAGAGAAAAGGCCCGAGCAGACAAATGGCTGGAGTTGAGTTCCTTATCAGAAATGTTGGAGTTGGGCCAAGAAGGCCAAGGCCGTTCTCACTTCTCCCGACTCCAGAGTCCACCCACACCAAGTGGCCTTTGGAGAATGACTGCCTTTGTTTCTCTTCCTGATCCCAGACTGGTTTTGTGTGTCCAAGACTGTCAAAGGCTTCTTTGCTTTGCATCCTTTTGGAGGGCTTAGTTAAAACCGTTCCCTCAGGCCTCAGGCCGGGAATGTAGCTCCATGTCAAGTTCTTGCCTGGTGTGTAAAAGACCCTAGATTTATTTCCACATTTCCCACCAACCTTGAAGGAAAATCAGATCCTTCCAGGGAGCTGAAGGCAGAGACTAAATAAAAACATCTGTGTTTTCCTCAGGGATTCTATCCAGGCCTGACCTTTGGGGTAGCCCAGGAGATCCACAGCTCTTTCCTAAAACTCTCAGAACTTACTTCCCGAAATGAGTGAACCTGAGATAGAAGCCAGGTATGACAGTCACCAACCGGAATCTCAGTACTTGAGAGGCAAAGGCAGGGGGATTGCCATGGTTCAATCTATAGAGTGAGTTTGAAACCAGCCTGGCTGTAGAGTGAATTATAGACTTGCCTGGGCTAGTTTAGATGAGTTTGAGACCAGCTATAGCAATATAGATTCTACTTCTCTCAAAATAAAAGTAAAATTAAATAAAGTAAGGAGAGAGAGGGAGAGAGAGAGAGAAAGAGAGGATAGCAACCTTAGGAAAGCCCTCGCCTATCTTAGAGTCCCTCTTAGTAGCCACCCTGGGAAGGGTAGGTTGGGCAGAGGTGTTCTGTAATGTCTTATGCATAGAGAATGGCCATCTCTTCAGACAAAGGCTCACTCAACCTGAGGGTGCAGCCCGGCCCTCCCCTTTAGCTTACAGGTGCTGTTCATGAACCGAGACTACAACATTGCTTGCTCTTCTGTGTTCCTGACCCCAAGCAGGAGCCAGGAAAGCCATGGCCAGCCCTTCCCTGTCTTGGTATCACCAGGCCTGAGTGGGCCCTTCCATTTTAAAGCTAGTCAGATGGAGGTAGGAGGAAGGACTGCCTCTTTCTTAGAACCAGTGTGACCAACATGCCTTCTAAAAGCTGGCTCAGCACCAGGCTCTGATCTCCCTAGTAACCTCTGCCAGGGACATGGGCCCTTGGCCTTTCCTTTAAAGCCCAGAGAAAAGTATAGCTCTTTCAGGGCTCTCCCCTGTCTCCCCAGCCTGCATCTTTCACAATGACCGTGTTGAAATCTTGGCAGTCCTGGATGTCATTGTATCTGCTTCCAGCCCTGTGGGGTACTCTGGGGTGCTCTTAGGTTCCTCTGGTGTATAGTGTCAGAATCATCAAATACCCACTCTTCCTAGGGTCAGGGAGCAAGGGCCTTCCAGCCTTGTGAGGAGAAAGAGTAAAGGCACTCAATGGTTCGGTATGCCTACTAGCTAGCTTAGGGAAATAGTAGACTATTGTGCCGAGGACTGAGCTCAGAGCCTTATCCATGCTAGACATCTGCTTTACTAGCTGAACCTAACTCCCAGCCCCGGAGGTCTTGGAGGAGGTATGTTCTTTGTGGCCAGGGCTGCATGATTTAGAATTGATGAGCACTGGGTTCAGATCCTGACTCAGATATTTTGTAGAGGATAAATGAGAACAAGTCACTCAATCTTTGTGGTCTGTGAAGAGGTGATAATGTTGGGAAATGATTGTGAAGAGGATGTCACCGGGCTCCACTGGGGTGGAAGAAAGGCCAGCTCTGGGTTTGAGTAGTCCTGGGGCTGGCTGCAGAGCCAGTGCCCTTTCATGGGGACTCCTCGACTCTCTGCTCCTGCTTTCCTCTAACACCATTTGAGATGTCAATATTTTAAAAACAGTCTTAGCCGGGCAGTGGTGGCACACGCCTTTAATCCCAGCACTTGGGAGGCAGAGACAGTCGGATTTCTGAGTTCAAGGCCAGCCTGGTCTACAGAGTGAGTTCCAGGACAGCCAGGGCTACACAGAGAAACCCTGTCTTGAAAAACCAAAAAACCAACCAAACAAAAAAACAATCTTAAGGGGCTGGAGAGATAGTACAGCTCTTCAAGAGGACCCAGGTTCAAATCCCAGCACCCATATGGCAGCTCACAACTGTGTGTAACGCCAAGATCTGACATCCTCACACATACATACATACATACATACATACATACATACACACACACACACAGACATGCACACATACACCAATGCACATAAAATAAAAATAAATAAAATTTAAAAGTCTTAATTAAATAAATTGTGTTTGAAGCTGGGCGGTGGTGGCGCACGCCTTTGATCCCAGCACTTGGGAGGCAGAGGCAGGCGGATTTCTGAGTTTGAGGCCAGCCTGGTCTACAGAGTGAGTTCCAAAACAGCCCGGGCTACACAGAGAAACCCTGTCTCGAAAAACCAAAAAAAAAAAAAAGAGTTTACATCCTGAGACACACAAGTACAAGGCAGAGAGAGTGTGTGAACTGGCAGCAGTGTGGGTTTTTGATACCTCAAAAGCCACGCCCAGTGATTCACCTCCACCAACAAGACCACACCTCCTAATTCTTCCCAAACAGTTCCACCAAGTAGGGACCAAATATTAAAACATCAGCGCTTATGGGAGCTGTTCTCGTTGAAGCCATCACACTGGGGTTTGAATCCATGCTCTCACACATGCTAAACATATGCTTTATCATTGAGCTTCCCGCCCCCTCCCACCTCCACCCCTCCCCCTGCCGCAGCACAACCTTAATAAGTTCTAATAGAAAATGTTGTGCTAGGGGACCTCCTCCTCAGACAGTCATCTGCCTGCCTTGTCTTCTTTTTTTTTATTATTTTATTTTTCCCTTTCCCTTCTCCCTCTTGCTCCAGCCCCACTCGCTCTGCCCTTATTTATTATTTATTATATGTAAGTATACTGTAGCTGTCTTCAGACACCCCATAAGAGGGCATCAGATCTCATTATGGATGGTTGTGAGCCACCATGTGGTTGCTGAGATTTGAACTCACGACCTCTGGACTCAAGTTACCACCTCCCCCCTCCCTTGTCTTCTGAGTTAGGTACATAGCTTTCCCTTTATTTTACCTTGTGGTTCAGAAGGATTGTTGAGGTCTAAAGTGTATCAGCGAGCATGTGTTTAGGGGTCTCCTAGGAAAGGTGGTCTCAGACCTCTGGGGCCTTCCGTGTACCCCACACTCTCCAGACTTTCCAACTCAGGTGACCTTAGATAGGCTGCATCTGGCCTTTGCCATTGGACGTGTGGTCAATACTGGCTGGAGGATCCAGGGAAAAGCCAAGGAAACATCAGTATAGATACTGGAATTGTACAATAAACCATTATAAGATGTCATAATAATCTCCAAATGAGGGCTGGAGAGATGGCTCAGCAGTTAAGAGCACTGGCTGCTCTTCCAGAGGTCCTGAGTTCAATTCCCGGCAACCACATGGTGGCTCACAATCATTTATAATGAGATCTGATGTCATCTTCTGGCCTGCCCCTGTACATGCAGATAGAGCACTCAGATACATTAAATAAATAAATAAATAAATAAATAAATCTTTTTAAAAAATGCAGCCACAGTTAAGTGTGGTAGTGCACGCCTTTAATCCAAGACTCAGGTGGCAGAGGCAGGCAGATCTTTGCGAACTTGATTTCCAGCCTTGTCTACATAGTGAGTTTCAGGCCCACCAGGGAGGAATACACAGTGAGACCCTGCGGAAAACAACATCAAAAACAAAATGGCAGCTACACTCAGAAGGCTGAGGCAGGAGGATAGCTTGAGCTCAGGGGTTCCAGGTTAGCCCCGGCAGCACTTGTTTCAAAACAATTACAAGAAGAGATGTGTGAGGGACACAGTCTGCAGGGAGCTGGGGACAGGCTCCATGGAGACGGAGACTGGGAACTGGGCATTCTGCCAACCGTGGAGTGACGAAGCAAGCTCAGGTTGCCGAGGCCAGATCGCTCATATTTACCAACCACTTTATAGTCCGATTACATCATCAGCCCTACAAGGCTGTTGCTGCAACTGTTATCTCCATTTTACAGGTGAGGAAAACCAAGAAACACGGCAAGAGACGGAACCTGGACCCACAGAGGGGTGACCTGTGGCTTGTGTGATTTCATCATTATCCCATTTCATCATTTCTGAATGTACAGGACGGATGACATCTCAAAGTGACTCTGAGACAGGGCTGGACGGCCAGTTGCCCCTGTTCCTCCTCTCCCTCGCTCCCCACCCCCGTTTGCTCCCCTCCGGTCACCCTCCCTGGATCCCAGTCTCGGATGGAGGTGGCGAGCAGACCCAGAGCCACCTCAAAGGCCACTGGGCAAATGCTTGACTGCTTTCTTGGGGGAGGAGGAGAGTCCAAGTCGGGAAAGAATTCCTGAAGAAGAAATTTCCGCGGCCCTTCCCCCAAGGAGGGATTTTCCACTCTGCCTAGGAGACACGCCTCTCAGAGTCCCCAGAGTTTGGCGGCGGCACGCCTTGGGTCTCCGTGAATAGCTTAGCCCAGCACTGGAGAGGGGGTGGAGGAGAGGGGGCGAGATTGTTGGAGAGGCAGAACTGACCTAGAAAGAGGAAAAGGAATGGGGGAGGGGGCGGGCTCCCCATGATGTAGAACAAAATAGTCTTCTAGAAGAATCCCAGCCGGGAATCAGCAGGGATAGCAAGCTTCAAGGGAAACTTCCTAGGAGGGAGGAGGAAACGAGGGAGGGGAAGACCAGGTGGGCATCGGGGAGTGCTGGATGAGAAAGGAACAGCCTGGAGCTGTTTGACAAGGTTTCCATGAATGTGGGGACCATGCATCGGCCCGTAGATGCAAAGAAAGAAAATGATGTAGAAGTAGACGGTGGTCCGTGGAGCACATGCAGCCGGTGTAGGGCTGACTGTGTCGCCTCTGTACCACTCACTGTTCCCGCTGCCTGGACACTTCTGCCACACCTGGCTGTCCTCTGAACCATCAAGTGCAACTCAACGGTTCTGTCCTCAGGGAAGTGCTCCCTGACCATCCCAGCCAAAGCCTCCTCGTTTCGTTTCTCTGTCTCTCCACTCTGTCTCCCAGGCTGGGGAGATATTGTTGAGCTTCACTGAACTGCACTTTCAAGGATCCTGCTAAAATCATTTTTTTCCTGAGCACTTACTGCATGCCAGGCACCATGTAGACTCTACAAACCCCTTTCTCCTTGGACTATCCCTGCCAGGGAGGAAACACCTGTTCCTGTGTCCCCCCACCCCTACCCCAGACCGGAGTTGACTACATAACTTAAGGGCACATAGAGTCAAGATCTGATCATAAATGCTCACCTTCTAGGCAAGTCCCCGCCAATCGAAGTATAATGTGAGCCATATATGTAATTAAACTTCTTTTCTAGTAGCCACACTTACGTGTAGAATCAACTGAGATTAATTTGTTTGTTTGATACAAAGTCTCATTCTGTTTATGGTACTCCTCCTACCTCTACCTCCAAGGTGCTGCAATCAGGGGGACAAGCCGCCATGCCTGGCTCAGGTAAAATTAACTTTGATGACCTACAACCAGTACCATGTCACCATGGGTCAATAAAAAACATTAGCAAAGGGGATGGAGTGATGGCTCAGGGGTTAAGAGCACTGGCTGCTCTTCCAGAGGTCCTGAGTTCAGTTCCCAGCAACCACATGGTGGCTCACAACCATCTGTAATGAGATCTGATGCCCTCTTCTGGTATGTCTGAAGACAGCGACCGTGTACTCATATATCTAAAATAAATAAATCTTTAAAAATATATACTAATGAAGTCATTTACATTTTCTTTGATTAATTAAGCCTTTTTAGTATAGTACCTACTTCATGCTTAACAACACTCTCTAAAATTTTATAAAAATATAATCTGAAGATTGGCCTGCCTATAATCCCAGTTCACAGGAAGCCAAGGCAAGAAGACGCTAAATTTCAGACCAACCTGAGCTACATATTAAAATATAGTCTAGAAATATAAACAAACAAACAAACAAATAAACATATAGAGGTTCATATTTAGAACTTCAATAAATTAGAACATAATTTTAAAACCTTAATAAAAAAAAATAGATTCATCCTGGTGGTAGTGGCGCATGCTTTTAATCACAGCACTTAGGAAACAGAAGCAGGCAGATCTCTGAGTTTGAGTCCAGTCTGGTCTATAGAGTGTGTTCCAGGACATCCAGGGCTACACAGAAAAACAGCTGGACATGGTGGCATGTACCTGTCATCCCTGCAGGAGTTAGAGACAGGAGGATCATGAGTTTGAGGCCAGCCTGGACTACATGAAATCTTGTCTCAAGCAAACAAAAACAGAAAAGTGAAGGGCCTGGAGAGATGGCTCAGACCATAGTTGAGAACATTTGTTGCTTTTTCAAGTTGTGGGGTTCCTAACCATAACTACTGGAAACTAGCCCTGAGGGATACAGTACCCTCTTCTGGCCACCATGGGTACTACACTCACAAGGCAGACATACATACATACACACACACACACACACACACACACACAAGTCATGAAAAAAAAGGAAAGAGAGCCAGGCAGTGGTGGCGCATGCCTTTAATCCCTCCTAGCACTCGGGAGGCAGAGGCAGGCAGATTTCTGAGTTTGAGGCCAGCCTGGTCTACAGAGTGAGTTCCAGGTCAACCAGGGCTACACAGAGAAATTCTATCCCCCAAAACAAAAACAACAACAACAACAAAAAAAAAAAAAAAAGGAAAGAGAAAAATGTTATGTATGCCTACATTTGTCTAAAGATAATAAAAGTTTTCCAATAATTGAATTGTATGTCAATTTTTTTGTTTGTTCATTTTTTTTGAGAATGAGTCTCATGCTATATCCCTGGCTGGCTTGGAACTCACTATGCAGAACAGGAAATTGCAGCAAACCCCCCAATTCAGCCTCCTGAGACTGAGGGTACATGCCTGGCTGCATAGCAGTTTTTACAATTTACATGTAAATTAATTTAACTACAGTCTTACCTGGTGGGAAGGCTGGTTAGTGTGTGTGGTGGTGGTTGGGGGAGGGGGGCTGTTGGGGAATCCTGACAGAGTGGGGACCAATTGTGGAAAGAAGAATGTGGAAAGAGACACAATCCCACAGGACAGCACAGGTCTGGTCCTTATCAGGGGAGGCCTGCTGGCTTTTCCCACACCTTAAGTTCCTGTCTATTAAGGAAATGACAGTCCTCAGCCTTGTCTAGAATAAATAGTGGCTGTTCTGAACTGTGAGTTCTGTCCAAGGCCAGCCCAAAGTAAAGAATCAGGGGTAGAGGCTGGATCTGAACAGGCTTGGGGCCTGTGGGCAGGGAGTCCTTTCTCTCCACTTCCTGACCTAAGAGGTTAGGTAATACTTACTCAATAATTCTGGAGTTAGGTCCCCCTGGTTCCAGTTCCACCTCTGTCAACTTCTTGCCAAGTAAGTGTCCTTGAAGAAGTCAAGTTTGTGTGGAGGGCTCAAGTCAGTAGTGGAGGGCTTGCTTACTTAAAACAAAATCGTTTCTTTAAGATCAGTTTTCTCCCATGGAAAGTAAAAAGGAGGAGGGAAAGGAGGAAGAGGGAGAGGAGGAGGAGGGAGAGGAGGAGGAGGAAAGAGATGATGATGAAGAGGAGGAGGAAGAGAAGGAGGAGGAGAAGGAAGAAGAGGAAGAAGAAGGAGAAGGAGGAGAAGGAGAAAAAGAGGGGAGGAAGAAGAGGAAGAGGAGGAGGAGGAGGAAAAGGAAGAAGAAGAAGGCATGAGGTCTATGAAGTGATGGATAAGGACCTGCTGGCCTCCCCAGGTCAGGCCCTTTTTCTATTAGCAATGGGGAGTGTCGGGATCATTACTGAACTGTCAAGAGTGAGTTAATCGGAGTGGCTGGGGTCTCCTTCCAAGGCTCCACCATCTTCCCGGGGACATAGAGCTGGCTCAACAGAGGCAGTCATGATGAGGACCTGCCACTGCCCCAGATGTCAGAGCAGGAAGTAAGGTGATTCAATGTGAATCAAGCTCAGGTGGGGTCACCCTGGTCCCGGGGTTACTCAGAGTGACACCAGGACACACCTGGCAGGAGGAATGGGTGACTTGGGCTCCAGGAAAGTGGGTGGGGCTGGAAATCACCGAGGACAAGGATACTCCTTCCAGGCAGGACACTGAGAGCATCAGGTGGGGCCCAGAAATCACCTGGATAGATGGGGCCTTGTGGACGGTTAGGTCTCTGATTTCTCTGAATTAGACACACTGAAGTCAGGGCCCCGGGCTTCCTCATCTCCACCATCTGCTCAGTCCTTTGCTAGGCTGGATCCTCCTCTGTGGGAGCAAAGGCAGCCTCCTGCTCTGCACCAGCCAAATCTGGCAAGTCTAGTCACTTTGACTAGCTAAACAACTGGTTCTCACCCTGTGGGTTTGAAGGACCCTTCCAAAGGGTCACCTAAGACCACCAGGAAACATAGATATTTACATTACAACTCATAACAGGAGCAAAACTATAGTTGTGAAGTAGCAAAGAAAATAATTTTATGGTCAAGGATCACCACAACATGAGGAATGTTCGATACATGTATGTATTGAACAGTTGCAGCCAGGCAGTGGTGGCATACGCCTTTAATCCCAGCACTTGGGAGGCAGAGGCAGGCGGATTTCTGAGTTCGAGGCCAGCCTGGTCTACAGAGTGAGTTCCAGGACAGCCAGGGCTACACAGAGAAACCCTGTCTCGAAAAACCAAAAAAAAAAAAATTAAGAAAAGTTGCGGGTTTAGGATGGTAGGGAACCTGTGATCTAAACCTTTCTTCCCCTGTGTCACCTCCTCCCTGCTGGGAGCCTATTTCTAAAGGTAGGACAGACCTCATTCATTGCTTTCTTTCTTAGAGTCATCTCAGCTTATGGCTTACAGTGATGGCTTGGTAGATTCTGCATAGGCTGACGAATGAGAGCCAGCTACTCACTCGGCAGGCTGAGGCGTAGTGATTGCTTGAGTCTAGGGGTTTGAGACTAGCAAGGGTGACCTAGCTAGACTCCATCTCAAAAATAAAATAAGGCAAGACACAGTGGCAGGATTGTGGACTTGAGGCCATCTTGGATTGCATTGATTTAATCTCAAATGGGGTGGCTGACCCTTTGGTGTAATGTCTTGGTGGGCGATACCTGGGTTTGGTCCCTGGAACCCATGGTGGAAACAGAACCAGCTTCCCAAAAGTTGTCCTAAGCCATGGCATGTGTGTGACACCTCCTGCCCACAGCAATAAAATAATGTTATCTAATAAAAAAATCAAATAAAATTGGACTTGTTGGCTAGTAACTTTATATAGCATTTGGTGGGTGAAAGCACAAAGGTCAGGAGTTCAAGGCCATCCTTAGCTTCATAGTGAGTTCAACACTCGCTTGGGACACATGCAACCTTGCTCAGAAATACTATTAGTACTACTACTACTACTACTAAAAACCCCTAGATGGGCATCCCCTCATCAAGTGTGCGTGTCGTATGTATGCATGCATATTCGTATGTGTGCCTATGTGTGTGTGTACACTCATGGGTGCCTGTGTGTGGAGGTCCAAAGGGAATACCAGATATCTTTTCTGGTCATTTTCCATTATGTCTATAGAGACAGTCTCTCCATGAACCCAAAGCTCACCAACTCCAGCTAGTCTCAGCTCGCTGGCTTGCCCCAGGGTTCTCCTGTTTCCGCCTGCTGAATTCTGGGTGGCCACCATACCTGCCCAGATTGTATATGGGTTCTGGGGACCCGAACTCTGACCCTCATCCTTTCAGGACCAGCTGGTTATCATGGAGGCCTCCTGCCAGCCCCCGAGGAGGTCCTCGTTGTGGTTCTAACGCTGGGCTGCAGGCAAGCCCTTGAGCCTGGCCTCTGCTTCTGCAAACTGGGCAACACACTTGAGGTGAAGATCCAGGAAGAACCCTGTGAGACAGCAGGGAGGCTAGGTATTTACCAGACCCTACGACATTTCCCACAGACAAGCTTCAGGCACCGCCTGGACGAGGAGACTGGAGCTCAAGAAAGTCATTTTGAGATAACCCTGAGAGGCCGTTCCGGCTTCGCCTCCTCCTTAGTCTGTATTGCCATCAGCTGCCTACGGAGTTTCCTCCGTGCACAGGTCCTGAAATCATCCGGCTTGTCCCTGCCCTAAGGGGTGGCCTTCCCCACTGCGTTTCCTACTGGGCTCTCTCTGCATCTCCAGCTAAAGGTCATCCAGCCTGATCTGAAGTAAGGTTGGAATTGTTCTTGGGTTGACCTTGGGTCAGTCTCTCCCCAGCTGGGCTGAAGAGAAGTGAAAGGCTTTAAATAGCCATGGGCTCACTAGGTGCAGGTCCCACCCCCAGACACTCAAAAAACAGAAACAGAGGCTGGGGGTGGGGGTGGGGGTGGGAGTGGGGGATGGGATCCAGAGCCTTACATAGCCTAGACACTTGCTCTACCACTGAACTACATGTCCAGCTTGCTTAGGGACTGTTGGCTCTTTGCGGGGATATTTGTTCTGGTCTCCCTGGGTTTTTTCCTTAGTGGATTCTCAGTGGCTAAATGAGTGAGTGGAAGGAAAGAGAGAGAAGAGAGGTTGGAACAAGAGACAAGAGGAAGGAAGGTGAAGTTTGTTCCCCTGAGCTCCCGGCTTCCAGTGCACAGTGCTGCTCGGCTCCGGGACCCACTGATCCGACTCCGGTCTCTGATCAAGATGAGCTGGTCTGAGATGGGAATGCTGGGATGAAGTCCTGGAGCTGTCAGTCACCAGCCACCTCCACATGCTCCTCTGTACAGTGGGGTGGTCCTCGAGGCCACCTGCATGAGCTGAAGGAGGTGCAGGTGTCTGCTTGCGTGGATGTACCAAACAGTTGTCAGCTCTGTGCAGTCACTGTACTAAATGGCATACAATGTGGAACTTGGCTTCCTGAACTTTGGCAAGTCTCCTGCCCTCTCCAGGCCTCAGTTTCCTGCTCTGTAAGACAAGGGAAATAAAATGATCTGTCCCAGGAGCTATAACGAATTAAATGAGATAATACATGAGAAGCTTTTGAGGGCTAGTAATTTCACATCACACACACACACATCACACACATCACACACACACATACATATCACACACACATCACACACACATCACACACCACATATCACACACACATCACACACACATATCACACACACATCACACACACATCACACACACATATCACACACATATCACACACACATCACACACACATATCACACACACATCACACACACATCACACACATCACACACACACATACATATCACACACACATCACACACACATCACACACACATATCACACACACATCACACACACATATCACACACATCACACACACATATCACACACACATCACACACACATATCACACACACATCACACACACATCACACACACACACACATCACACACACATCACACACACACACATCACACACACACACATCACACACACACATCACACACACAACATCACACACACACCGCTCATGGAGGGACTTTGAATATACACGCAGGACACATAGTTAAACAATAAACAGTGTTCGTGATAACAAAGGCTGCTCTCAGGAATTCTGTAATGTGTTTTACACTAAAGTGTCAAAGAATAACATCCACTACACTAGCTAGGCATGGAGGGGACTACAGCAGGAGGATCACTTAGGGTCAAGACCAGCCTGGGCTACATAGTTTGTTTAGAGGCCAGCCTGGACTCTATAGCAAGAATAAATCTGCAATATTAGGAACAATGGAATCTTACCTGTCTAATGATTCTTTTCAGAAATAAAGGCATTTAACGGACTTCCTAGGGGCCCTGGAAAATCAGAGTAGCTGGTTGCTGTAGAAATCCTGTTTGCTTTAGTGAGAAGAAAGCAGCTTGAGACGATTTACCAAGAAGCTGCTGGCCGCCAGGATAGCTCTAACTCTGGCTAACTGTGGGAGGGTCTCCCAAGGCCTGTAGGAGTAGCTCAGCTTCTGAAGACCTCAGTGCGCCCCCAACAAGAGGAGCTGGGTACAGAGGAAGAGCTGGGAAAGGCCAGGACGATGACCTTTGCCCCCAGGGGCTTGGTGCCAGGCCAGCGCCCATTAATGACAAGGTGGACCAGGGTATGGTGCTGGGGTCGGGCAGCCTGCACACCATCCTGGCTTCAGCTTAACAAACGAATCTGTTCAGGATTTAAGGATACCCTGCTGAGAAAGTTCCAGAGTTCCCTCTTTTGCTTAGCCAGTTGAGTCAGGCTTTCTGACATCTGTAGCACGTACTGCAGAGCAATCCTGCTGGTGAACTGTCTCAACTTCTCCAAACTGCAGTCTGCAAAATGGGCATGTCTGGGTTTGTTTGTTTGTTTGTTTGTTTGTTTTCTTTTCTTTTCCTTTCCCGGAGAAAGGAATGAGTATTTGGCACACTCAAAAAGGTCGCTCGGGACCCAGTACTAAACCTTCTAGCCTGCTGCACGCTGGGGCCTCCTTGTTTAGTAAGGAGAACTGGCCCCAGGAAGTGAGGCCCAGAGAGTTCTGGGTAGAAGCCCTTTTGGTTGGGTTGGGGTCCAGGTGAGCACCCTTCCTGACTCTTGGTCATCACAGGCCGCACCAAGAACTTGTGTGTGGTGGTGATGATGGTGATGATTGAGACAGGGTTTTTCTGTGTAACCCTGGCTGTCTTGGAACTCCCTCTGTAGAGCAGGTTGGCCTCAAATTCAGAGATCTACCTGCCTCTGTCTGCTGAGTGCTAGGATTAAAGGTGTGTGCCACCACTGCCTAGCAAGACGGGGTCTTATGTAGCCCAGGCTAACCACAATCTCTATGTAGCTATAGATGTCCTTGAGTTTCTTTCTTTCTTTCTTTCTTTTTTTTTTTTTAATTTTTCAAGATTTATTTATTTATTTTATGTATGTGAGCACACTGTAGCTATTTTCAGACACACCAGAAAAGGGCATCTGATCCCATTACAGAAAGTTGTGAGCCACCAAATGGTTGCTGGGAATTGAACTCAGGACCTCTGGAAGAGTAGTCAGTGCTCTTAACCGCTGAGCCATCTCTCCAGCCCTGTCCTTGAGTTTCTATTCTTCTTTTCTTCATTTCCTGAGTGCTGGGGTTCCAATTCATGAATGCTAGACAAGAACATACTACCAACTGAACTATATCCCCAGCGGATTTAATTAATTAATCAATTACTAGTACTGGGGACGGGATCCAGGGTCACAAATGTCACAAATTCCACTAACAAGCTGTACCCCCGGCCCTCGGTGTTAATCGTCATAATCCTTGCTTTCCCCCCTCTGTTTTCTGAGACAGCCTTGCTCTGTGTTCCTAACTGTCTATGTAGGTCAGGGCAGACGTGAACTTGTGGCAATCCCCTCTTCTTCTGCCTTCCAAGTGCTGGGATTACAGACATGAGCCGCTCATGTCCTACGAGTAGCCAGCCTCGTTTTACAGCTAAGGCAAGTGGGGTTCACAGATAGGTCCTGTTCAATATCAAGTCCAGGGCTCACCCCAAGCACCCACGGTGTACGGCCCAGCCCACACCTGTGGGCTGAATGACAGCTTCAACTCTGCCCAGGAGGCTGGTATCCCCTTTTTGATCTTTCACATAGCCAAGGCTAAACCACCAGTTCCTGTGGGTTAACCCCCCAGAGAGAGTCTGACGCAGTCTGACTAAAGGAAACCACCAGTCTTGGCATGAACTGTCTTTCCTGGCAGGCCGCCTGAGGTCGGGGGTTGGGGGGGGGGAGCTGGGAATGGCATTTCTTGTTTCCTCCCCAGATACCCACCAACTACTGCCTGGGCATTGGGCTCACCTTGAGCCTCAGTGTCTTTGTCTGTACAATGGGGTGAAGGTTCTGCCCCTCTACTGCTGGGTCATGTTGAGGGAGTTAAAAAAAAAATTCTTAGAGCCAGGCAGTGGTGGTGCAAGCCTTTAATACCAGCACTCAGGAGGCAGAGGCAGGCGGATCTTTGTGAGTTCTAGGTCAGCCTGGTCTACAGAGAGAGTTCCAGGCAGCCAGGGATACACAGAGAAACCCTGTCTCAAAAAACCAAACAAACAAACCAAAAAACCAAAAAACCAAACCCAAACAAACAAAAACAGAACAAAACGAAAAACCCCCCAAACTCTCTCTCTCTCTCTCTCTCTCTCTCTCTCTCTCTCTCTCTCTCTCTCACACACACACACACACACACACACACCAACACATACACACACAAAGCAAACGAACAAACAAAATAACATTCTTAGCATGTTTATCCTGAGGACTCCTCCTTTGCCCCTGAGAAACAGAGACGAAAGGTGGCTGGATGAAGTCACGCAATGACAAGGGCATAAGGATTCGAACCAGTCACCCGGGGTAGTGAGACTCTCATCACCTTCCCTTTACACTCTCCCTCCTCTTCTGCACCCCGCTCAGCGGGGAGAGATGCTGCCCGCCCCCGAGCTCCAGGGCCCCACTGACAGCCACATTACGGCTAGCTTGCGGGTGCAGGCCCGCACTCAGCTTGGTCTCACGTACTGTTTTTGATTGGTTCTTTCTGGTGGCAGAGACAAGGTGTCAACTTTAGTGGCCAATGAGAAAACTCTCAGGCAGATGTGGTTGCTACAGCAACAGAGAGCAGAATCCGGTTTCTCTCCCTGGGCACAGAGCCTGCTCTTCCCTGGATGCGCCACACAGTGGTCACATGCTCTACGGTAGAATGAATCGGGAGACCGAAGTTTCGGGGATTGCTAAAACCCAAGCCCTTGACAAACGCTAACTGTGGATCTGCCCCCGTGCCAAGACTGATCAGAGCAAGCTGTCTGGAGGAGGTTCTCAGCTTTCCAGGCCTTTCTCTTGAGTCGGCTGAAGGAAGTGCTGTACTCCTGGCCCAGGACCTGCCTGAATGGGCAGGGTCCTTTACCCTGCTGACCTTGTGGCTCGGTGGTCTTGGCATCCTCAGCAGAGCCTTCTGAAAACAGGATAGGTAAAGATGCTTGCCACCAAATCTGACAAACTGAGTTCCATTTCTGGAAGACCAGAGTCCTACACGTTGTCCTCTGACCTCCATGAGCGTCCTTGGCAGCAGCTAGCTTCCCCCAACTCTCTCTGTCTCTCTGTCTTTGTCTCTGTCTCTCTTTCTTTTAAAGACTACATCAGAGCTGGAGAGATGGCTTCACAGTTAAGAACCCTTGTTCTTGCTGGAGGTGGTTGGCACCTTTAATCCCAGCACCTGGGAGGTAGAGGCAGGCAGATCTCTGTGAGTTCAAGGCCAGCCTGGTCTACATAGTGAGTTTGAAGACAGCCACGACTACATAGAAAGACCTTGTCTCAAAAAACAAAGAAACAAACAAATCAAAAAACAAACCCAAAAGACCCACACAACAAAACACATAACAACAACAAAACAAAGAAAAGCCCATCTGTTCTTTCAGGGGACCCAGGTTCGGTTCCCAGCACTCGTGGGTAGTTCATTCACTTATAACTCCAGTTCTGGGGTATCCAACTTTCTCTTTTGAGTTGGCATGTATGTGGTGCACATAAATGTTTGCAGACAAAAAACCACTTTCACACATAAAAGTAAATAAAATAAAAATATATTTAAAACAGACCAAGAAGCCTGGTGTGGAGCAGTGGAGTGGAGAGAGCCACACAGGCTGATGCAGGTGGCCATCTAACTGAGCCAGTCACTTACTAGACAGATCAGGAAGTGCCAGGGCAGGGTGGGGACAGATGTGCACCAAGGCTAAACTGTGCCTCTTACAGTGCTCTCAGTCCATCCAGGAAGAGAGGACTGGGGTCAGTAAGGCCATCGCCTTGGGCATCTTGCACTGGCTTTACGTATAGTCATGTCCGGTGGTGCTGGGTATTCATTAGCCTCATCCTCTTCCCAGGACAACGAAGGTGACCCGGTTCATTGTCCTCAGCTCATAGATAAGGAACGTTGATTGGTGAAGAGGCGCACCCTTGGGCCCTGGGGTATGGCTTTAGCTTGGCGGGGTTGTGGATGCTTGTAACTCCTTGACGTAGAGTCTTGTCAAGGGAAGCTCTACGCTTGTTCACGCTGAGGATGCTAGGACTACTGAGCTCCGAGGTCAGGGAGGTAGAGACCCCTGTCTCTGCTGCTCTGAGGCTCCAGGAGTTCTGCATCTTCTGCTGTTCCTGTAGAAGTTACATCTGGTTCTTCCTTCCAGCCCCATGCTCTCAGAAATAAGACTCAGACTTAAAAATATATTTATAAATACCTTGGCCACATAGCTAGGCTCTTCTCTGACTAGATCATAACTAAAATGACCCAATTATTTTAACCTACATTCTGCCATGTGGCTGGCCACCATGTGTCCTTCTCCTCACATCTTCCCAGGCAGATCTTCCTGTGCCTGATTCTATCCCAGAATTCTTTTCCTCCCGGATGTCCCTCCTTCTTTTTTCTGCCTCAGCAATAGGCCATAGGCTTTTTAATTGACAGGTGATGCATCTATACAATACACAAGATATCCTCTCTACATGCTCTAGTGGAGGGGATTCCTGGGCAAATGTAGCCACTTCCCCCAAGCCCTCTCTAGATTCTGGACTGTCTCTGTTAAAGTGGGGAAGGAGCTGAGTGGTAGTGGTGCTCACCTTTAACCCCAATACTTGGGAGGCAGAGGCCAGCCTGGTCTATATAATGAGTTACACAGATAAACCCTGTGTATTGGGGGGGGGGGGTGCTGTGACAGGTGGCTGTATGCCTGTGTGTGTGTGTTCCTGGAGGCCATGGCTTCTTTTGCTCCCATTGTGACTCTGCCTCCCATCTAGGGCCTAGCACAGGCCCTCAGGGACCTTTCTCTCTGTAGGGCCTCTTTGTCTACTATCCATCCCCAGACTGAGAGGAGCAGAGGCAATCTGTTTAAGAGGTTATGAGTTTCTGTCATTGGCGAAGAGGCTACCAAGTGACACGATAGGTGGATCCAAGGCAGGGGTAGAGTTGTCTACTTGCCTCTAGCATGGAGAGAAGGCTTCAGGCCTCCCAAGCCATGAATGGGAACAGGTTGCTTGACCCTGCTTCGATGGAACTTGAAACCGCCAAGTTCTAGGGGTGGGGGTGGGAGGTAGACAGAGTGTTCTAGAAACCACAGAGGATCTCATTTGCTGGATGCCTTCTCCTCAGTTCTCTACACTGTTTTGATGCTCTCCTCAGGCTGAGACTTGATCTCTTATTCTCCAAATGGGTTGTTCTGTTAGTGAGCATTTTCTTTAGTAAACACATGCAAATGAATTATATTCTTAACATCACTGTAAACAGTGACAATCTGGTGGCTGTTTTTCTTTACCTTATGGTAGTCCCCAATAACTTCACAGGGAAACCAAAATTTATTTAAAACTGCACCTCAATAGCTGAGCAGTTAAATGATCTAGCTTAGCCTTCTATGCTAATCTGGCTTCCTCCCAATCCCATCCCACACTTGCATATTATTATTGAGCTGGCTCTTGGGCTTCAGGTGTGATTCCATGATCTCTCTCCAGACCTCTTCTTCACAGCTCCAAATTCTCCATCCTCCTCGCCGATCTGAATCTCCCGTTCTCTTTCCTCTGGCTGGCGGATGTCCTGCCGGATTCTCTATTCTGCCCGGCCATTGGGTGATCAGCATTTATTGAAAAGGCAGAGAATAAATGGTGAGAATTGTTTACACAAACAGGAGAGTCTTGGTATAAGCATTACAATGCCATATCCATACTGAAACAAGATCTGATCAGAGAGATCAGCATTTGAATAACCCAACCGTAAACTTTACACAGTGTCCAAAATCATTGTGCCTACAAACACCTTCCTGATTCTGCCCTAGCCGGTGCTGTCCACAGCTTTACTTACTCAGTGACAGATCCATTTCAACGTGGTCTTACACCGTTCCGTTCGGGCTGGTCTTAAACAAGCAACATAGCCAAGGATGACCTTGAACTCCTGACTGTCCTGCTCCCCCCCCCCCAGTGCTATGATTACTAAGCCTAGTTTATACAGTGTAGAAAGGGCATTGAGTCTAGGGCTTCATATGTTTTCTTAAAATCAATGCTAAGTTTTGTTGTAAGTTAACCTAATTATAAGCAATGATACATGCATGTATGCATACACATACATATGTACATTACATATGTTTGGTTGCCTCCTTTTTCGAGACATGGTTTCTCTGTGTAGCCCTTCACTGTCCTGGAACTCACTCCATAGACCAGACTGGCCTCAAACTCATAGATATCCGCATACCTCTGCCTCCTGAGTGCTGGGGTTAAAGGCATATGTCACTATTGTCCAGAAAGCAATGATATTTTTGAAATCGGGAATTGATGTTTGGTTTTATTTTATTTGATTTTTTCTGAATTCATTAAATTTTAATTTAAGGCTGGAGAGGTGGCTCAGAGGTTAAGAGCACTGGCTGCTCTTCCAGAGGACCTGGATTTGACTCCCAGCACCCACATGGCAGCTCACAACCATCTATGAGAAGTCAATGCCTTCTCTGTGCTCTCCAGGCACCAGATAGGCACACGGTACACAGACATACATGCCAGCGAAAGACTCTTACACATAGAATTTAAAATTTTATTTTTAGTGTGACACACACTGCCCAGCATGAGTGTGGAGGTCAGGGGACAGCCTTTGGGAGCTGGGTCTTTCCTTCTATTGAGTAAGCCCTCGAGATGACTTAGGTCAATAGGTCGAGTGGCATCCACATTCACCCACCTAAGCCATTTTACCAGCCCTGTTCTCCTACTGGGAAGCTAGCCGGATCTACAGAGCTAGTTGTAGGACAGCCAGGGCTACCCAGAGAAACACTGTCTTGAAGAAAACAAGAATCAATAAAATAAAATGATTTCATGGACTGCTATATGGGAAATGGTCAGAAGCAATAGCACGGCCAGACCTGGTTAACATCTATTAATAATAACAGGAGGGTTGACCAGATGGCTTAGTAGTTAAGAGTGCTGGCTGCTCTTGCAGAGGATCTGATTTTGGTCTCCAATATCCACTGGGTAGCTCCCACCATCCGAAACCCAGTTCCAAGGATTAGATTCCTCTTCTGACCTCCGTGGGCTCCTGCACACCTGTGGTGCACATTCATACACTCAGATTCACACCTACACATAAAATTGAGTAAATGTTTTAAAACTAATGATCAGGGAGGGGTGACTGGGGTATTGCTTACTGGCGAGATGGCTTAGTAGTTAAGAGCGCTGGCTGCTCTTGCAGAGGATGTAAGTTTGGTTCCCAGCATCCACATGGCAGCTTACAACCATCTGTAACATCTGTCAGTTACAGATGTCAGAGCCCCAGGTTCCATCCCCAGCACTGCAAACAAAGTAACAAGAACCGTTCCCACAGCAGCATGCTTTACACCTTTCTACACATAGGATCCTGTTTGTTCCCTTCTGAGGACATCTCTCGCCCCATTGTACAGAGGAGAGAACTGAGGCTGAAGGGTGATTGTGACTTATACACAATGAGGACTTTGACCGTCCTGACCCACATAAAGGGAAGAAGGAAAACAGCCTCCAACCAGACCCATGGGAGTTTGGATTAGACAGGAGGAAGGACTTCCTGGCATGAAATGTTTAGCCCTCAGAATGAGAGTCCAAGGAAGGGTGTGGAGTACCTGTCTTCGGAAGTCCTCACAATAAGATAAAGGCTTGCCCAGCTGGGCTCATCCCCGTACTGCCTGAAGGCAGGGGAATGGACTAAATGACCTCTGAGGCCCCTTTAGCTCCAAAGATTAGTATACCCTGCTATCAGGGTAGCCACCCTTGACACTTCCCCCAAAGCAGCTATTAAGCAAGGGAGGCCTGTGGAGACTCTAACTTAAGGGAATTAAGAAAACCTTGTCTTGGCTACTGGCCACAGGAGGGAGTGGCTAGAAACAGTCTCATTCCCAGAGGGCTTGGGCGGAGATTCCTCTCTGTTCTCTCCTCTGCTCAGTCCCACACTCACGGCTGGGGGTCCAGGACCTGGCTCCTGAGGCCCCTCATCATTTAGGGCCTGTGGGACTGTGGTACCACACTTCTTACATATTCTCCAGGGGAGGTCTCATAAGTGCCGATCCAGGAAGGTATACAGGCTCTGACTTTAGTTCTCTTTCTAGGACCAAAATGTATTTTTTTTTAAAGTCAATGTGTTTATTTAATAAAAACTTTTTTTTTTTTTTTTTTTTTTTTTGTTTTTTTTCGAGACTGTGTTTCTCTGTGTAGCCCTGGCTGTCCTGGAACTCACTCTGTAGACCAAGCTGGCCTCGAACTCAGAAATCTGACTATCTCTGCCTCCCAAATGCTGGGATTAAAGGCGTGCGCCACCACCGCCCGGCAAAAATATGCTTTTTTTAAAAAAAAAGTCAAAGCACCAGGTGTGATGGTGGATGACTAACCCAGCATTCAAGAGGAGAGGCAGGAGGACTGCCATGAGTTCAAGGCCACCTTGAGCTACAAAGTGAGACCCTTGTTTCAAAGAAATGGACAAAAATAACTAAGTCACAAAAGTGGTTCTTTTGAGTTGGGAAGGTGACTCAGCTGTAGAGCACTTGCCAAAGGCATGTGAGGCAGAGTTCCCCTACAATAATAAATACACACAGCATGATGCTGTAGGCCCAGCCCCTGGAGGGATGAGGCAGGAGGATTTAGAGTTTGCCTCCAGCCTAAACTATAAGCCAAGATCATGCTTTAAAAAACAGCCAATTGAGCAGTGGTGGCGCACACCTTTAATCCCAGCACTTGGGAGGCAGAGGCAGGTGGATTTCTGAGTTCGAGGCCAGCCTGGTCTACAGAGTGAGTTCCAGGACAGCCAGGGCTACACAGAGAAACCCTGTCTCGAAAACAAACAAACGAACAAAAACCGACCCGGACAAACAGACTGGGTACTGCGGCAATGCTAGATGCTAGCCCTTGGCTGGTGGATTAAGAGGGATTAGGTGCTTAAGGAGCCCAGCTAGATGCTGAGTCAGGGACCAGTCTGGAGTACTAGAGACCATGTGTCTCAAAAACAACCCCAAGTCCCTCCAAACAAACAAAAACAAACAACCAACTAACAAAAGTCACAGGGGTGGCAAGAACTGTGCTGGTGGGGAGGGTGGGCCTGTTGAAGTACAAAGACCAGTAGTGACACTTTTGGAGTACATGAGGGACAGGGTCTGGCCCTTGGCAGGACAGGATCTCACAGAGAGTGGCAAGGGCCTCTTCACCACACTGCCGGTGATCAGTCTGTTAGGTAAGGACTGTGAGATACGTCTTCCTGGGGAAACCGGCGATTCTCCTCTGGAAGCTTCAGAATGTCGCTTTCTTTCTCACCTGGTACCAACCAAGGATTTTGGGTTTTGTTCCCTTGTGCTGTTGTGGTGGAACAAGGGCCTCAAGACGCGCAGGGCAGGCAGCAGTACTGCTGCATTGCCCCTGGGTCACCAAATGGAAACTTCAGATGGTAACAGACTTCAGTCACACAGCCACAGGCCTTCCCTTGGGGGACATAGGCACTGATTTCAAAAAGAACTGAATTAACTGGGTGTCTTAGTCAGGGTTTCCATCCCTGTGAAGACACACAATTACCAAGGCAACTCTTATAAGGACAGCATTTAATTGGGGCTGGCTTACAGGTTCAGAGGTTCAGTTCATTATTATCAAGGCAGGAGCATGGCAGCATCCAGGCAGGCATGGTGCAGGAGGAGCTGAGAGTTCTCTATCTTCTTCTGAAGGCTGCTAGCAGAATATTGGCTGCCAGGCAGCTAGGATGAGGGTCTTAAAGTCCATACCCACAGTGATACATTTCCTCCAACAAGGCCACACCTCCTAATAGTGCCATTCCCTGGGCCAAGCATATTCAAAACATCACACTGGGACAGGGTGACTTGTCTGCTCCTGTGTGTTCCTTTCCAAACCAGGCCAGACTACTCTTGTTGATATGACACCACATTTAAGTGGTTTCTATTGGTCCTTATCACATGCTAATCTAGGTCTTTGTACACCCAGAACGAGAAGATATTTTATTTATTGTAATGCTGTGTGTGTGTGTATATGTGTCTGCATTCCTGCAAGTGACTGTCAGAGGTCAACCTTGAGAGTCATTTTCGAGGGTCCCTCACTTAGCTTAGAAAATCCTCAGACATCAGTATGTCTCCACTTCCAGTGCTGGGATTACCAATGCATGCCACATGCCCAGCGTTTACTCGGGTCCCCAAGCTTTACCTACAGAGCTATCTCCCCAGCACTGAGCTGGAAGACCTATGCAAACACTCCCTGGGGCTCCTCCTGGGGTCTTTCTCCCCACTGTGCCCCGTCCAGTGCCCTAAAGAAGATCACTAGACAGTTAACAGTGCGCTCTGGGAATCATTCTGAAGTCTCCTTAGGACAACCTGAGGGCTTCTGGGAAACAAAGTGGGCTCAGAGATGGAGCAGAGTTCAGCTAAGGGAAAGGAAGCTCCTGGAGGAGTTTCTGGGACACTAATGAGGTGAAGTAGAACCCCAGGAATCTCTCAGGGTGCAGATGTTCTTACAGGTTATCCCTGTGCCAGTTGCCAGGCTCGGGTTAACAATCACGAGCTTTGCTGGGCTTGGGGCTTCAGTTTCTTCCAAGAGGCTGACTTTTGAGGAATCCTATGGCTTGGGAGGCATGACATATTTGCCCTGGTTCCAGCTGCTAATGACATGTGTGTCTACCACCCCAGGAAGGACACAGTCTTCCTGACACAGTGTCCTCACTCCTGTTTTCATGTTTACAGGCATCAGGTGCTTGGCACAGGCTGCCACACCCAGCTGAGAAAACAACCTGCCTGAACTTCCAGTCCCTCTGCCACTCCTCCTGGCCAGTCTGCCACCCTGACACGCCCCCACTGGCTGGAGAACTGCCCGCTTCTCTGATGTCCTCAGCTCCAGCTATTTGCTTGCTCAAACTGTTTATCAACACGGAGCAGAACATTGGGCTGCCAGCAGAAACACACATGGCAATGGTGGCACCTCCCCACACCCCGCCATCCGCACATTCCTACGAGCTGTTTGCCGCTGTCGAAGCTGGGCGTACACACACATTTGCACCAACTCCTGCCAACACAGCTGGGCCTCCAGCTCGTGCGCACACAAGCCCCTTGGTTTTGCCAAACATACTCCTGAGTTCACGAGTCCAAGAACATCACACGCTCCTCCCTCTGACCTGGGCAGGCCAACTACTGCTGCAGATGCTTCATGGTAGACTAGGAATATTAATTACTTCCAGAAGGTGAACGTATGTGGCTTTCATGAGGGCATTATGGCCTCTGTGAGGGCTTTTTCCATAGGCTTTGAGGCTTGTGGAGAACAGATACCCACCCTGGCTGTGGGACTGGAACTCTAGAATCTAATCATGGGTTTCCTGCCTCACCCTCCCGCCATTAGATAGCCTTAGATAGAGCTTTGGGTCAGGCCTATCACCTGTCTACAACCCTTCCCAGGGGAAAAAAAAACAGTATAAAATACTGTGTGGACTGCTGTGACATTGGGTCAGAAGCTTGGTAATTCTGTCCACAGCTGCAGAGGATTGTGGGAAGGGAGAAGCAGAGGCACAGTTTGAGCATTGACCACTTCCCGCCCCCCTTTTCTTGGTCCCTGTAAGCCCAAGTCCATATTTCCAGTCTGTCTGCTGGAGACCTGACTTTTGAATTGGGGTACCCTGCTCATCACTGCCACATCTGGGGGCCTCACTTAAGCTGTCCTACCTGCCACGGGACCATCTCCCGCTCCTGACTTCCCCTCTCTCCTTGTCTCAGTCCTCAGGACCCTTTCTGGTAGTAGCCACTATGTTGTTGTAGTAATTATTTTGCTTGCTTGCTTCGTTGTTTACTGTTTTTATTAAAGGCATAGTCTCAGAGAAGGGGTGGCACATGCCTTTAGTCCCAGAGCTCTGGGGCAAAGGCAGGCAGATCTCTAGGAGTTCCAGGCCAGCCTGGTTTACAAGAAGTGAGTTCCAAGACAGTCAGGGCTGCACAGAGAAACTCTGGCCTACAAAACAAAACCAAAAACAATAAAAAGGCAGAGTCTCATGTATCCCAGACTGGCCAGAATTCACTAAGGAACCAAGGATGCCCTTGAAAGTCTAATTTTCCCACTCCTGCTGCCTGGGTGCCCTGACTGGGCGTGAGCCACCACACCCAGTTTATGAGGTGCCAAAGATCGAACTCAGGGCTCTGTGCTAGACATGCACAATAACCACACATCCAACAGCAGTTTTCTTTTTCATTCTTTCTCTCTCTTTCTCTCTTTCTTTCTTTTTAACTGTGGCCTCCACCCCTGCAGGAGGGAGGGGAACCAAATGTGCTGAGAGGCCTGAGAAAAGCCTGGAAAACCTGGGCGGAGCCAGCTGGCCAGCTGTGGTTGCAGAGGCAAAGCTGGAGACTGGCACTGACTCAGGATCTTCTAGCAAACAGGATGTCGGCTCCCCCAGACTGTAGTGACGTCCACTAATTCCTGCACACCAGATGGAATGATGGGAAACTGGTGGTGGGCAGATCCCCGACCTGACCCCCTGCTGGGGCGATGTTTCCTGGTTCCTTCACGGAGGGATTTCCAAGCTCTCACGGAGATGGAGACACCATCGGAGAGCCCTGTTGGCCCAGCAGAACCATGGCAGATTGACCATCCTTAAACTCAGCAGGAGTACAAACAGAGACAAACGGAGCCGCTCACATGCCGCTAGTCAAGATTCAGCAGGAACCAGTGGCTCAGGCCTGCCATCACAGAGTTTAGGACTGAGGGAGGTTAGAGAATCCCAAGTTCAAGGCCAGCCTGAGCAACTTATGAAACCTCTAAAAATAGAAAGGAAAAGGAAGGACCGTGAGATGGCTCAGCCAGTGAGGTGCTGCCTGGCAACACAATGTTTATGACCTGGATTCCATGCCCGGGACCCACAGTGGAGGGACTGAAAGCTGATTTCTGATATCCAGATGTGCACCATGGCATGTGTCCCTCTTGCAACATGAGTAACTGAACATACAAATGCAGCTAGCATTTTTTTTTTTTTTTGTTTTTTTTCGAGACAGGGTTTCTCTGTGTAGTCCTGGCTATCCTGGAACTCACTCTGTAGACCAGGCTGGCCTCGAACTCAGAAATCCACCTGCCTCTGCCTCCCAAGTGCTGGGATTAAAGGCGTGCGCCACCACCGCCCAGCCTAGCAGCTAGCATTTTTACATGGCTTAAATACTGTGTATAGTAGTGTTTTCCTTGGGTTTATTTTTTTCTGTTTTCCTTTCAGATTATTTGGGTTTTTTTTTTGAAACAGGGTTTCTCTATGTAGTCCTGACTGTCCTGGTTATGAGCAATGATGTATATGTATGTTTATATGTACGTATATGTGTGTGTGTGTATATATATGTGTGTGTATATATATGATGTATGTATAGTATATGTATACGTATACATATATGATGTTTCTGGATATGATGTGTATTTGTATATGTTTATGATATTTGTTTTTTCTTTTTCTTTTTCTTTTTTTTTTTTGGTTTTTTGAGACAGAGTTTCTCTGTATAGCCCTGACTGTCCTGGAATTCACTCTGTAGACCAGGCTGGTCTCAAACTCAGAAATCCGCCTGCCTCTGCCTCCCAAGTGCTGGGATTAAAGGCGTGCGCCACCACTGCCCGGCTTCCTTGGGGTTTCTTTTGTCAGAGTTGTCATAAATTATTTTGAACCTGGCACCTCAAACAACAGCCATAGGCTGGGCATGCGGCTCGGTTGTTAGAGTGCCCACTTTACATCCGTGAAGTCTCCTGTTCAGTCTCCAACATGACACAAACCTGGCCTGGTGGTGCACACCTGCAATCCCAGTCACTGGGAAGTACATGTAGAAGGATCTGAAGTTCTGGGTTATCCTTGGCTACACTAGAGGTTTGTAGTTAGCCTGGGCTACTTAAATCTCTGAATGAAACAAAGTAAAATCAAGATCCAGCAACATGCTAACAAGGACTGGTTCCTTCCCTGTCCTTAGCCTTGATCTGAGAGTTTGCTGGCAATCTGTCGTATGACTGTAGAAGCGTCACCCAGAAGCCTGCCTATCTCTTCACAGGTGTGTTCCCTCACCCCCAGTCCCTCCTGCACACATATGTACATGGGAATGCCCATATGAGATTTGGACATTCGACTCATAATGACCTCAGTCTGCACTGTGGCTACGGTGACAGCAAAGGGGAAACACAGTACTACTAATTAGTACCAAGCAAATGTGCTACTATTTAGTTATATCCTGTCTTTGTTTTTTTTTTGTTTGTTTGTTTGTTTGTTTTTTGAGGCAGCATTTCACTATGTAGCCCAGGCTGGCCTTGAACTCATCACCCTAGTCATAGCCTCCCAAGTGCTGGAAGCTCAAGTGTATGTCACCACTGTGTGTCCTACAAATCAGGCTGATTTGTTTGTTTATTTATTTATTTTTGTTTTTTTCAAGATAGAGTTTCTCTGTGTAGCCCTGGCTGTCCCGGAACTCACTCTATAGACCAGGCTGGCCTCTAACTCAGAGATTCCCGTGCTTCCCTCCATCCCAGCCCCCTCCAGTGCTGGGATTAAAGACATGCAATAGCATTGCCCGGCTACTGATTTATTTATTTTAATTTTAAATCAATGCGTTATAGTGTTCGGAGCTTTCAATCTTGCAGCGTCGAGCATTGGCGCTCTTGAGCCGGTAGCCAGGGTAAGAGCGGAAGAACACCTGTAATGCCTAATGACTGTCTACTCCAAATCTAATTATTGTTTTTCTTCCTCTGCTTCCCTCCATCCATAAGCCTTTCCTTGTTTAACCCATTTATCTGTTTATTATTATCGATTATTATTGCGGTGCTGGGGGATCAAACCCCCCCCCCACACACACATGCACGCATGCGCTTGAGCTAGGCTGGTGCTGTCCCACGCAGCTCAATTCCCGTTGTTTTTTTTTCTAAGCTAAAACCCAGGACAAGGCTTTTATTTTTTCCTGTCTTGGAGTGGGGCGCTCCTGGGGCTCGTCTTGTGACAATGTCTCTTTTTCTAGGCGTACTGGGCAGGAAGACTTGTTAAGACTGGCCTAGGACCTCCTCGACTTGCCTGAGACCTACCTCCCTGCAGCTAGCGGCAGAAGCCGGGTAGGGGAGGGAGCATTGCTCTCGACTGAGAACCGCCCCCTTCGAAGCTGGTCCTATCCACCCTAGTGTGGCTGTCTTGCTGCCATAGTCATGGACCCTTTCTGGGGAGTCCCAGACTGCAGCTAACCGCCCCAAGACTGTCCCAACCTGCAGAGAACAGCGAGTCCACGAAAAGGGCAGGAGGAACGCGCAGGGTGCACTAACCCGAGTAAAGGGGCGACAGGGGTGGGGGGGGTTGGGGGTGGGGATGGCGGCAGAGTTCTTTCCCTCCCTCTGCAAGGCCTGAGCTCGTCCTGAAGCCTTGGGTTTTGAAAACCAGGTCCTAACAGGAAACAAGAGCATTAACTAGTACAAGGGGAGAAATATCTGCAGCCAGTGACCCAGACTGCTTTCTGGCCCCAGCCTCGGGCTTGCTCCGGCTCGCCAGCAAGTTTCAGCCAGTGTATTTCTGGTTGGGATGGAAGCCAGGGGTCAGATAAAGTCCCAACCGTATTTTGCAGCACTGTTGACATTTTGCCCAGTGCCTCTTCTGGCGACAGCTGCCAGGAGAGTGTGGGAAAGACTGTCTAGAAGTTGATCTAGTTGGGTTAGAGGGAGCCAGAGAAACAGTACTGTAGTGTGGGGCCCCATCATTATGCTAGTACCCCAGAATCTTTAGGGTCAAAGTCCAACTATATCCCCACCTTTTTTTCTTCAAGACAACTAACCTTAAGGCTCCATCTGAGCTGCAGGAAGAAGGTTTGTTATCTCAGCCAGGGGGATAGTAACCAGAACATACAGATGACAGACACCATGTGTCAGAGATCTCTAATCTCTCCCTATGCACTGTCTCATTTAGGCACAGAGAGGTAGGGTCACATGAAACCACCACAACTCAACTGGGTGACTTCAGAACAGAGAGTCACCCAGGACTTCTCAGATGGGCTAACAGGTTCTAAAATGGACCATGGAGAGAGCAGGGTGGGATGAGAGAATGCTCCCAGGAGGCCCCCCCCCCCCCCCCCCCCCCCCCCCCCGCGATGAGAATGAACAATGAAGCTCACTGCGCTAACTTTGCTCACAGTTTGTTTTGAAACAGAGTGTCAAGTTGCCCTAGCTGGCCTTTGAACTCACCTAGCCAAGGATGCCTTTCAATTTCTGATCTCTCTACATCCACCTCCCAAGTGTTAGGATTAGGTCATGTCCCACCACGCCCAGTTCATTCAGTGGTAGGGATCAAACCCAGGACTTTGTGCATGCTAGCTGAGCACACTACCAACCCTCAACGCTAACTAAACAGCAGCAGGCTAAAGGTTTGCACTCCCTTTTGTCTGGACCAGCGCAAGCATTGCACCCGAGGGGACAGAAGCCCAGACAGTTGACCCCAAGCCTTGGCAGTCTTTCTTTCCGGGCCCAGTTGGTCTGAGCCAGTTGTTCCAGGTCTCGTGGGAACCATGTGGGGCAGACAGCGGGTTAATGTGCAAGCGGGTGGCACCTGCCATTTTGTACTCATCCTACTGCCCAGGCTGTGTCCACAGCCCAGGTGTGAGCCCGCTGGATCCACCCTTGTACTGGGCCTGATTCTGCCACCCAGGAGCTCTGGTGATAGCCCACAAGTGAGGATGGCTGCCGGGTGTCAGCCTGTCACTTCATCGTTAGCTGTGTGCTCTCGTCCACACTGGGTGGATACTGTGATACCACAGTCACTATGCTCAGAAGCAGCTGCTGAGCCAGAGGAGACTCACGAGGGGACAGTCCTTAAGGGAGGTTTCCTGCACATCACAGGTCAGGACAACATTTCCACTGTCCTCTTGGAGCAACCAAGCTTACTGTTTGTTGCTAAGATCCCTCCCAGAGGGAGACAGGCAACATCTACCCTCCTCCTAAGATCCCAAGACAAATGGAGACACAAATCCACTAAAGTTCACTTTGAGGGACCCAGTGAGTTTATTTGGCTTCCTCACGGAGCATAGGTGAAGGTTCCTTACAGCAGTGTGGGTGCTTCTCCTATAAGGCCACACCCAGAGTGCCTTCCCCATAAGACCTGAGGGGTTGCTATACCAGCCATCCCAAGGCTTCCTCTAACCCCTCCCGAGGTAAACACAATGAAGACAGAGTCGCATACAACAGGTGGTGGAAGCATGTATACGCAAATGAGAGTCCACCGGTGCTCTCCGTGCCTCTCTGTTGAGTGTGTGTTGACAAGCCTGGCTGGAATAATCTTTTGCAAGGCGGTGTAGCAGAATGCCCCAAGATGGTGGTTGCTTGGCTTGCAGGACGGTCACTTATAGCACTGTCCTGTCTGTATTCCCTTGTCTTATCTGTAGTCCAGATGTCTTTTTTTTGTTTTTTTTTTTTTTTGGTTTGAGACAGGGTTTCCGTACGATGTTTACTCCGAGTTTTCCCCTTACCCCTGGGGTGCTGAGATTACAGCCATGCCCTGCTATACCAGGCTTTCTTCTTTTGGTACCAGGGTTGTCACCTATAGTCTAGGCATGGATGTGATGTGTTTATTAAAAGATAAAGAGATATAGAATATGTTCTATAGGTGTGTGTGGTGAGGTATGGGGAAAGGGAATGTCTCAGTGGGCCCATGCGGAGGCATCCCTTCCCCCTGAGGGACAAGTCACATGATGGTATAGTATAGAACAGAGTTTATTCAGGGCATGGGGGAGGGAGTTAAGAGGGTAGTAGAGGCAGAGAGAGGCAGAAAGAGGCAGAGAGAGAGAGAAAGAGAGAGAAGAGAGAGAAGAGAAGAGAAGAGAAGAGAAGAGAAGAGAAGAGAAGAGAAGAGAAGAGAAGAGAAGAGAAGAGAAGTAGAGGCTGGCCATGAGCATGTGGAGAGATGGGGAAGGGAAGGGAGAAGGGCCAGAGGGATCAAGAGAGCAAGAGAGCAAGAACAAGAGAGAGAGGAGGGGGCAAGTAGCCTCTTTTATAGTGGGCTAGGCCTACCTGGCTGTTGCCAGGTAACTGTGAGGGTGGAGTTTAGACAGAATGTTAACAGTAGGTAAATGTTCTACCAGAGTGGAGTGGTTAGGTTAATGTGTACTGTCTTATTTTAAATCATATTGCTTTAAAAAAATCTCCATTTATTATTCACTGTATTTCACAAGAAGGCAGATGGTCTAACCCCAGCTATAGCTTTTGATTTTTCGATAACAAGTCCTTTGACTTATATTTAAGATGCATGCAAGCTAGACATGGTGGTGCATCCCTGTGCAATCCTAGCACTTGGGAGGTGGAGAGAAGAGAAGCAGGAGGAGTTCTGCTATGTAGCTAGCTAGCTCTGACTATGTAATAAATTCTAGGGCAGCCTGAGCTACATGAGACCTTGTCAGGAAAAAAAAAAAAAGCAAAAAATTCAGTTGGTAAACCGTGTGTAAGGATCAGAGTTGGATGGAAGAAGTCAGAAAGAGCCAGGTGCTGTGTCACTACCGCCGGAGAGGTAGTGACAGCTGGATCTGGGAATTCCCTGGCTAGTCTGGCCGGCCTAATGGCTGGGCCTCAGGTCCTAGTCAGAGACCTCCTGTCAAGAAAGAAGGTGAAGAGTAAATGAAGACTCTGTCAACCTCTGGCTGCGATATACACACACAGACACTTAAACATAGACAACACACACACGACACACACAGACGCAGATACACACACTTAAACATAGACCACACACACACGACACCACAGAGACACAGATACATACACACATAGACACACACAGATATGTACACACAGAGATACAGACACATACATACATAGACACACAAACACAGACACACACATAGACATACACACAGAGACACACACAGATACACACACTTACACATAGACACAGACAGACACACAAAAACACACACACAGAAACACACACGTTAAACACACACAGACACACAGAAAGAGATACAGAGAAGCACACAGACACACACACAAACACATACACAGAAACACAGACACACACACAGACACATACATATAGTCACACACACAGACACACAGACACACACACACAAAGCATTCACTCCTCTGCATATGGACACACACACACACATGCACACACAAATACAAGCAGAGGAAGTGGTTTTTGTTTTTTGTTTTTGTTTTTAGCGATACATTCAATACTCCCTGATTGCTTGCTTGGCTGCTTGCTTGCAGATCGAGCATGCCAGCCACATATAACTGCATCCCAGCCCCCTTCCCTTAACTGTCATTTATGACAGTCCATGCTGGTGGCCAGCTGGGACTGATTTGCATCAGTCAGTCACGTACCTCTTCTTTCAAGCGTTAACTGAGCTCTTACTATATCCCAGGCACCTGGGGGATGGAAGGAACAACACATGGTGTCTCCTCTACTGACTCTCCCGTGCAGAGATGGGGGTTCTAGAGGGGAAGAGCAGGAGACTTTGAGCAGGAACCAGGACCCCTGCACGAACTTAGTTTTGTGAACAGTCTTTCTCTGTAGTGGTGACATTAAAAAGGCCACCTCTATGAGGAGCCAATTGCTGGAGGCACAGAAAAACATTCTGTGCAAAGGGAACAGCATTGGAGAAGGCGTAGGGAAGTCTCAGACTTAGTAGGCAGGGGTGTAGGTGATGTGGAGACTGGGAGAGAGGTGGTGAATACCCAAGACTTTGGACTGGATTCTATAAGTGACGACGACATATTCCTGACACACGGTTTTAAATCACAGACCCAGGCTGAGGGCAGAGATCATAGGGCCTACCCTGTAAGAAGTCCTGGATTCAGTTCCCAGCACTTGGGTCTGGGGTGTCCAAATGCACCAAACACAACTGCAAAGCCTGCCCTGTGCCTCTGAGTTGTCCTGCTGTGTGAATTTACAGAAATGCCAACCAGAGAGGTCAAGAGATTTGCCCAAGGGAAAAAACAGCAAACCCTCAGCAAAGGTGGGATCCCAAATCAAGTGTCAGCCTCTGAGCCCTAAACCTAGCCATCTGCTCCCATCTGGAGAAGTCTGAGGACACCCATTCCAACAAGACTTTGTGAGGCGCCTCAGCTCGCTCCCCCTCCCCCCATGCCTGGCCATGGGAGGCAGCGAGACCTGGGGGGAGGGTGCAGGCGTCGCGGGCTGCTCGGTCTCCTCAGCCTTAGAAATCCCCGCAGGAGTCACGTCCCCTTGCACCGTCCCCCAACTCCCAACCCCCAAAGTTGCTGACACAAAGGGCGGTTGTTTCCTGCCTGGCTGTGGGCTTACTCCATTTCCCTCGTTTGTCTGCTCGGCAGCAGGAGCAAAGGGCAGCAGCCACCAGAGGCGTCTGGGAGAAGTCGCTGGCCGCCCGGTTCAGGGGCCGCCTGGGACTCAGGCTGAGAAGGAGGATGGGGTCCCAGGCCCCGGGACAACCTCGGCGGCCACGCCCCACGCTGTGTGGAACGTGAGGAAGGCCTAGGAGCTGATGGGGCAATCCCAAACAAACGTGCTGACCGGCCAGTCTGCGGGTTCCTGGGCGGGGGTGAGGGATGGGGGTAGGTGCAGCGGTTGGCGCTCCCCAACCCTGGGTTTCCAGGGTTAGCTGGGGAATACCCAGGACCAGCACATGGGGTGAGGTTGGGGGGTACATGCGCACACATGCCTGAAGTCCCCTCCCCCTCCTTGCAGTGCAGCTCTTCTGACATTCCCCAGGCCACAGTTGGTCTGTTCCACTACTGTCCCTCCACCCCCGCAAGCACTGACAGACACACCCGGACTGGGTGCCAACCCTCAGACACACCTGTGCAGTCACACGTGGGCTGGCACTGCGCTAAGATACTTGTTTGGAGAGCAGTTCTAAGCCCCTTCTTGACTTCCCTGTTGTCTCAGGCCTGTTGGAACAAGGACTTAGGCTGTGTGTCCTTACATAAGTTGCTTAACCTCTCTGTGCCTTAGATGACTAAATCTGCTGAGTAGGGATAATGGAAGTATTATGCGGTTGTTGTAGGGATTTAAATAAGACAGTGGTGGAGAGATTGCTCGGCAGCCAAGTGCCCTGGATGATCTCCCAGAGGACCCCAATTCAATTCCCAGCACCCATACGATTACTCACTAGGGTCTGGGTCTGTAATTCTAGGTCCAGGGGATCAGACAACCTCCTCTGGCCTCTGTAGACACCAGGCATGTACGCTGTGCACAGAGAACCATGCAGACAAAAAACACACACATAAATAAATCAAATTAAAAAGAGCCGGGCGGTGTGGGCACGCCTTTAATCCCAGCACTTGGGAGGCAGAGCAGGCGGATTCTGAGTTCGAGCCAGTCTGGTCTACAGGTGATTCAGGACACCCGGCTACACAGAGAAACCTGTCTCGAAAACCAAAAAAAAATTTAAAAAGAGAGTGTCTAAAACGTTAAGCCCCATTAGTCACCAAGACTCACCCAATCCATGATGGGGTAGCATCCGTGAAGAGTAAGGCCCTGTGGGCCACCTTGTCACTGGGGACGGCTGGCCTTCCCACTTTCCCCCCTTTGAATTCATACTTAGGTTTTCTGAGCCAAAACAAGGTCACACCCGCTCGTAGGTATGGTTGAGGGAGAACGGTTTTACTGTAGATATGAGGAGTAGCAGCACAGCCAGAGGCATCTGGAAGGATCCAGACTCAACAGAGCCATGAGGGGAGAGAGAGAGGAGGTTGGGAACAAGAGAGAGAAATGGAGAGGGGGAGGCAGACCAAGACAGGACCCAAAGAGTGCGTGGCCCAAGTTATGATCTGTTATATGGGAAAACAAAGCTGGGGGGAAGGGAAGCCAAGCTCGGTCCCTGGGCTGGAGGGTTTAGGGTAGGGGGCGGGGCGATAAGTGTGGGAGGAGCCACAGGTACCAAGTGACACTTGTCCGGAGTTTCTTTTTTTTTTTTTTTTTTTTTTTTTTTTGTTTCGGACAGGGTTTCTCTGTATAGCCCTGGCTGTCCTGGAACACTCTGAGACAGGCTGGCCTCGAATCAGAACGCCTGCCTTGCCTCCAAGTGTGGATTAAAGGCGTGCACCCCACCGCCGGCGTGTCCGGAGTTTCTTGGGATTGACATTTTCTGCATTAAAAGGTGGTGGCAGCCTTAGTCCAGCACTTGGGAGGCAGGCAGCGGATTTCTGAGTTCGAGGCCAGCCTGGTCTACAGAGTGAGTTCCAGGACAGCCAAGGCTACACAGAGAAACCCAGTCTCGCAAAACCAAATAAATAAATAAATAAATAAATAAATAAATAAATAAATAAATAAATAAATAAATAAAAGACATCTGTAGATCCAGAGCTTGAAGCTAATTACCTACCCGCTTCCCTCCCTTCCTTCCTTCCTCCTCTTCCTTCCTTCCTCTCCTTCCTTCTCTTCCTTCCTTCCTTCTCACAGATCTCTGGGGGGCAGAGACTTGAAGACTGTTCACCCCCCAGCACCCGTGGCTGTACCTGTGACCTGCCCGCAGAGATGGGCGGCTGCCATCTCTGACCCCTGAGTCATTGCTGGAAGCCCCTTCCTGCCCGTCTCTGTCGTCTCTGTATCTCTGCAACAGGGACCGGAAGCCTGATGTCTCCTGTCTCCTGGACTGTTGGGGGATGAGTCAGATAATGGGTGGGAAAGCCAGAGAAGCTCAAAGAGGCTCCTTACCAGAGCCAACTGATGCAAGGTTTGGGTTTTTCCATAGAACCCAGTGCGTGCATACGGGATGGTTCCCAGCAGATGCCAGAATCCTATTCTTTACAGACTTCCTGCGGCAGGGACTCAGTCCAGGCTGCTACCCCTAGCTCTGTGACCGGAAGTATGCCCGTGACCGCTTAGTTCTGCTGGTCTCCGATCTGTCGGGATGGGGCGTGGCTTCCCAGGCTGGGATGTAGCCTGAAGGAAAGGGGTAGTGGGTCTTGGTCTTCTGTGCTTCCTAGTGGGGTTCCTGAGGAGTCGAGACTGTGAAGGAGGGAGGCGGGATAGGACAGACAGAAGGCAGTCTCCTAACGAGAGGCCACTCCCAGGGTCCTCAGGCATTGATGTCTGTGGGACAAATGCAGAGTCAGAGATTAGTGTCTCCCAGACGACCTTGGACATGACTGACCCCTTCCTGGTGTTAGCAGTCTGTCTAAACTCCACCTCCACAGTTACCTGGCAACAGCCAGGTAGCCCTGCCCACTATTATAAAAGGGGCTGTCTGGCCCCTCCTCTCTCACTTGCCCCTTGACCCGCGCGCCTCCAGGTTATATCTGCCCCTCTCCTCTTCCCCCTCTCTCCTCATGGCCAGCCTCTACTCTTCTATCTTTCTGCTCTCTCTGTCTCCTCTCGGTTCTCTTTCCTCCGCCTAAATAAATACTCCCTTCATGGAACCCTCTGCCCTGGCGTCTTCTGTTCCAAGCTCCTGCGCGTAAATAACACCTGGACCCTGTAATGCGCAAGGGGCTGTCCCTCAAATGTGATCCAAGTCTGAATCCTGTTACCCGTTTATGTCTCGGGCTCCTGTTCCACGTGTAGGGTGGAGACACCAACGCCTATTCAGAAGGCAGAAGTGGGTGTGGTGGTGCACCTGGAATCCCAGTGCTCAGGAAAGCTGAGGCAGGAAGATCATAAGTTCAAGGCTAGCCTGAGCTACACCGCCGTTGCTATGTAGCTCCCACAACACCCCTTACTCTGCCCCCATCACAGGGGAGCCCAGGCAGGCTCTTGTCAAAGGTCCTGGAGGTGACAATGAGCCCTGACATCTTCAGGACTATGTATCTTCTTTCCAGCTTCATCACGAGCTTTTCTGGGGAGATTTCTGGAGATTTGAGAAGTCAGCATATGTGAGCTGCACAGGCCCTGACCCACTGTGGATGGGCAAATGGAGGCAGAGGGAGAGAGACGGAACAAGGTGTCTTAGGTCACACAGACAGGACTTGAACCCAGATCCACTGAGTGAGTCAGATGGTCTACCCCACAGGGTCTGGGACCCTTTCCTTCTCTCCTGTGCAAATGGTCTTAAGTGTAATTTCCTTGGCTACCAGAGTGGACCTCAGGCACGGTAGGGGAGTCCAGAGCCCGTCTCTGACCTGACAAGGGAAATGGAGGCCCACTTAGAGGGAATGGGTCTTATGAGGAGGGAAAATGACTCAAGCTGCTGATAACCAGGGGGGCTAAGTCTGTGTGTCCATGTGGGTGGGTGGGCGGGAGGGAGAAGGGGTACAGCAAGGAGCTGCGTGGGGGATGGGAGGGAGTCCATGTCTGCCAGCCTCAGTGGGGCGGAGCACGCTAAAGCACACCACAGCCTCCTCGAAGTCCTGCCTGCTTCAAGCGCCTCTCCTCTGCACCCTGTGCCTTAGTCTTTCTAAAGGGCTCACACTCAGCCCACATTGAGCCAGGAGGGCAGGGGTCTGGGTGGGGGCCACAGCTGGTGTCAGTCCCACCAGAAGCTGGATCCTTGCCCAGGATCTTTGGCCATCTTCCTCAGTCTGGGCCTGGCTATTTTTAGATGTCTCTCACCCTCCCCCCCTTGCCTCTGCCAACTGAGGGAGGAAATGACTCACCTCAAACCCAGACAGGTAGCTGCAGCCCCGAGGGGCCCCCAGCCTGCCGAAGCTGCTGCAGCCCTGGGGTGCTCTGCTAGCCTTCTAGGCCTGAAAGCAAAGTTGGATTAGATGGAGGTCCAGGGCCCAAACAGCCCCCCACCCCCATCCTGATCCCTTTGTCATTTATTTCCCACGGCCTAAGACAGGACTGGCTTAAGCCAGTGAAAGGCAGGGTGGGCCTGCCAGCAGGGCTGTGTGGAATGATTCCAGAAGCTGTGGCTTTGGGGTAGAGGGCCATTGACAGTGGGGATGGGGGGCGGGGAATAGCAAGACCCGATGACAAGCTTGTACCAGGGTAGCCCGTTCCCAGGCGGCTGCTTCCTGGTGCCTCGGGGCTGTGCTATGAACTCGGGAGATGGGTATCCAGAACTGAGTTCCTTTCTTTGGATCCCAGGACTCGTGACCCAGAGGTCTGCTGGGGACTTGTGGCAGGTGGTCCTTTATGAGGGCCTCTTGTCACCCACAGGGTAAGAAAGCTCTTTCTCCTTAGGCCAGAGCCAAGTGACCCAGGCAGTGGCTCTGACACACCTGAGCCAGGTGACCCTGGCAACTCCCTTCTCAGGGCCAGTTTCCTCACTGGTAACTGGGGTGACATCATGTTTTTTGTTGTTTATTCTTGAGCCAGAGTTTCACTTTGTAGCTGTGGCTGCCCTGAAGCTTCCCCAGCCCCCGCCGAGTGTGTGTGTGTGTGTGTTGTGGGTTGGAGGAGCAGGTAGATTTGAGACAAGGTTTTTCTGCATAACCCTGGCTGTCCTGAAACTTGCTTTGTAGATCAAGTTGGCCTTGCCTCGAACTCACAGGAGACTGTCTACCTCCCAAGTGCTGGGATCAAAGGCATGCTCCACCAACTGGCTTGAAACTTTAGGCAAGGCTGGAAGACTTAGGGTTTTACTGCTGTGAACAGATACCATGACCAAGGCAACTCTTATATGGACAACATTTAATTGGGACTGGCTTACAGGTTCAGAGGTTCAGTCCGTTATCATCAAGGTGGGAGCATGGCAGCATCCAGGCAGGCATGGTGCAGGAGGAGCTGAGAGTTCTCCATCTTCATCTGAAGGCTGTTAGTGGAAGACTGGCTTCCAGGCAGCTAGGATGAGGGTCTTAGAGCTCACACCTACAGTGACACACATACTCCAGCCAGGCCACACCTCCTCCAACAAGGCCACACCCACTCCAACAAGGTCACACCCACTCCAACAAGGTCACACCTCCTAATAGTGCCACTCCTTGGGCCAAGCATATTCAAACCACCACACTGGCCTTGAACTTGTGTCGAGTCTCCTCTCTCATAAGCATGAGCCACCATATCTAAAGGTCTTTTTAAAAAAAAAATTATATTTATTTACCTTGATGTGGTTGGAGAGATGGCTCAGTGGTTAAGGGACCTCTTGTAGAGGACCCCAGTTTGTTTCCCAGTACCCATGACCCGTAGCTCACACCACCTGTAACACCAGCTCCAGGGGATTAACATCTCTTGCCCCACAAGCGCAATACCCACACACAGGGATACATGATTACACAAAGTCAAAATAAAGACAAACTCTTTTGGGAGGGGTTGACAACACAGAGTTTCACTGTATGTCTCTAGCTGGCTTAGAATTTGCTATGTAGACCAGGCTAGCCTCAAACTCACAGACCTCTGCCTGTCTCTGGCCTCCCAAGTGCTGAGATTAAAGTTATGTGCCACTGAGTATGGATTAAAAATAAAATGTTAATTAAAAAATTATTTTTGATTTGTTTTTGAGACAGGTTACTTTGTATAATCTTAGCTGTCCTAGAAATAATTCTGAAGACCAGGTTAGCCTCAAACTCATGAGATCTGCCTGCCTCTGCCTTTTGAGTGCTAGGATTAAAGGTGTGCACCACCACTATACAGCTTAAAACTTACTTTTAAGAAAAGTTATTTATTTTATGTGTATGAGTGTTTACCTGTATATATATGTATGTATCTAGTGTCTTAGGAGACCAGAAGAAGATATCAGATGCCCTAAAACAGGAAATATAGATGATTAAGGGGGCTGGGAATCAAACCCAGGTCCTCTGCAAGAGCAGTTAGCGCTTGTAACCTATGCTCATCTCTCTAGCCACACTACATTTATGTGTATGTTACTGTGTGCATGAGTGTGTATGTGAGTGAAAGAGTGGGTATATCTATGTGTGTGTAAGTATATGCATATGTGCCTGTATGTGTGTGTGTGAGTGTGTATCTGTGTGTGTGAGTGGTTGTTTATATGTGTGAGTGAGTGTGTATTATGAGAGTGGGTATATGTGTGTGTATGTGAGAGTGTGTACGTGTGACAGTGGGATATGTGTGTGTGTGAGTATGATGTGTGAGTGTGTGTCTGTGTGTTTGAGTGTTGTGTATATATATATATATATATATATATATATATATTGTGTGTGTGTGTGTGTGTGTGTGTGTTGTGTTGTGTGTGTGTGATTGTGTATGTGTCTGTGTGTGTGTCATGTGTGAAGTGAAGTATATGTGTGTGTGTGAATGTGTGTACCTGTGTGTGTGTGAGTGGGTATGTCTATGTTTGTGAGTGTGGATATGTGTGTGTCTGTGTATTTATGTGTGAGAGAGGGTATATGTGTGTGAGTGTGTAAGTGTGAGTATATGTGTGAGTGTTTGTGTGTGTGTGAGTGGGTATGTGTGTGTATGTGTGAGTGTGTATGTGTGAGAGTGGGTATGTGTGTGTAAATGTGTGTGAGTATATGTGGTGTGGTGTCTGTGTGTGTGATTGCATGTGTGTGAGTGTATATATGTGTGTATTGTGTGTGTTGTGTCTGTGTGTGTGTACGTGGGTGCATGCCTTGGGGTACTGTGGAGGTCAGAAGACAACTTACTGTAATCACTTCCCCTCTCCCATGCAGGGAGCCGGGATGGGATTCAGGGAGTCGGGTCTGAGAACAAGCAATTTTACCCACCGAGGCATCTCACAGGCTTCAAGGCTCTGGCTCTACAGTATTTTAAGTTGGGCAGGGTGAAACACACCATGATCCCAGCACTTGGGAGGGAAGGAGGAAGCTGAGAGACACAGTGTCAGACACACCAGTTTAGGACCAGTGGGATGATTCAGAAGATAAGAGCCCTGGCTGCCAAGCCTGACGACCTGGCTTTGACCTCTGGGATTCACAGAGTAGGAGAGAAGTGACTCCCACTGGTGTCCTCTGACCTCCACAAGCATACACACATAAAATAATAATAAAAAAGTAATTAAAAATTAGCAATTTTAAAGTTAGCCTGGGCTGAGGCTCTGCCTGAAAACCCAACTTCTTTCTATCTATCTATCTATCTATCTATCTATCTATCTATCTACTACCTACCTACCTACCTCCTACCTACCTACCTATCTATCTATCTACCTACCTACCTGGTTTTTTGAGGCAGGATTTCTCTGTGTAGCCCTGACTGGCCTCGAACTCAAAGATCCACCTTCCTCTGCCTCCCGAGTGCTGGGACTAAAGATGTGCGCCACCACTGCCCAGCTTAAATATTTATTTATTTATTTATTTATGGTTTTTCGAGACAGGGTTTCTCTGTGTAGCCGGGCTGGCCTGGAACTCACTCTGTAGACCAGGCTGGCCTTGAACTCAGAGATCTGCCTGCCTCTGCCTCCCAAGTGCTGGGGTTAAAGGCATGTGCCACCACTGCCCGGCTTTAAATATTTATTTTTATCAGTGGACTCTCTTCAACAAAACTCTGTCTGCACCCCGGACAGACAGGGGAGGGAGTGTCACTAGAGGCTGAAGCTCTAGGCTGTCGTTCCCATAAAGGCTTTGGAGGCATGGAGAACTGCTCTCCACAGAGTCTGCCACTTTTAGCTTTCTGTTGCTTAGGTCTGAAAGGTACAGATGATTCTGTCTTTATCTCCATTTCCAAGGAAACCACTGGAACCTTCTACCCAGGGATGAAATCTTCTGGTTCTACAACCTCAGCCCCCTTACTAAGCAGCTGTTCCACAACCCCCCCCCCCCCCCCCCGTGTTCCTTTGTGAAACCCCAGACCAAATCTATCAATAAAGCATCAAGAGTCTGTGGCGTCTTCAAAAGTCACATCTGGCTGCTCAAGAGAATGGCTCCAGGGTTCTGCCCCGGGTGCGAGCTGGGAAGAGCTTGTCCCTGGTAGTCTTCTGGAGGAATAGTCTGGGCCGCATGGTGGCCCAGCTCAGGCTCTCCTGGTTTGTTCCTAGGATGCTGGCACCTGCAGGGACCCATCATGCAGAGTCAGGGTAGGAAAGGATGGCAGGGGAAGAGAGGAAGGAGGGAGGGAAGCTGTCCTCGTACTGATGGGGAGGCTTGCCACTCGGGATTTGGTCAGCCTGGGGCAAGCCAAAGAGCATGGCTGGAGCAGTAGGGGAGGCCTGGTCTCAGATCTGATCCAGTATAACCCAGTGCACAGGTCATGCAGGGTCCCGGAGGCCTGGGCACATGTTGACATCAGCAGCTCCCTGGAGTGACATCCGGTCTTCAAGCTATCCTCCTGGGTTCTTAGGGCACAGAATGAGAAGCTGTAAGAAGCCAGGGAGTCCCCTCCCCTCATCTATTTCCTCCGCCCCAATCCCACGTGGTGTCCCAACTGTCCTTATGTCCCCTTCCAGCCACCTTAGCTGGAAACAGAGCCAAATCAACAACAGTTCCTCAACTGTGCTTCAGCTTAGGCTGCTGCAGTCTCTGGAGCTATTCGTATTGGCAGATGTAGGTCATGCTTCTGATCCTGTGGGCTGTGATCCGACTAGGCTTCTGCAATGAGCTGGTGACTGCAGAGCTCAAGGGCCTGAAGACTGATGGCTACTGGGCTTTGGGATCCTGGCCTGAGGACCCGAGGGACCAAGTCAGGCTAGTGCCCAGGACCTTGAACATCAACAAACTTGGTGGCTGGCAGAGACTGGTGGCTGAGACTGGCGGCCTCGATGATAAATGGGGAGGCCTGTGGGAGATTGATGGTGGTAATTCTGATGAATTTTTCCAAACACTACCAGTGACGAGTGAGTGTTTTCTGTTCCTGCTGGGACTGGACCTTGACATCCGTGTGGACTTTTACACTTGCTTTAGATCCCCAAAGGGGCCCCGGGCAGAGACAGGTCTGCAGCCTTCCAGGAGGGCCTTGTGCCTTGGAGGCTGACCCTCTTACAGGACACATCTGCTCTCTGGGTGGCTCTTGCAGTGCTGGCAGTAGTGCTGACAGTTTGGGGTTCAGAATGTCAGTGTGAGAACACAGGGCCACGGCTGGCCGCCAGTAGGTGGTAATGATGCCAGAGGTAACCAGGAGGCTAGTGGCCAGGATCACACTGGGGAAGCCGACACAGAACTGTTTCTGATTCCAGACATGGGTGGTGTCGCTGGCACAGGCTGAGTGCACGAGGTAGTGGCTGCTCCCCGGCCGTTCTCAAACTGGCTCCTGGTCCTGAGCTCTCTCAGGGAGAGGAATTTGAGAGCATTTTCAGTAGGATCCTGCTTCCCTCAGGAGGTGGGGCAAAGGAGAAAGACCTCTCTCTGGTTGTCACGAGGTTTATCATCCAGTGGGTCCTTTGCCTTAGACAGACACACCTTGGTCTGAATTTGTGGATGCAAGGTGGCCCACAGGTGCTCTGATAAAGGAGATGGTGAGGCAGACAGCTGTCTCTACCCGGGGGTCCCTTCTGTTCCTCCCTCGGCCTTCTTCCTGGGACCCCCCACTGTGGAGTCACATAGCTGATGGGCATAGTAACAGAAAGGGTGATACACAATGCAAGCACCTGCCAAGCCAGAGGAGGTAGACACTGCTGGGCCACTATGCAGACACCTCTGGAGCCAAGCTCCTCAAGCTGGGGGTGGTGGTGGTGAGGGCTGGGCACTGAAGGCTGGAGAGAAAAGAATCCGTGTGTCTGTCTCAGCATCTGGGTATTCAGCACTGCAGGTGAAGGAGGGGCAGCCCCAAGCTGCAAACAGCGAGAGGTGGGGTCCAGGGAGAGAAAGAGGCGAGGCTTCAGCATGCATTCCAGGGCATGCAGGCTATGTGGAGCCAGGACAGCATCCCTAGGTGTGACATGGTCGGTCGGGGCAATTCTGGTGACGTCACTATGGAGGAAGAAGGCCTGGCTGACACCCTGAGCATCCCGAAAGTTCAGGTTTCTGTCTCTTGTGCTTCCTCATCCATGCCCAACAGAAAGATGCACAACTAGAGAAGATAATGGAGCTGCCAACCCAACTCCCCGGAAGCCTTGATCCCTCTCCCTTTTGGGGGCCACCTGCACTGGAGCACCTCTTCCAAGGAAAGCCCCATAAAGGAAACCTTACTTTTGGGCTTTGGCAGGGTTGCCTGGCTGGGTAAGCCTACACAGCTGTCTGCTGCCTCTGACTGGCCTGTGTGCTGGGTCTTTACTGCCCAGCCAGTTATAGAGGACAGTAGGCCTGAACCCTGGCCTTGGGGGAGCATCTTATTACTGGAGTCTGTGGAATGGTAACCCAGTCTCCCCACGTTCCATACAGCTTCTCTGTTGCCTTACAGAACCACTCGCAGTGGCCAGGAAGGGCACTAAGGGTGGCTGAGATGTCCCTAGGACGACGTACAGGACAGGTGGGAGCAGGTATGCGCAGGGGTTTTTATTATTAGTGATAATTCTCTCTGTCCAAGACTACTGTGGATGGCCGGCGTGACAATTACAGATGAATCTGGCCTACATGTTGTCCCCTGGCTGAGCTTTTGTGCCCCTCTTCATCTTCAGGCCTCTGTCACACTGTTCCCTCTGGCTGGAATCTTCCCACCACGGGAGGCCCGGTCAGAGGCCTTGTACCCATGCCAGACATACTCCTCCTCCCCCACTTCCTCAAGAGCACTGCTCCTCTGTCATCTCTGTGGTTTCAGGGTCTAGAATAGGACTTGACATCACTGTCAGGTAATCTTTGTTGACAGGACAAATGACACTTGGATGGAGCTTGCTGTGACCAGACACCGTGTGAAGCGCTTCCTGGGAGCCAACTCCTTCTCTAAATGACTGGCTCCTAAGCCCGTATCTGTGCCCCACTCATTGTGTAGATGAGGACACCAAGGCATAGAGAGGTTAAGTGACACGCCTGAGGTTACCCCGCCACCGCATATGAAGGCAGTCTTGAGCATGAGGCAGCTGGAGTCCATAGTGACACTAATAACTTTTTTATGGAGCTTCTGGGGCTGAGTCCAATTGAGGGACACCTCATCAGCAGGTGGACACCCATGTCATTTCGAGGAGAGACACTTATTTTGACTGCTCATCTCTGCTGATACCCATTTTCCAAGTGTGGCTTTTTACCTTGCTCATGTCCTGAACTTAGGTGCCAGTGCCACTGCACTTGGAAGACTGGGCGTGGCCTGGAGTAGTGGTTCATGCCTAATCCTGGGACTCTGGAGGTACAGGCAGGCGGATCAGGAATTCAAGGCCAGCCTTTGGTACATAGCAAGTTTGAAACTAGCCTGGTCTCAAAAAGAAAGTCATAATCCTTAGAATGACCAAGATAGCAGATACATGGTTTCTACCTGTAAGTTCTGGCACTTGGGAGGCAAAGACAGGAGGCTCACTATTGTAAATTGAAAGCCAGCCTGATCTACAGGAGTTCCAGGCCAGCCAAGGCTATATAGATATATATAGTGAGGCTATCTTACAGACTCTAAATCAAACCAAACCCAACCCACATGGTCACGTCAAACACAGTAAATTTGATTTCAGTGAATGTCCACAGAATGATCATTTTGCTAGACTCCAAACATGCAAACACACAGCTTCCAGAAGACCCTTGGGTCACCAACTCTGGGAAAGGGCTGACTTCACTGCCAGAAGGTGTAAAGTCTGACAGGGAATTCTGAGCTGCTCCTGAACCAGTGTCAAATGTTGGCACTCTGCACACCTGGCCCAGACAGCTAGGTGACGTGACTGTCTGGCAAAAATCAGGCCAGGTGCATGTTCCTGGTTTCATGGAGGCCCTCCTGCTACAAACCACAGCAGTGCAGGTCAAAGAAAATAGCGGGCAGGTCCCCGAGGCCCCGACAGGCTTTTCTTGCCACCTGACAGTGGGGAGGCGCATCCTGTCAAAGCTTCTTTTCTGCTGCAGACGGATGACGTCCTATCCTTTCTGGCTCACTGAGCTCTTTTAGTCAGTCAGGGAGGGTGGGGGGCAGGAAGCTGGCTACCCCTCTGCCAAGTATAGCTAACAAGTGGCAGCTTGCAGGCCGGGGCAGGCTGCGGTGACCCTGTCGGGGACAGCCAATGAGCTCCCGGGCTCTGGTGGCACCACCAGGCAGCCCGCCTACCTTTGGCTGGCGTGCTGGCGGGAGGGGCCTGGGCTCGCCACTCACGGCTGCAGGCCCTGTCTCCGGGAGGCTGGGCAGATCTGCCGCTGGCTCACCCTGAGCCCCAGGCTACCTCAGTGTTAGCTTTCCCCGTTTCCCAGGGAGAGGAGGCTGTGGCTGGCAGACTGTGGACCAGAGATGACAAGACCCACTTGGGAATTTTCCCCCAAGTCCCAGATCAGGAGTAGGCTCCAGCCCAGCCCAGCCAAGCCCAGCAACAGGGTGTGGGCAGGTCCCCATCTAGGGCTGGTATCTGGGGACACCACATCCTGCAGCCCCTCAGTCATCTAAGCTCCATACCCTTTGTTCGGAGGGTCAGACCTGTCACTTAAGAGCTCCTGAGGCACAGGCTGGACGGTGTCAATAGCAGCTGGTGGGTGCTCTGTGCCCCATCCCGTTTAATGCAGACCCACCACTGCCAATCACATAATAAACATATATTTATAGATGTACAATATCAGAATTCTAATTCAAGAAATACAGCTTCTCAGGGGATCCTTTAGGATCTATGTTCTTATTGCACATGGCTTAGCCCCTCTAGGGACAGCTACCAAGACCGGACAGTTGGGGTGGTGGGAGGCAGAGCACCAGGCCACGGTGTGTGGGGTACTCTGGCCTGCATCCAGTTATTATCATCTCTCTAGGCCAGGGTGGCCACTTCATTGCTAGGTGGGACTTATGTTTAAAAAAAAAAATTGACAATTCCTAACCAAACTTCCTTTCCCAGTGAGCATCCCATTTGTTTGGGGGTTGTATTTAAAAAAAAAAAAAAAAAAAAAAAAAGGAGAGAGAGAAAGAGAGAGAAAAGAAAGAGAGAGGAGAGAGAGAGAGAGAGAGAGAGAGAGAGAGAGACCGACTGACCCTGGGGAAGAGTTACCACCTCTGGGCTGGCAGCTTGGGGAAGTAAGGCTCTGGAAGTCAGCAGGTGCAATAGCACACCCACGGCCATAGGAAAATTAGGGGAAATGGCAATTCTCAAAGGCCCATTATAAATGTGGGAGGAGATTAAACCCTCCTCCTTTCCCTGGCAGCAGTGGCTGTTTTGAGAAAAAGCCTCATCTGAAGGGGGAAGCCATTCTGGTTGTGGTGGAGTCTTCATCCAGTGGGTGGTGGCCCGCCGTGGAGTGAAGACAGGTGCTCCTGGCACTGGCTCTCCGCATGCTGGGCTGCCCTCAGGTCCTGGCTCAGCTCTTGGAGGAAGAGCCTTCTGGAGTCCTTGGTGCGCAACTTAGAGAAAACCTGTTGGCAATGGTGGAGCTGTGCCCTGTGGCACCTGTAAGGCAAACCCACCTGGGGACTTGGGTGGGGAAGAGGTATGGGCAGGGGGGTGGCTGCAGGGCTCCTGGGCATGAGGGCAGAGCCCACCTGAGGCTGGCCAAGGAGGAGGCAGTGAGGAGCTGGCCTCATCTCAGTAGGCCTTGTCTGAGATCTCTACAATGGCCCAGGACTGAGCAGCTATCTCCAGGGCACCTTTCCCTGCCCCCAGCTCGCTCCCCCTACCTTAACCATAAGCCTGGAGACCTTTGGAAGTTTTCTATGGATTTATACCACCATGATTACTGCTGCCATCAGTCAGGCTGGGGCTAAGGGCGACACTAACAGTATCTGATTTGACTTTCCGTATGCTGTCGGCTACGGCTACTGTCTAGCTGTTGAAAACCAGGCTGCCTTCCCAAACAGGCCCCGTTTTCTAAAATATGGAGCAAGTCAGCTGAACATCTTAACCCAATCCCTGCATAGTTTTAAAAGACTTTATATATATATATCTTTATATATGTCTATTTACATATAAATAGATATATATACATACATACGCACGCATTTCTAAGTTATGCTCTCTGAATTCTCTCCTCTCTGTTCCTTGGCCCAGGCGTCTGCCTGGTGTCTCCTGTGAGTGACTGGTGGCAGCTCCAGGGAGGGGGAGGAGAGACAGTGGGGCGTCCCCTCCCCCAGTCCTTCCCCACAGACATTTGCTGCAAGTTTTACATTCTACTTTCGTTGCCATGGTTTCGGTATCCTAGGAGCCAGTGATGCGGAGCTTCTTGCCAGCCCTGGGAGAGGAGGAAGCAGCCCTGAGGCAGGCTTTCGGTCTGTCCTAAGAGCTTTCTGCACTCACTGGCCGAGAGAGGACGGTTGTGCGGTGTTCGGCCTCCAGTTCCATTTTAATTTTTTCTGTTGTATGTCTTTCCTTAAATATACAGTCCATCACCTTGGCTGGCTCAGTGTGTGTCACCAAAAATTCTCCAGGGATTTCATAGTCTGGGGAGGAGAGGGAAACAGTTAGGTGAGTGGTTGTAGTTGGCACCTCCAGCTCAGCTCCACAATCCAACAGCTGACCCTGCCCGATCCCTCTGCACTGTGATGACTGGCCCAGAGCTGACACTAGCTATCGAATGGCCTTGAAACAGTCTGTGGCTGGCTCTGTGACAGGGGACACAGGCAGAGGAGGGGAGGACAGGGTACCAATGCAAAGAACTTCTGGCTCTGCCCACGCTCCTCTGGGTTTAAGCCAGGCTCCCCGCTCTGGGCACTGGGCACTGAGCCCATTACCCACACGCCTGGGAAGGGGCGGAGGGGGCGGGGTGTCTGCTAACAGCAACTTTCACTTTTCCCCACCTCTCCTGTGCTCAGGAGCTGCTTCTGACCCTGAACTTGTGACTTTTTGTTCCCTTCTTCAAGACCACAGGAGAGATGCCTGGGCGGGCCGGATGCCCGTGGTTTCCTTACTCCCAGGTGCGGAGCACTGGGGTGAGGGCCTCAGGTCCCCCCGAGAGGGAGTGGTCAGGGCTCAAAGACCCCTCCTGCTGCTGCTGGGCTGGTTCATCTTGCTCCATTTCCTCCCTCCTGGGAGGATGGAGAAGGATGGTCTCCTCCTGCCCACTTAACTCCCCGTGGATTCCCTGACTTCAGTGGGATACTATGTGTGACCCAGTTATGTGTGAATGCACAAGCAACAAAAGCCAGGCTTGGCAAAGGGCTGTGGTGGTTTGATTATTGGAGTAGGTTGAGGAAGCACAGAGCACAGGTCCTCACTCTGCCTGGCTCACGTCCTGGCCCGCCCCCCCCCCCCCCCAGCCCTGGAGAGGGGAAGGGACAAGGTCAATAGGAATGGGGGACTGCTTCATCTCTGCAAGTGTCAGGATGGTGATGGAGACTCTCTGCCATCATCACTAGGTCCCCTCCCTCCCTCCTCTGCTCATGACCAAGGCCAAGGCTGCCAGGGGCAGCAAAGAAGCAGCCCTGGCTCATACTTGGACCTGGGTGGTGTGGCTGGCCCAGAACTATCCATGCAGGGAGGCTTGCACCTCTGACAGCCGATTGCAACTCGGGGTGCCCATCTTCTGTGCTCTGTGGTACATGTCTGTGTCACCAAAGTAGCGGGCTCGGTACAGCAAGCCTTCCTCTGCAAAGAAACAGGGTGAGGTCAGAGCCCCAGGATCTTGTGGCATTTACCTGTCCACAGGAAGACAGGACCAGGGGTTGGGGCAGAGCTGGCTTCCCAGAACTCGACAGAAGTCAGGACTACGGTCTTCTAGACAGAGCGGGTGGGTTACATGACCAGTGTGTGGCGAGGGGTTTGCCATCTGTCTCCAACACACCAGTGATATGAGGACCTTAATGCAATCATCAGACTGCCCTGGGTCTGCAGCCAGGGGAGCCCAGGAGTGGAGTTCAGGTCTTGGCAGGGAGGAGAGTGGCACAGGGCAGTGCTGGGTGTTGTGGTCCACAAAGCACCAAAGGGTTTTCTACTCTCAAGGATAGTTTCTGCCTACCCTTCTCCAACCACCACTACCTCCCTCCTCCCATGTGTGCAAGAACACCAGTATATCCACAGGTACACACGCATGCGTGCGCGCACACGTGTGCACACACACACAAATAATGTACCTGTCTGCGTGCACATACATACATACACATCAATGCACACAGGCACATGCACACACACCTATCAATGCACACAGACACATGCACACACACCCATCAATGCACACATATGCATGCACACACGCACATGCACACACATATATGCACTTACTCTGTTGCTTTTCCTTCCAGCAGTTGTTCCGGAGGTTTGCGATATAATCGTCTCCACATTCCGCTCAACTGTCTTGAGGCTGGAGCCTGTGTACTCTTCGGAGAAAGTCTCTGCCACGTAGTACGCGACGTTCAGGTGGTCAGTGACTCGCTTGTGGATGTGGCCCACTGACCTGACCAGAAACACACCAGGCACAGAGTGGGCAGCTGGAAGGGTTGATGGCCCCACGGCAGAAGTGCCACACAGATACAGGAGCGGCTGGCTCCCTTCTGCACTGCGGCGAGGACTCACTGGCTCCCTAAAATGAAGGTCTGCAGCAAGGGCAGAGCACCCCAGTGCAGGAATAGCCTATATCAACCCTCCTTTAGGGACTCTGCGGAGAAGGGGGCAGGTGGGGAGAGAGAGAAGCCCCTTCTGAAGAGAAGCCCTGGTAGGCTCTGCCTGACTTAGTCGTTCATTCCCAACCCCACAAGAAAAGAAAACCCAAAAAGGAACAAAATGTCAGGAAGAGAATGCAGCCATAAGACCTGCAGGCAGCAGGAGAAGTCATACCGCCCAACAGGAGTCCCTGCTCCCGGAGTCCCGCCCCTCAAGGCTGCAGCCCCGTATCTCTCTAGCTGCTGGAGAGCTTACAGCTGGCTCTAGCAGGGCAGCTGTGGGAGCAGAGGCCAACTCTGCCCCCTGCTGGCTGAGGGAGCCTGCTGGGTCCTCGGGCAGCAGCAGGCCAAGGGATTGGAGCTGAGGGCTTGCATTAGCAGAAGCTAGACCCCACTGTTCCAGGCCATGGGAAAAGAGAGGCCCTGCTACCTCAGAGGGTCAGCTAACTCACCGAGTCAGCCATGGCAGCTGACCCTGGCATCCGCTCCACAAAGCCTGCGCAGCACCTCACTGATGGCTGCTTCATTAGCTCCTACTAGGCGGATGCTATTGTTCCCATTCTACAGACCAGGGGCCCAAGGCTGCATAACTGATCTGCAGTCACGGCGTTCAGTGCAGAAGCTGGGGTACAAAGCCACCCTCCCCTGACTGACTAAACCCTGTTCTTTCTTAGGGCTTCAAACAGACTTTAAGAGCAGAGGACTTCTCGGCATCAACAAAGGTGGGGACAAACACAGGGAGCCATGTTTCTGAAATCACGTAGGACAGTGTACATGTGTTGCCTTAAGGAAAGGCCTGGAGCGTCGTCTGTGTTTTCTGAGGGGCTTATGATCCTCCAGAGTCTAAGGGGCTCTGATCAGGGACAGTTGCTAGATTAATAGCAGCCCGGCCCGAGGGGCACACACTCACGGTCTCGGGCTCAGGCTGTAGGGTGGACTGGACACCATGAGCTGACTGAGTGCCGACACGAGGATAAGGATGAGAATGGGCATCAGCTGGACGAATACTCCTAGGCCGCCCTGGAGGGAAGAGCAGGAGCAGCAGTCAGAGGCCCTAACGGTACGTGTGTGGCTGGGACAGCCTCCTTTTCCTCCTATGGCACAAGTGCCTCCATCTGAGAGCATTTCCAGACAAAGCACCACCGTGGAGCACATGTGTGTGAATGTAAGAGAGGCAGGCCAGGGGGAACAGACTCTCACATCCACAGCTTTTTGAATTTTGAGCCACATAAATATTCTGTCGAGAGAAAAGCATCTAATTAAAGGGCTGGGATGTAGTCTGTGGTATGGAGCTTTTCTAGTCCACAAGGCCTGGGTGTGATTCTTAGAACAAAGACAGGACAACCAGAAATAAATCCATTACACAATCTGACTTTACACTCTTCCGTATGTTAGATGTACAGACACACTAATCCCAGCTCTCTGGAGGCAGGGACGGGACAATGGTTGGGAGTTGGACTTTCAGACTTGCCAAGGTCACACAGATAACTCTGTCTCAAAGAGAAGTAGTGCTGAGGGGGGTGGGGTGGGGGTGGGGGAGAGGCATGCCTTTAATCCCAGCACTCTGGAGTTCCAGAACAGCTTGTCTACATAGCAAGTTCTAGGCCAGCCAGAGCTATACAGTGAGACCCTGTCTCAAAAACTAAAGCCAAGCCCACCCCCAACAAAGCGGGTGTGCTAGGCGTTACACTAGGTCACGCAAGCATAACCCCAGTATTTGGAGGTGGAAGTAGGGCTTCAAGGTCGTTTTCAACTGCAGGGTAAATCCAAGGAGAGGGAGGAAGGAAGGAGGAAGAGGAAGAAAGAGAGTGGAAGGGTGATGGGGAGGAAGGGAGAAAGAAGGAGGGGGGGCAAGTGTGCGTAAGTACATGTCTCTATGTTCAATGCTCTTCACTGCTGGTTGGAGGTGTTGATCTGTGGCATTGCAAATGTGTCTTAAGCCCTGATGGCTATACAGCTTTTCCTAAGTTTCCAGAAGGCTGGATACCCACGCAGACCTCTTTTTTCCCTCTCATCATGTCTTAACTCTCCATTGCTCAGAAAATGTTACGTCAGTCTTAAGAACAAACGGACTCCATGCAAGCTGTTCACACTAGAAGTTGCCTGGAGATGAGGTTTTGTTGTATAGCCCCAACAGATGCCAAAGCATCATGCAACATGGACTGTGGCGCCCTCTGGTGTCCCTAGGTAGAATGGCACAGGGAAGGAGCAAAGATGGCTCCTTGGCTTCAGAATGCTGAGGGTATTAAGTAGATCAAGACCCCTCTCCTCCTCTCCTCTTCCTCTGGGGCCCATGCCCTGGGGCCCTGGTGTGCTGTTCACTCCCTGGTAACTCACATCACCCTGGTTGTCTCTGCGGTCCTGCCTCTGCTGGTAGGTATATCGCATTCGGCCATTGCTGTAGACGTGGACGTTACCTGAAACGTGGAGGTAGAGTCAGAGGCTGTGTCAGTCAGACCCCAGCACCACTGTTAAGGAAATCTGGCTGTGGACTTACTGGAAGGAAAGCCACCACCAAAGAACATGTTAAAGAGGTCTTCTGGGGAGATGTCAGCTTCAAAGCCTCGGTGGAAGTCCCCATGGCTGTGGCCGTGGCGGGCAGCCTGGCTCTTGTCATCACCAAACTGGTCGTACTGTTTCCTTTTCTCCGGGTTGCTGAGTACGGCATATGCTGTGCCAATAGCTGCAAGGGGAGAAACAGGCCTTAACACAGCCAAGAGCTTCTTCTTTTAGGGCTCAGGGGAGTGGGGACTCAGGGGGAGAGGGAGTTTCCCTGTTGGGCAGGAGAGCAAGAGCGCCCCTAAGCAAGGCTAACGTCTGGGCTGTGAGGATGCTCTTTCCTTTTCTGAGTCAGGGTCCTTGCTACATCGCCTAAACCGACAAAAGCATCCAGGAACTTGCCCAGGTTGCCCTCCATTCTTTATCCTTCTGCCTCTACACTGGCGCTGTAGGCATGAGCCTACACAGCTGCTTCAGGTGTGTCCTGTCCAAGTTCTTTCACTGATATTACAGAAATGCCCCTTGCACACAGTCATCTCATGGGATGCCCAAGGAGACAGTGTAATACAACCCTGAAGTTATAGTGTGACCCAAAATAATGGACACATGAGGCCCTAGTTGTAACCAGGAGAGCGGCGGACACTGCTGGGAAGGCACAACCCCCTGGTTGCTGGTGGAGACTCCTCTGTGTCTGTGTGTGGCCAGGATGAGTTTGCGTCCCCAGGGCCCAGGCCTCAGCTGCTGTTTTCTATCTGGTGCTGGGGCCTCCTCACCAGAGTTCCTAGGGCAGAGAGCTACTGCCTCCCAGGGCCTGCATCCCTTATGCTCCCCTCACTCACAGCAGTGGGCTGCAGACTAGTTTCAGGGCTGGGAGTCCCTGGGAGGAGGACGGAATCTTCTTCCATCTGACAAGGCCTCTCCACTGTGCCACAGGCTTCCTACTCAACTGCACAACACGGCTCCCAGTCACCACGCTATTCCCCAAAGGGAACAGCACCCAGGGACCAAGAAAACACAAGGCCCAGCAACAGAGGGCAGGCATGGAGGCAGTGCACATGAGTACCAGAGACGGGAAGATGGAAATCTAAATGCATAAAGGATGGCTTATGATTCTGGCCAGAGGTGACACACACACTCCACAGATCAACAAGCTGTACGATTACAAGTCTCTTTGTCCCTAGTGCAGGCCTGGGGCAGGCTGTGGGAAGTGGGGAGCTGGCAGCCTGTTCTGAAGGCACCCCTCAGGACAGGGATTGCTGCTGCGAGTCAGGGTTCTGCCCCTGGCCTAGGTGCTGCTGACCCTGGGGAGGTCACTGGAATGCCTCTGGCTCCTTGACTGTAACTCAGAAAATGAAGAGGAGGCAGGCGGCTCTGTGTGAGAACTGCTGGTGTATATAGCTGGGGTGGCTACTGCTGGTGTATATAGCTGGGTGGCTACTGGAACGTTCTCAGGGAACAGCTCTCTACAGTTACACTGGAGGCCACACTCTTCTGGCCCACCTCCCGAGAAGGCTGCCTTGGGCCTACATTTTAAGACAGGAGATAAAAAACACCAAGATGTCTGGGCATAGTGGCGTACACCTTTAGTCCCAGCATTTTGGAGGCAGAGGTATTTCTGTGAGTACCAGGACAGCCCATTCTACATAGGGATATAAACAAACAAAACCACGAACACCCCAGGGCTGCCTTACCTTTGAAAGCTTCGGTGGCCCCAGGCGCGTGGTTCTTGTCTGGATGGAACTTGAGGGCCAGTTTGCGGTAGGCCTTCTTCAGGTCCTCGTCCGAGGCACTTCTGTTTACCCCAAGGATCTCATAGTAATCTTTACACTGCTTGACCCTGGAACAGGGGGAAGAGAGTGACAGGAGGCCTGAGGGAAGGTGTGAGAACAGCTGTGTGAGGCACACAGCTCATGGCAGGGGTGGGAGACCAGACCTGGGTCAGCTGGCTAACTTGAAAGGTGAGGGGATCCCATGGAGGCTGGGCAGGCCTGCTGGAAACACCATGAATACCCAGGACATGATGGGGTGGCTGCCAAGAGGCGTTAGCTTGACCTTAGAGGATTCTGAGGCTAACTGGTGAGAGAAAGACGGCTGGAGGGTCTAGTCTGCAGGTGTCCTGGATGGCTGGTGTCAAGTCTGGGAGAGCTTCATACTGCAGGGCTGAATCTCCCCCCATCCCCCTGTGGTGACACAGCCCTGCCTTTGCCTCTTAGCCACAGGCTCTGGTCTGAAAAGGTCTTTGTTGGGGTGGGGTGGGTAGACTCCTGGAGGGCAAGATGGCGGTGTCTTTGTGTGACAAACACAGCAGTGGGAGGCCTAGGGCTGGTGGCCAAGGCAGAGCAAGGCCTTGGTGGCAAGGTCCTCCAGGCTACAGTGTCAGCGGTGTGGAGGGTAGGCAGTGAGGCCCTGGCTCCCACCCTGTGGGAAATGAAGCTGGCCCATCTCCAACTTCCAAGACCCTTCTAATCCACTGGTGAAGTGAGAGGCCTTCCCTGACCCTCTGTTGTTCTTTGTCCCCGCCCCCCCCCTACCTTTCACGCACCACCTGCTCTGAGGTATAAGCCCTTGGCCTTTTCTTCCTTCCTCCTCCAGCCTCGCAGCGTTAGTGAGGGGGTTTCGTCCGCCTGCCTCTTGTGGTAGGGTTTGTCTTGGGTTGAGCGTTGATCAACCATCTGTGGTTTGTTGAGGGACTCGATCAGAGCTGCAAGGTAAAAGAAGCCTTGAGGATCTGCCTGCCTCTATGACCTGGTCCCACTCTGCACCCTGCTACCACCCCCCAACCCGACTTCAGCTGTTTTTAGGGAGTCAACTCTCAGGAATAGAGACTATAGCTTTATTTTATTTTTTTATTTCTTGTTTGGTTTTTCAAGACAGGGTTGTCTCTGGAGCCCTGTGTCCGGATACTCTCTGGAGACAGGCTGGCCTCGACTCAGAATCACCTGCTCGCTCCCAGTTGCTGGATAAAGGCGTGTGCCACCCGCCAGCGATTATAGCTTTAAAGATATAAACAATATTAATTGATTACAAACTACGGAACTGAAGTAATATTGCCTTCCTTCCTTCGACTTTCTGCTTATATATGCTTCATTTTCTTCCTTAACAATTGTAGGGAGAAGCACTTGTGGCTGGCATGACTTGCTAGCATGCATGGAGCTGGCACTACTAATAAAGTGCCATGTGACACAACACTTTAGCCCATTCTTGAAAGTCTGGCTCAGGATTCCTGCCCACGGGAGTCCTAAGGCCAGCGAGGTGTGTGGAAGCTGGTGTGTGAGTACACTTTGATTCTAAGACTCGAGGGAAAGAATTAGTTTTAGGCAGTTGAGAGCACTAGACGTTCTAGGACCCACCAGGCCACGGTTGAGACAGCACTTAACTGTCACCTCCACCCCTCACCACAAAGCAAACAGAGGTCTCCTGGGGATAGGTCTAGCCAGAAATAGCTTGAACCCCAGATCCAAATGCGAGAGAGAGAAGGAGGGAGGGGGAGAGAGGGGAGGGGGGAGCAGGCGCACACAGTAGCTGGTGGCACATTCTTAATCCAGTACATAGTTCCAGGCAGCCAGGGAACAAAGATCCGCCTAACACACACACAACACACACCACACACACACACAACACACACGTTGACTAATAACCAGCAGTTATGATTAGATTCAGTACTTTACTTTGTGTTGCTTTTAAACAGATCTTGCTAGCAGCCCAGTGGCTCAATTCACCATCCTCCGCCTGGTATTTCTTCATGTGCTTGTTTTTTGACTAGCTCTTCGTTGTCTTATAAACCTCTATTGAGCTCAACTCCGCAATTCACCTAGATCTCAGGCCCATGGCTACTTCCTGTTGTCTTCTACTATTATGCTGGTTATTTAGAATACTTTAATATTAAATGAATATTTTTATTAGTGCAAATAATACTAAGTTAAAGTTAATGTTAATTTTAACATTCCCCAGTTTAAATATTTGTTTATTAACACAGTACATCAGAATTATAAACTGTTTAGTGTTCCTGGCTTAGATTTAATAATACCATCTCCTTTAGTTGAGAACACAACAGTTTTTTTCTCATTGTGGTAAAGCTCACCAGAGGTCGATGTGGGGTGCATTCCCCAGTCTCTCCATACTAGTTTTGAGACGGAGTTGCTTGCTTAACCTGGGGCTTGCTGATTTAGCTAACACCTTCCCCATCATCCTCTTGTCTCCACTCCTGTGTTTATGTATAACCAGCCTGCACGTTGCTGGCTGCTGGGGCGTCTGAATCCAGGTCCTCATTGTTTACATGTGTAGCCCAGGCTGGCCTCAAACTCGTGATCCTGCCTCCATCTCCTTGAGCAGGTTGTACTGGTGCGCCCCACTTCAAGTGACCAGCACTGCACAGACTTAGCAGTCAACCCCAGTTTCCAATCTTTTTAAATTTTTTTTAAAGATTTATTTTATTTTATGCATATGAGTATACCACCATTGCGCTCCTCAGACACACCAGAAGAAGGCACCAGACTCCATTACAGGTGGTTGTGAGCCACCATGTAGTTGCTGGGAATTGAACTCAGGACCTCTGGAAGAGCAGTCGGTGTTCTTAACCACTGAGCCATCTCTCTAGTCCCCCATTTCCAATCCTAATGCTTTAAATATATAATTCAGGGGATCAGAACCCCTGAAACTGGAGCTGCAAAATGTGAGCCATGTGGTGCTGGAGATCAAACTGGGTGCTGTGGAAGAACAGCCAGGGTTCTTAACTGCTGGGCCTGTTCTCCAGTCTGACCCTTCAAATTCCACACACATCCTCTGGTGGGTACAGAGAGGGCACAGTCCTCTGCGGTGGGCCATTAGCAGCTTGTCTGATTCAGTGGGACTGGTTGGAAGGCCAATTCCTGGAGCCTTTGCTTAGCAGTGCTGGAATGGGGGAAGTACGTCTGTCCCAGAAGACCTGCAAAGATCCCTGGGTGCTGATTTCTACTGCCGGGTTTTCCTTTATGGGACTGGGGATTGAACATGGAACCTTAATCATGCAAAGCCAGCGCTCTACCATGGAGCTATCCCCAGCCCTACTGTCACATTTAATTTATTTAGACAGGGGCTAATGTAGGCCAGGCTAGCCTTTAAATTCTCCACGTAGTTGATAAACGTCCTGCTTTCACTTCTGGAGTATTGGGATTACCGGTGTGTGTCAACAAGCCCCAATTATTATTGCTTATACATATTTATTTTATTTCACTTGTATAGTCATTCTGTCTGCACATATGTCTGTGCACTATGTACAATTCTGGTACCCACAGATCCCTGAGACTGGAGTTACAGACAGCTAGCTGTAAGCCACCGTATGGGTGTTGGGAATTGAACCTGGGTTCTCTGCAAGAGCAGCCAGTGTCCTTAACAACTGCTGAGACATCTCTCCAGCCCTACTGCTATATTTTTCAACTAGCTGGCCATATTGAATGATCTACTTCATTGGGATCTATATGAGATATTTGCTGTCACCCTAATACAGGATCATAATGGTTCAAATGCAAGCATTTGGTTCCTCTTGACTCAGCATATACAAACCTAGCAGAGTACCGTGTCCTGGCTGGTAGGTTCTAAAGCCATTGACAGACCTCTCAGAAAACATGTTACCTAGATCCTTGTTGGGACCCCGGATACCTGTGGGTCAAGGAAAGGTGGTGCCACCATTCAGACTAGATCCCACTTCCTTCTCAAGAGTCACAGCAGTGTACCAAGTACCAGATACCTTCCGCCACCACATACATGGGTCACACATACCCAGGGGTTGCTGGGAACTGAGCACTGGGTTCTGGTGGACCACAGTGCCCTGTCCATGGCTGTCTCAGACTGAAAACTCCTCAGACTGGGCAATTCAAATAGAGGAGCTGATTGCAGGGTCTGTTGTCCATGGGGAGTGAGGCTCTGACTGAGGAAGGAGGACCTGGAGAAGCAGTAGTAGTTGGGCATAGTAGTGCACAGCTGTAACCCTAACACCCTTCGCCCCTTCGGGGTGTTTGAGACAGGGTCTCTCTTTGTAGCCCTGACTGTCCTGGAACTCGCTCTGTAGACCAGGCTATCTTTGAACTCAGAGATCTGCCTGCTTCTCCCTCCCAAGTGCTGGGATTAAAGGCATGCACCATCACCGCCCAGCCATGATCCTAGTTCTTGGCATGCTGAGACAGGAGGATTTTTTATTGAATCAGTGCCAGTCTATGTTACAGAGAGTTGGGCCACAGGATAGAATGCTATCTCAAAGATTAGTAGCAATCATCTATTCTCTTGTTTGGAGGCAGTGTCTTGCTACGTAGTCAAGGCTGGCCCCTGAATTATGATTCTCCCAAGTGGCGAGATGACTTGTAATAGCCATTTCTGTTACTGAAGTGTTCCACGTGTGTCGGGCAGGCAATGCCACAATGCTCTGTAGAAATGAGCTCATGTAGCCATCATAACAGCCTCTGACAGGAAATGGCATCACCCACTGACGCTGCCCTTGGGGAGAAGGTGCTGAGGGAGCACTGCTCTGGCAGAGGCGCACAGGTCCCCAGATCCTGTCTGCCACTTCCTAGCATGGTAGCATGATCCTGGCTGATCTATGACACCTGCTGGCCCCTAAGTTTCCTCACTGATGGTATGGGATGAACTAAGATAACATGTGCACGTGGTCTGGAGACTGGCAAGGCATCAGGTTCTAAATATCACAAGCCGGGTGGCCAACTGGCCAGAGCAGCAGCTGGCTGGGGTGCCTAGCGTGGTCTAGGCTAAGGAGGAAGCCAGATCTTAGCTCTAAGCACTACCATGAGACACCAGGCAGCAGTGGAGGCAAAGGAAGAAACCAACAGACAAGAGGGGGCTGGTCCTGACAGCAGAGGAAGGAGCTGGTCCCTGGGTTTTGAACCAAGCTGCCTGTTTTGATCTCTTTGCAAGTTGTCTCTGGTCCAGGCTCAGCCTGCTGTGATGTCCTAAGAGCAACAATACTAGTGATCCAATCAACACAGCTGCACTATTCAGGTGGCAGAGGCCTGCACACGTACTCCACAGCACAGAGTCTGGAGGCTTTTCAGGCAGTCCCACTGGTCAGTCACGTTTCCCTATACTGCAGAACCAAAAGGAGAGTGGATTCTCTCAACTCAGCACCACCCAGAAGATTCCAGACTGAGCTGAAAATGGAAGATTCTGGTTGCTGACAAGCAGGCCTTCCCATATGTCTGGATGCCCCCAACAGGACTGTAGCACATGACAGTCTCATCCTGACTCATCAATACATCTCCCGTGACACAGCAGCTGACAGACAAATGTTCAATGACACACAAGGGTTGGGGAACAGGACAGCTTAATGCTAACCTTGGCTTTGGGTGTGCTTACTGGATCAGTGACCCTTGGAGGTGTGAACCATGCTCTCTGCTACTGGGACCTGAGGCAGGAAGAAGACTGCTCAGGTCCAAGGGCTTGAGGTCAGCCTGGGCACCACAGTGAGATGCTGTCGTTTCAACAGCAATTTATTTAAAGGGAAGGGCCTGGTGTGGTGGTGCACACCTTTGATCCTGGTGCTTGGGAGGCAGAGGCAGGTGCCTGTTTGTGAGCTTTAGTACAGCCAGGGCTACATAGCAAGTTCTAGGCCAGCCAGGGCTACACAGAGAGTCCCTGTCTTAAAAACAAAAATGAAAAGGTAGGACTCAGTAAGAGAAGGTCATAGGGCAACTGAGACTTACAGCTGCCAAGACCTGCCCTTCCCCACGCCAGTGTGGAGCCAGGCCCCAACTTGCTCAGACTCAGCCAAGGGCACTTGCTAGCAGGTTCGTATCAGATGAATTAGCCTAGATTCTCTGGGCACTTCTGTCCTCAGGATGGTGTGAGAGGTGAGAGGTGTGGACAGGGCTTAGTGCGTGGCTAGCAGCTGATTTGTTCTTAGGCCTCTGGCACTCAAAGGGAGTCGAGATCAGAATGAGGAAAGAGCCCAGGGCAGAGTCAGACAAGACTGGGGCCGTGTGCACTTGCCGCCATCGCTGATTCCTCAGTGCAACCTTGACCCCTGCCCCTGGCTGCTGGGAGGAGCACATACGATTCAATAAGACACAGAGAATGGAAGGGCCGGGGATCACAAAGGTGGATGGTATAAGCGGACAACTCCGCCCTGCTCCTTGCTGGTACGAGGATTCTCTCTCCCACTGACCTGAAGGGCCAAGTCTCCTCGTAACTAAGCTTCCCTCCTCTCCATGGCCTTGTCAGGATGGCCTGACTCTGCCCAGACTGCACAGCCAGTCACTTTACAGAAGCTTGGGTAACGTGCGCTGCAGGCACCTCAGCCAGCCACCTCTGTCTTTGCTAGGGAAACTGAGGCGTAATTGTATTCTCAAGGACTCCCTGCAAAATCTGCTATCTTCTATTTTCTTGGAGACGGATTCTCACTATGCAGTCCAAATGACCTGGGATGTAAGACTTCTCTGTTTCCTGTCTGCCCTCCAAGTGCTGTGACTATAGATGTGGGCCACCATGTCCCCACCATGCCCACCATGTCCCCACTGTGCCCAGTCTTTTCCACCCCTTCACTAAGTATCAGACAAAGCCAGTGACCATCAGGTCAACAGATGCTGGACAGAACATCCAGAAAAAAGTCGGACATGGTGGTGTATGCTTTTAATCCCAGCATTTAGGAGGTGGAAGCAGTCAGGCCTCTTTGAATTCCAGCTCAGTAAGGTCCACAAAGTGATTCCAGGCCAGCTCGGGCTACAGAATGAGACTTTTTAAAAAAGAAATTCCCAGAAAAAGATACTCATGGTATTGCTTTTACTGTGGCCTCCCCACGGCCTTGTTCCTGTCTCATCATACAGTGGCCCAGTGGTGATGTCCCCCTGCACTGCCCCTACAGCAGGGGTTTCAAGGCCCCTCCTCTCTTTTCCATAGAGAAAGCTGACATGGGAGAGTCTTCAGCTCCTGCCTGAGTCCTTCCCTGGCCCCTCCTTTACCTCTCGAAGACTAAGCTTCTATGCTGGCTCTCCATACTCTCCCTCTAGTCTCTGACTTGTCCCTTCCCCGCCGGGCCTCTGCAGGCCCTGCATCTCCAGGTCTACAGCCTGTCTTCCCCCAGGACTGCTCTCCTGGCTAAGGACAGGTGTGCTGTGGGGCTGTCCACAACAGCTTCTCCCTGTTCCCCGCTTTCCCACAGTGACCTCAGCTACCCCTGTTCTCAGAGAGTGTCAACAAGCTAGTGACAGTAGCCATTCATCTGGAACCTGGCGCTTTCTCCTGGGCTCCAGGCTGTGGCTCTCAGGAACATCTAACTGGCCCTTCCCATGCTGTCTGTCCATCTCTTCCATCTATCTTCTCAGCTTGGGCCTTTTCGGGCCCAGCACCTGTCTATTACATCACCATTTCACGATGGCTCTTCAACTCTGCAACCCCTTGGGCCATCATGTCCTAATCTGCTGGGCCATCATTCCTCTCATCAACCTTTCTAGGAGTCCCCCTCCCTTTTTCTGGCTCACTTATTATTTTTTTGGAGACAAGAGTGTCACTAAGATATAGTCCAGACTGGCCTCAAACAATCTACTGCCTCAGCTCCTCGCTGCTGGGATTATAGGCATGTACCATCATATCTGGCCTCATGCTGCTTTTTGTTTGTTTGTTTGTTTGTTTTTAAGAAAATTATCCCTTCCCCCTTTTTGGTCTCTTCTAGCTCAGGCTAACTTCAAACTCAAACTGGCTGCATAGCCTGTGCTAGCTTCATTATGCCTGGTATTCTACCTTCCAAGTAGACTTGGCAGGTTCAACAGACCTCAGCAGGCTCTTCCAGTTTCCTCTATGCAGAACAAGTGGAACCATCTTGTCTGGCAGGAAAGGAGCTCTACAGTCTGGCCCCCACTTGACGTTCTAATTTGAATCCTCTAGATAAAGTCCTATGTCACTTGCCTCTAAATCTCCGACTACATCCCTGTCCAAACCTATTCATGCTCGGGTCTCACCCTTCCTGCCCCTTCCAACAGTGATGTTTGACTGTTGCCTCATCTCTTACAGCCTGAAGCCGTTCCTGCTGTGTGGTGTGATAACATTATTGTGTGCCCTCATTACAGTGCTTCCAACAGCTTACAACATGCCGGTCAGGAGACCATCCTCCATACGTCCCCATCCCTCAACACTGAACCCACAGGCTGCAGGGACTGGACCACCCTTAAAGACTTCAGCACCTAAACCGTTCTCGCTCGCTCTTTCTTTTTTCTGTTAACTCACTGATATCACCCGCTTTGCAACCTTTTCTCTGTTAAGTCTGCTTCCTTGCAGATCTTGCCAATCCTGCTGTGCCACTTGGCATCAAGCAGTGAACTTTGCAGGCAAAACAAAATAGATTCAACATCGGATACTTTTTTTTTTTTTTTTTTTAAATAAAGACAAGGTCTTGCTACGTAGCCCAGATGACCTCAGACTTGAGGCAATCCTCTTGCAGCATCTCCTGAGCTCAGGAATCACAGGCATGGACCACCGTACCTGCAACCATCTGTTGTACTAAAAGAACTATCTAAACATTCAGTGCAGACAGCCGCCTAAGATGTCCCAGGTCTAAACTAGCCTTAGAGCCTTGTCAGTTTAGGCAAGGTTGCTGTTAGGCTTGTGTGCATGAGGCCTATGTTTTGTCCATCAAAGATATAACAAGTATCCAAAAGGTGGGCCTCTGAGATGACCTAGACAGTGAAGGGACTGACTGCCAAGCCTGACTACCTGAGTTTGATCCTGGGAGCCACAAGAAAGACAGAACAGACTCTACTAAGTTATCCGTTCATGAGCGCGAAAACACACACACACACCACACACACACACACACACACACAGAGAGAGAGCAAGCCCTGGAGGATACCCTGTCTAGATTCCTGAACTAGCCCAGGTGGCTTCTGCCATACCCTACAGGCTCCTATTTAGTCAGCTTTCTTAACCACTCCTCGGCTCCCAGCAGTAATCAAAATTCTGACAGTCTCCACCCAACTAGTGCTATCCATTTATAAAGAGGGAAACGTCCCACAGGGGAGCACCTTGAACACACTACCAGAGAAATTACCAGAGCAGATCAACACTCTCTCCTAGAGGAGACAAAGAGACCAAAGATCAACCTGCTGAGCCAGGAGGGAGGAAAGTTCAGGAATCCAGCCGCCTCTTCGGCCAGCACTGTAAATGTGGGCAGGGAAGGTGAGGGGGTGGCTGCTGTTGCTTCTTCACTTCATTTTAATAAACACGTATGGAGTCTCAGGGTTTTCCACTTTCTAGCTGTGTCACATCCTAAGATGCTTATCGCAGAGTTATTTCCTCATCTAGAGAAGATATAAGGGTGGTGCTCTGTATTCCCAATTGTACAGGATCGGGTGGCAAAGTATACGAGAAAGAACTTTCTACCCAGAAAAGCACTATGGATATTCTTGTTTATATACATACATTTATCTGCTCCAACTCCCTAAACTTCCAGATGGGGAAATCCAAGTTCACAATGAGACGTGGGCCTCTTAATTCTGAAAGCCTGCTACATGTCCGAGAGTTTACTAACTCCACAGAAACAAATCCTGTGTCTTCTTCCTTTCCAGCTGGTATTAAAATTTTCTTTGGGCACTTAGGTTACAAACGCAAGGCGGGGCGTTGGGGGGAGCTACCAGATCAAGCGAGACCATGGGTAGCAGAGACAAGATCACCATTACCTCCCTAGTTTGGGAGGTTTCAACCTAGGCTACTCAGCTACCTGGTACTCAGCAGTCGTAGCACCGCGACCGGGGCCTGCTGAGGACGAAAGTGGGATGGGGTGGCTGTGACTGGGATCTTCAACAATCCATCCACTCCGAAACACCGCTCTCAAGAGACTGAAGGAAGGACTGCGAATTGGAATGGCTTATTTTGCTAAGGGTTCTCTGATTCGAGCGAATGAATTCCTTCCCTCTCTAGAACCCATTCTCCCTTAGAATAGTTATGTTTATTTTCCTGAACTATAATATTTCCCAGGCCGGCCACTGGCCCTGGGCCACCGAACAGCCCTCTGGGAAAAGTAGTTCGCTTTCGCTTCCACGTGAGTGTTCTTCACCGGGTCTCCCAGCGCGTCTCCTTCCCAAAAACCTCATATTCCAGAGGCTTCCATAAGCACTGGAAAGCGTTTGGGAGCCAGGCCCTCGGGGGAATATCCAGGGGGCCAGCATCCCAGAGACAGCGGCACCGCAGGACTACGAATCCCAGCAGCACCCGCGCGCACCAGTGCGCAGGCGTAGCCGCGCCTCGGCACCCCTCCCCCCTCCGCCAACTGCTCCCGTCGGTCCGTTCCCGTGTTCCCCCGATCCGAGCTAATGCCCCCTTCGGTCCCTGCGGCGCCTCCCACTCACCGGTGACTCGTGGCGTCGGGTACAGCCGCTGAGCCTTCTCCAGGAAGCGCAGCGCCCGCTCGGGCTGGTTGCTTTGGATGGCCTTGAGGGCGATGCTGATACAGCGCTCGGCTTCATCCTTGTTGGATTCCATGGCGGAACCCGAGCGCGGAACCAGGGAGGGGGAGGCCGGGCGAGCGAAGGGCTGCGCCAGCCGCCGGCGCGTCGCGGGGCAGGCCGGCGCGGAAGGATGACATAACCCTCCGCCCCTCCTTCCCGGGATTTGAGTGAGGGTTGAACCCGGGCGGAAGCCCTACCGTATGTCTCCTAAGAAAGGGGCGTTGGCTTCGGAGGCGTTAGAACGCGCGGGCGCTCTAGAGCGCAAATTGCTGAAGTTGAGTGTGCGCGCACGTTCCTAGTGGTAGCTTTGCGTTCGAGTCCGACTGTCTGTTGTTAATTGTACAGATGTTTACCGAAAACCCACCGTTTATCAGACGTGCTGTCTGATGTGGCAGTGGTGTCAAAACAAAACCCTGTCCTCACAGAGCTTTCGTGGATGGGGAGAAGTCCAGTAAACAGAAACATTCAGATAGTAACAGAGTCAAGGCAAATACGAAACGTTAGTGGGGTGGAGGGAAGGGTTACCGTTTAAGATAGTTTAATATATCAGAAGCTCATTTTACAGGCATCTGGATTCTAAAGAAAGGAACATGTGATTGGAGGAAGGGTGGTTCGATTGAGGAAATAACAAATGTCAAAGCTCCGAATGGGGATTTTGTTGCGGGTTATTGCGGGGTGGGTGTGGGGGGGCGATTAAGGAGGAGTTTACAGGACTCACTACAGAGTCGGGCCAGTCAGGATGCAGCTCCCACTTCATGAGAGCAACTTAATAAAGGTTGCCAATGACTTCCACTCGGCCAAATCTACTGACTGTTTCTTAGCCCTTGCATTATGGTTTTTCACAAGAAACTACATCAATAAGCCCAATGAAAGTTAAAGGGTGCATGCAGTAGTGGCGAACGCCTTTAATGCTAGCCCTTGGGACTCGAGAGGAACTCTGTGAGTTCGAGGCCAGCCTGGTCTACAGATGATCGGGGACAACTAGGGCTACAAAGAGAAACTGTCTCGAAAATCAAACACAAACAAAAGTTAAAGAGCAGCTGTTATAATCAGGAGAGACTCGCGAATATATATTCATTGAGCTGCAGCTACACACATACACACATATAATATATATAGCATAAATATATATAACAATACATAAAAGCACATATAAACACACACACACACACACACACACACACACACACACACACACACGGAACTAGAAAAAGATCATCTGAGTGAGATAACCCAGACTCAGAAAAACAAACATGGTATCTCACATAGAGTACAGGATAACCATCCTAGAATTCACAGACCCAACAGAAAGGGTCTAAGTAACAAAAAGGGCCCAGGGGAGGATGTTTGAATCTCACTGAGAAGAAGAAATTAAATAGTCAAGGGGGTGGGGTGGGGTGTCGGGAGCAGGGTGGGAAAGCAGGTGGGGAGGGGAGGAGGAGGGACAAGTGTGGGGAGGACTGCCGAGTAGTCTTAGCTGGATTGGAACCCTCTGTGAACCAGGCTACCCTCAGACCTGCCGGGCTCTTCTTGCTCTGCTTTCCACATCTGGCTAAAGTCTGGATATATTTTGAAAACTTTTTTTATTTTTTGCTGCTGCGGTGGATGGATGTTCAATGTGAGAGAAACGGAGAACTTCTGGCCAATGAAAACATTCTTGGCCTGAATACTAGACAGAATTTCTTTGTACTTGGCCTGGAGACAGAGGGAAGTCTGTGAAAGGAGCAGTTTGTTGGGAGGAATATTAGATGTTCAGTTTGGCGAGAATGTATTGCCGATGGGAATGGCAATTAGGGGACTGTGCAAGCATACAGTGTAGGGAAGACGGAGGAGTGGCACTCGGGTGGAGACCATGCTTAGAAGGTGGAAGACCCTGGCTTTAATTCCCCAGCAATGCCCCTCCCCACCAAGACAAAATAACAAACAGATAAAACAAGAAGCTTGACCTAATAGTGAAAATTATTAAGGGATGTGAATTTTTTTTAAATGTATGAATGCTTTGTCTGCATGTACACCTGCAGTCAGAAGAGGGCATTAGTTCCCTTTATAGATGGTCTTGAACCACTGTGTAGTTGCTGGATATTGAACTCTGGAAGAGCAGCCAGTGCTCTTAACTGCTGAGCCATCTCTCCAGGTCGAATGCTTTTAAAGCAAACTATGGAATTAGGTACACCAAGGTGTGAGTGCGGAGCAGAGGGGAATTGATTACAGAGCCCTCCATTACCCAGAGGGTTGGAGGGAGAGGAAACTCCAGGAGAGGAGATAGTACTCAAGTGTGCTGAGAAAATGAGTTACTCACAGGCCAAGTGAAGTGGATGTTTCTAATGGAGGAAGGTTTCAAAGGATGAAATTTTATGTTGAGGCCAAGCAATATAAGGACTGAGAAATGATGGCAGTGTGAACCGATGTGCTCACCCAGATGCAATCATTTCAAGTGTGTTCCCGGGGGGGCTCTGTGTGCTCTTAACCACTGAGCCATCTCTTCAGTCCATTACTGCATTTTCTAATAGAAATTATTTAATTGGCTTAGAAATTTTGATGATGCAAATAAAAGAGGAAACAGATAGAAGATGTGAGATCTGGGGGCACAGGGACCCTTGGCCTCGGACAGACACATGGACACAATATTTTTGGGAGAGGCAGCCTAGCAGGTGTGGAGGTAGAGGCATTAGGAACCTTCCCTTTGGTTATTTTTTCAGCTCTCTGAGGAGCAAGGCCCCCTTTCACAAGACAGCCCTACCTTTGAATAGATTAGTGGGTTCCTAATGTGTTAATGGTTAAATCGGGGACAGAGAGGTTCAAACAGCCCTTCCTGACGTTTGTTGACCTAGGACTATAATGTCTGCCTTCCATCTCCTGTTAAGTGCCTGAGTTCTATTCTCTCATTTCCTGAGTGTCACAAGTCCCCTCTTCTGCTGACCACAGGTACTTCAATCTGTGAAAATGATACTTCACTGGGGTGGGGGTGGGGTTATCAGTGTGCTAAGGACTGTGGGTTGTCATTGTTCTGTTACTGCCATATGAAAAGACAAAGTCATTTAAAATCTTAATCAGTTCTGGCTCCTTGGCAGGTTGGCAGGTATCTGAGACATTGCTCCATTGCAGTGAAGAAATACCATGACCAAGGCAAGTCTTATGAAAGAAAGCATTTAACTGGGGGTTGGCTGAGGGTTTCAGAGGCTCAGTCCGTGATGATCATGCAGGGAGCACAGTGGCAGAGAGCCTGGTACAGCAGCAGGCAGGCAGGTTGTGTCTGGGGAAGTAGTTGAGAGCTACATCCTAACCCGTGTGTGTGTGTGTGTGTGTGTGTGTGTGTGTGTGTGTGTGTGTGTGTGTGTAGGGGCTGGCATAGGCTTTTGAAACCTCAAAGCCCACCCCCCAGTGCCATAATGTTCCAACAAAGCCACCCCTCCTAAGCCTTCTCATATAGGGCCACTCCCTGATGACTAAGCATTCAAATACAGAGCCTATGGGGGCCGTTTCTTATCACACCACCACAGCCCCAGTCTGTAAGGACCTGGAGAGGAGGCCAGCATTCCCTGTATGCTTCTCAGCAGGGAGCCGTTTGCACCTCAGCCTCTCACTCTTCCCTCTGCTGCTGGGCTTGGCTCCCTCCCTCCTCCTCCTCCCTCCTGCCCCCCATTCCCTTTCTTCTCTCCTTAACCCCCCTCCCTCTTTGTGGTGCTGGGAACCAGGGGCATCATACACAGTGCACAGAGCAGGCAGGTGCTCGGAGCTAGGCTCCTGCCTCTGTCCTGAACAGAGGCGCAGTGATGAACAGAGGGCAGAGGGTTCTCCTAAATGGACTCTGTGTTACCACCCTTACTCTCACCTCTCAGTCCTGTTCCTCAACTCATGCTAACCACTTTGGTTCCTGGTTTTAGATTTTGTTTAAAAAACAAAACAAAAAGTAAGGCTGAATATGTCGGCTCATAGTTGGCTTTGTTTGTTTGTTTAGTTTTTTGTTTTTTTGAGAAAGGGTTTCTTTCTTTGTTTATCCCTGGCTGTTGTTAGACTTGCTCTGTGGACCAGGCTGACCTTGAACTCAAGAGATCTACCTGCCTCTGCCTCCTGAGTGCTGAGATTAAAGGCTGCTGCTGCCACCACTGCCATCCAGCTTCATACTTGTAATCCTATTTCTTGGGAGGCTGAGGCAGGAGGATTGCTGTGAGTTCCAGGACAGCCTGACCTACACAGAAAGTTCTAGGGCAGCCTAAACTACAGAGTGAAATCCATGTCAGGGATGAGCTGCAGCCACACCCCTTTCTCCTCGGGACCAGGCTTGTCTCAGCTTGTGGGGTCCTCCTGCCCAGCTCCCCAAATGCTGGAATTCCAAGCCTGCGTACCATGGGTGAGACTGTCATGGTGTTCTGGGAGAAAATCTGAAAATGTCTTTCCTGAAGCACTCTGGTGACCTCCTCTGAGTCCCCAGAGGTCACTGCAAAAGCCTCACCTGGCTTGCCACTGGACCAGAACCCACCCTTGTGATAGGCTGCAGTTAGCTGCCATCTCCAGCACCACATCTGGCTGTCCCTTTATTCTTTCACACCCCTACCATTCCCTCCTGGCATCTCTCCGTGCCTCCACCCACCTCGCCTACCTGCACATCCTCAGTTACCTTTCCCTGTCTGCCCAGTTCTCACTCATTCTTTAGGTCTCGGCGGGAAGCTCATCACTTCTGTGAAGTGACAAATTTAATTTAGTAGTCATGTGTCTGTTCTGGAAGCCAGAGCTTCAGGGATCCCGAGATGCACCACGAAGAAGGGTAGAAACTGACTTAAGGGACCCAGGCTAGTGGGAGGAAGAAGAGAATGACATGGGATTGAGTCCTCCATTGTGTGCAGGGCTGGAAGGGTTCTCCTCAGGGCCTGACACCTGAGCCTGGGTCTCTAGCTGAGAAAGTGCCCCCTTCCTCCCTGAGTCCTCCATGCTCCAAATTCTATCGATTTATGTGCAGATCCCAAGAGAAGTCACCTTCCCCTGCCTTGCACAGTGGTGCTCTCTGCCCGTGAGTCCTCATACCCTGCTTTCAGGCAAACCAAGACAGACTTTAACCCCGCTTCCCCCTGGCCTGGTCCTGGTTACTGTCTGTGGTTGGCTTGCTCCACTGCTGGGGGCCTGAGGTGAGACAGGCCATCCTGGCAGTGGTGTAAGTGAACACGTGACATCAGGATATCCGGGAAGGAAAAGAGGAATGGACTCTTCACAGACCTGCCCTCAGTGGTCTGCTTTTTCCAAACAAGCCCCACTTCCTGATAGCTCATTCAGGAACTGTCTTAGTTAGGGTTTTACTGCTGTGAACAGACACCATGACCAATGCAAGTTTTGTAAGGACATTTAATTGAGGCTGGCTTACAGGTTCAGAAGTTCAGTCCATTATTATCAAGGTGGGAGCATGGCAGCATCCAGGCAGGCATGGTGCAGGAGAGTTGAGAGTTCTACATCTTCATCTGAAGGCTGCTAGAGAAGACAGGCTTCCAGGCAGCTAGGACGGGGGCTTAAAAGTCCAGGCCCACAGTGACACACCTACTTCAACAAGGCCACACCTCCTAATAGTGCCACTCTCTGGGCCAAGCATATTCAAACCATCACAGGAACTTATCAGTCGTGGCACCCATTGATAAGTTATTCCCTCATGAGCCTCAGAAACACCACTGGCTGCAGACCAAGCCTGGTAGGTGACACTGGGTACCCAAACATATCCTTTCATGAAGTTGTGATGCTCAAAATCTCACTTCAATATTCTGCCTGAACTAATATACATAGGCACACAGGCAGACAAGGTATGGAAGAAGGCTGTGGAAATAGGGGCATAGGTCTGGACTCCCCAACTAGCTGGTGTTCACTCTAACCCTGACCCCACAACAGTGGCTCATGGGCCTGCTACAGAGCAGCAGCGTGTATTAGAGCGGACCTGGCATGCGTGAGACCCTGAGGTCAATCCCTTGCATCACTAAAGAAGAAAAGAAGCTGGGTGCTGGTGGCACACGCCTTTAATCCCAGCACTTGGGAGGCAGAGGCAGCAGATCTCTGTTAGTTGAGGCCAGCCTGGTCTACAGAGCGAGTTCCAGGATAGCCAGGGCTACATGGAGAAACCCTATCTCAGAAAAGCAAACAAACAAAACAAACAAAAGAAAAAGAAAGCAAACCCAAACATTGCAGGTGATGAATATAATTTACCCCAAAGCACAAATGGATGATAGGTAATTGGATTTTTACTAATACTTTATTTTTGGAGGCTGTGAAGTCTAGCTAGCCTCAAACGTGGTGACCCTTCTGCCTTACTCTCCCAAGACGCTGGGATTATAGGCATGGACCATCTCACTTGGAAAATTAGTTCTTTGTAGACTCATGAATATATATGTTGGTGGCACATCTGGAGCTCCACACTGGCCCACATTCTCTGGATGCTGGAGAGAGACAGGCACATGGACTTCTACTAGACTTGCATCTCCTGCTGCCTATCATATTTAATTCTTTAATTCAAAGTCCTTGTCTCACTCTGTTACGTTTGTATGTGCTTGGCCAGGAATGCAGGATTAGAAGTGTGCCTTTTGAGTAGGTGTGTCATTGTGGGTGTGGCTTAAGACCCTTATCCTAGCTGCTGAAGCGTCTTCTGCTAGCAGCCTTCAGATGAAGATGCAGAACTCAACTCCTCCTGCACCATGCCTGCTTGGATGCTGCCATGCTCCCGCCTGGATATAATGGACTGAACCTCTGAACCTGTAAGTCATCCCCAATTAAATGTTGTCCTTTATAAGACTTGCATTGGTCATGGTGTCTGTTCACAGCAGTAAAACCCTAAGACAACCTCTATCCCAGCTTCTCTTAGGGAGATGTGGAGCAGCTGTCAGTGTTTCACAGTTGGAAACTGACCCTGGAGAGTCCATGTGTTAATGGGTGAGTGGCCTTGAAGTTAGTGTGTCATTTGGGGGGTGGGGGGACTCTTAAGCCAGACCTCCATTCTTGAACATCTTTCTGGGTTTTGGAGCCTTACAATGGCCTACCTACAAGACACCCCCTCTTGATGTCTTGCAGGCACCTCCACATTCTTTTTTTAAAGTTTTTTCTAGGTTCTTTGTGAGTTTCATGTCATGTACCCAGTCTCACCCATCTCCCTGTCCCCTCATATCTGCCTTTTGCCCTTGCAACCTCCCCCCCAAATAAAAAACACACAAATAAGCAAAAAACAAAACAAAAACCCAACCCATAACAAAGCACAGAAAACATGTTGTGGAAGCTGTAGTGTGTCACCGTGTGTCCCACAGTATACCCCTGTCCACACATCTTCACTTGTGAATGTTCATGGCAGTAAGTTGTTGGTCTGGTTTGAGGTCTGTGGTTCCTGTGACATCATCAACACTGGATCCTCATCGGGACGCCTCCCATTTGTTGCCCTGTGGCATGGAGATCTTGCGGCTTTGGATCAGCAGGACCAGCTCTTTCATGTGCTCCAACAGTTGACAGATGATGTAGATTTTGGGGTAAGCCAACTCAAAGCCCTGAATCTGGGCCAGGATGGTAGCTGAGCTGGTCAGCCTGCTAGCTATACCTTATCCTAACCACCAGGGCAAGCTTTCCAGCACTGTTCCAGCTAGGCCACCAAATGGCTGCCATTGGCAGGAGGCAGGGTTAGCTCTCTTACTCTCATGCCCAGGGCCCAGTTCATCGACACCCACGCCCAGAGCCAGCTCCACTATACTGCCCAAACAAGGTGTGGGGCCCAGACTTCCAAGTGCTGCAGTCAGTGAGGGGCTACATCAGCTCTCCTGCACGCACACCCTCGGCAGCTCATCTGTGACCCCCTCCACTAGGGACAGTTCTACGGCGCTGCCCAGGCGAGGCACAGAGCCAGCTCTCCCACTTTCATGACATTGACTACAGGGTCTTCCAACTACCACAGGCAGCAAGGGGAGGGGGAAGATGAGAGAAGATATCACTCCCGTGCCCACTCCACCTCATGGCAGACAAGTAGTGGGGCCAGTTCTCCTACACTCACCCTTGGGGGTCAGCTCACCCATGCCCCTGCCACCATGACCAGAGCCATTGTGCTGCCTTGGCAAGGCACAGGGCCCACTCTTACATGTGCTGCCGCAGGCAAGGGGCAGGGCCATTTCTTCAGAGTGCTGTATCTAGTGAGGGGCGGGGACAGTTCCTGCACAGCTCCTGGACACCCACGTGGTCCCAGGTGACTACCTGGACTGGGGACATCACCATAGCAGCAATATGAGCCACAGACATGGACACCAACCAAGGCTCAAACTGTTCTGCTTCTCTTCCTGTCTCATCTGTCCATCACACAGCTGCACACTGTAGTGGCTCCTGCTGCAGGCCATGTGTCCATGGCTCACTGTGCTGTGTGACGGAGGGCGTGTCTGTGGGCATCTTTACCTTCCCCCACCGTGTGGCATGGCAGTCGGCCGGCAGGTCTCTGGATGTCTCCTGAGTTTATTTTTAACTCCCACTGTCATCAGCACAGCCCAGCACAGCCCAGTCTTGGGATACCTCCTTGCCTCTAACCTCCACTAAAATATTTATGTGCACATTGTGTCTGCATATATGTGTGTACCACATGCATGTCTGGTGCATTTGGAGCTTAAAAGAGGGCTTCAGGTCCCCCGGAACTGTAGTTTAGATAGCTTCCCATGTAGTTTCTGGGTACTGAACCCGGATTCTTTTCAAGAACATATGCTCTTAACTGCTAAGCCACCTCAGCAGCCCTGTCCTCCATTCTGAAGAACGGCTCGCCTTTCTTCTAACCCTGACTCTTCTCTCAGCTTTGCAGGGCCATGAAGAGCAACCACAGCACTGTGCTAACCAATCAGAAGTCTGGTTTCATCCTAAGTGACTGATAACCTAGCCATCCTCCATGTTCCAGGCTTCGTGCTTGACCCTTACCGAGTCACGTGATTCTGTGGCCTCCTCACCTTCCTCTGAACCTGTTCACTTCCTTCTGTCTCTTCAGCCTGATACGAACTTCTAGGGCAGTGGTTCTTAACCTGTGGGTCATGACCCATTGACAGGGGTTGCCTAAGACCATCTGAAAACACAGATATTTACATTACAGTTCATAACAGTAGCAGATTACAGTCATGAAGTAGCAAGGAAAATGTTACAGTTGGGGATCACATGAGGAGGAACTGTATTAAGGGGCGCAGCATGTCCTAGGGGGCCTTATGACTCATTGATTGTGGACCCCACTGGAGCCCACTTAATGCATCTCAAGAAAACTGACCATTCAAAAATGCAGGGCTGGCCTCTGGAGTGCAGCCCAGTGTGCAGCGCTCGGCTGCTGTATGCACAAGGTGATGGGTTCTAACTTCAGTACCGAGGGAAGCAACTAGAATGCAGTTTATTAGAACGTCTTCCCACGTAGCACCCTCAGTGGCTCCTAATTATTAATATGGCTGCCCTAACTTCTTACTTACAGGGGCCCACAGCTGCCTTTCTCCCCAACGAGGCCATCTGTGTTTGGCCCTTTTTGTTGTAATTTTTATGGATTAAATTTATTGTGGTTTGGCTCCTTGAATTTCCCCCTTATATCTATCTGGTAAGATATCGTCTAGGAAACAGTAATTTCACATTTATTGGTACAGAGTTACTCACAGTATTATTTATTATTATTATTAGTTTTATTTTGTTTTTCAAGATAAGTTTCTCTGTGTAGCCTTGGCTATCCTGGAACTCACTCTATAGACCAGGCTGGCCTCAAATTCAGAGATCCGCCTGCTTCTGCCTTCCAAACACTGGGATTAAAGGCGTGCATCGCCACATCCCAGCCAACACAATTGTCCCAATTGTCCCTTTTCCCTACAGTTCTATTTTAAAGCTGTTGATTACCGGTAATTTTATGCATTTCAAAACTCCTAATACCAGGGATGTAGCTCAATGGGTAGGGTGCTTGTCTTGTTTAGCATGCATGAAGCCATGGGTTCAGTCCCCAGCACTTTATAAAACATGGTGGTACATGCCTGTAACCCCGTTTATTTACATGTGTGTTACTTTCCCTGTGTGTCTTGTTCAGGCTCACGTACTCCAGTACATGTACATGGAGGTCAAAGGAGAATTCTGGGTGTCAGCCCCAACCTGCCACCTTGAGATTGGGTCTCTCTTGTCCATCGCTTGCACATGCTGAGGGGACCATCCCTTGAGCTTTACAGGGTTCTTCCGTCTGCACCTCCCATCTCCAGGAGAGGCTCATCTGGAATTAGAGTCTCTTATGCTACTGAGTTTTGACGATCCAAACTCAAACTCAGGTTGTCAGGCCTGTGTGGCAAGTGCATTACTCACTAAGACATCCCCCCAGTCCTGTGACTTTCTCCCTCCACCTGTCGTCTGTTGAGGCAGGTGCACTGAATACTGTCAGCCTGTCTTCTGCAAGAATGGAAGTATTTATCCATCCATCCATCCACTCATCCATTTATTTACTCATTCATTCATTCGAGACAAAGTCTCTTTAAATAGCCCTGGCTGTTCTGGGACTCACTATGCAGATCAGGTTGGCCTCGAACTCAGAAATCTGCCTGTTTCTACCTCTTGAGTGCTAGGATAAAAGGTGTTTGCCACCATGCCAGGCCTAATAATGGAGATTTAAATTTTTCCCTTTAGTTATGGCTTTTTAAAAATGGTGCTAGGAACGAAACCCAGGACACCATGCATACTAAGTTCATGCTGTCAGTGAGTTTCCTGCTGCCTCCGTGTCCGGCACACCCATTAGTATATTCAGTTCTGAGCACTCAAGCATGCTGGTGGTTGAACCCAGGGTCTGAGACATGTTGACACAAATTCTACCACTCTGTTACACTCCCAATCCCAAATGTCTGTCACATGGATGATGTCTGAGTTACGTTTTATGGTCGTTATCTTCATTCCCACTCTTTCCTTTGAGACAGAGTTTCACCATCTAGTCTGGGTTGGCTTTGAACTCAAAGCGATCTTTTCCCAAAGCTGCCCCTCCTCCCTGCCCGTTAGTACTGGAATTACAGACGTGCTACCAGCTATCATGCTTGCCACAACTGGCTCCCTAATCCATGTTAGGAACCCTGGACTCCAGTTTCCAGGATGGACCTGCCCTTTGAATCTGCATTTCTGACTTCCTCTTGACCCTCCTGCTCCTCCATCTTTGGACCTTCTACTCAACTCACAGGCCCTACTTAAAACTACAAACCCGAAACCCCACTTCCCACTTCTTCTGCCAGCGTGCGTGGGCTCACAGGTAGGGATCAGATGGGAAGCTGCATCAGGGTACTGAGGAATCTACTGTGCCTTCCTGTTTTCCTCTCTAGGGTTCATGCTCCTCAAAGGCCTTGCTCAGTGCCCCGTCCACAGCAGCTGATCAGCGAAGGTGACATCGAATAGCTTGAAGAACATACATTTACTCACTAACATTCATGTTCTAAAGTCAGAGAGCAACACACTATTTCGCCTTTCGCCTGCAGTTGGATCCTCCTTCACAGTTCCTTCTGCTATGCCTTTAGGTCACTCAGACCAGCCGGCAGGCTAGACTCCCTGCATGGAGCAGTTCTGCCAGCAGGTGGCACTGGAAGTCCACAGCTGAGCTGGTCTCAGGCCCTGCCTGACTTTTCTGAGGATTCTCATGACCCCTGTGGTCTTGGTCTGTTTGAAGCTTGCACCCTGGAGCCAGCACTAGCCTCCAGGGCTCATGAAGTCCCTTTTTCACTGTGTGGCAGCAGCCATTGTCCATGTCTCTCCTTTCCCTAGAGTACGTGCTTCAGCTATAGCTGAAACAAGGTGGGGCACTAGAAGCAATTGAAATGATTTTTTAAACAAAATCATGGAGCATTCTTAAGTTGCCCTTGCTTAGCAACAGTTTCTAAGACTCCTCTTCTTGTCTCCTAGGATCACAGCGAACCTCGGGTTAAGGAAGCCTAGCCGCTCCCCTGAAGAGTTCTTGTGGGGAGACGTGAACGTCCCACCCAGCCCGTGGATGGACCTCTGGAGAATGGGAACAGGGGAGCAGGGGGGCGGGGATTCCAGGACATATTTAAGAAACAGTTACACTGCACCGATGCCTCGGGCGTAGGGCAACCAGCACAGCAGAGCCTGCAAGTAAGACTCCAGGCAGAGTGGAGAAGACAGGGCGCCTAAGAGGCAGGAAGCAGCTGTCTCAGCGGACAGCGAAGCCGGCCTCATGGAAGGGAGGCCCGGGAGGAAGTGCCCGCCTCTGCCTTCCTGTGCAGGTATGCACAGAGGCCCAGCTCTCTTGCTGCCTAATAACCCCTGGCTGTGTTCAGAGTCAGGGTGGGATGTCACCCTGAGGCAGAACCTGGAGGCTCTGGGGAGCTGAAGCAGAGGCTCATAGGAAGGAACTTCGGGTCCATTCAGCTCAACCTGCCATTTAACAGATGAGCGAGCAGATGGGATGGCGGGCGGGCTCAGCACACCGAGTGGTGGAACTGAGTCCATCACACAACACCACTTCTCAGAATGTACAACCACCATGCTGGATGCTCACAGGTCTGTCAGGGACTGTGTGTTAGTCTCCAACGGTGGTGGCACAATGCCACCCAAACGTGCAAGCACCCTCACTTTTTGTCTGCACTCAAGTTGCTCGTGATGAGACAACAGCAGTCTCTGGCTAGAACAGGGTCTACTGAGACCGAGACAAAAACCAGGGCCCAGAGGAAAGGCCTAAAAGGAAGAAAGGACACAGAGCTCTTGGGGTGTTTCCTGTAAAGTGTTATAATTAAAGTGATATTTTATGAGTGTTTTAGAGGGCAGCTAGGCTCTGAGCTGGGCTGGGCTCGGCAGGTCCATAGAGAGGGGACGAGACACAAGGCACAGGGACTCAGCCATTGCTCTAGTGAAGCAGAGTCCCAGAGGAGGCCTTGCAGGGAGCCCTGGAGGAAAGCCAAACAGCAGGGAGTCTCTGGAGAGCTGCTCAAAGCAATTCTCAAAGGAATTCTGCTGGGGCACAGGGCCTTCCTGGAGCCACTAGTATCTGACACAGACCCTTCCTCTGGCCAGCCTTCCTGCCAGCTCAGGGTGCCAGGGTCGTCTGCATTATCATTCATCACAGACTTCCTTTTGCCTGCCAGAGTATTCCCAAACTTGCAGCTTACAACCAGCGAGAGGAAAATGGCAGGGAGTGTTCTTGCTAATACAAATCCACAGCGAGAGACTGCAGAGCAGACTCGCTTCGAGGGCTGGCAGGAGTTGGGAGGGCTCCCTGCATTTACCCGAGGGCACTTGTTAAGGGAGCTAAGGTCTCTACTTTGAAGACTTGTTCCTGTTTTGGACCTTTGATCTGACCACAGACTCAGAGCCTAGCAGAACACTGACTGGGTCAGGGAAGGGTGGAGAGCTAAGCCGGCAGAGCCCAGAGGTTACTCCCAGAGAGATGGGGAAGGAGGGCACTACTCCCAGAAGCAGCGCAGCATGAAGGGCCACTCCATGGGTTGCAGGGCGCTAAGGTGCAGGAGGTGGGAACACTATTTGGGGAGAGCGAAGTCCCAGGCAGTTTCTTGGGCACATTTCCACATAGCCTGCATGAGCCGGGTAAAGCCCATGTCCTTGGGCTTCTCCAGCCTCTCATCAGCCGCTGCTTCATGATGGAGACGAACTCCTTATTGCTGAGCTCTCCATTGCCTGGAGGAGGAGGAAACAGAGGTGTGAGTGGGGACTCTGGGACACTGAGACAACTGCAGCCCAGCACACACTCAGCCACTTCCAACCTGGGCTCAGGATGAGCTACCCCGCTCCTTCCCTGTTTCCAAACGCAGCCCACTGACAAGAGCGTAAGTCAGGTCTGTGTTGGCACAGAATGGAGGAACTTTGTGCATTGGTCCCTGGAATACTCCCAGGTTGCAGAAGAGACATCACAACAGTGGGGCAAAGAGAGGACGCTGTGCTGCAGGGGAGCGGTGTGGAGAGGACGCTGTGTGCAGGGGGGCGTGTGGAGAGAGCTGTGTGCAGGGGGGGGGGGAGGACGTGTGGCAGGGAGCGGTGGAGAGACGCTGTGTGCAGGGGGCGGTGGAGAGAGCTGTGTGCAGGGGGGTGTGGAGAGGACGTGTGCAGGGGGGGGTGTGGAGAGCTGTGTGCAGGGGCGGTGTGGAGAGGAGCGTGTGCAGGGGTGGAGAGATGCTGTGTGCAGGGGCGGTGTGGAAGGAGCTGTGTGCAGGGGCGGTGTGGAAGGACGCTGTGGCAGGGAGGTGAAGGACGCTGTGTGCAGGAGGTGGAGGAGCTGTGTCAGGTGGTGTGGAGAGGACGCTGTGTGCAGGGGGCGGTGGGAGAGGACGCTGTGTGCAGGGGCGGTGTGGAGAGGAGCTGTGTGCAGGGGGCGGTGTGGAGAGGACGCTGTGTGCAGGGGGGTGGTGTGGAGAGGACGCTGTGTGCAGGGGAGGGTGTGGAGAGGACGCTGTGTGCAGGGGGGCGTGTGGAGAGGAGCTGTGTGCAGGGGGGCGGTGTGGAGAGGACGCTGTGTGCAGGGAGGGGTGTGGAGAGGACGCTGTGTGCAGGGGGCGGTGTGGAGAGGACGCTGTGTGCAGGGGCGGTGTGGAGAGGACGCTGTGTGCAGGGGGCGGTGTGTGGAGAGGACGCTGTGTGCAGGGGGCGGTGTGGAGAGGACGCTGTGTGCAGGGGGCGGTGTGGAGAGGACGCTGTGTGCAGGGGGGCGTGTGGAGAGGATGCTGTGTGCAGGGGGGCGGTGTGGGAGAGGACGCTGTGTGCAGGGGGGCGGTGTGGAGAGGACGCTGTGTGCAGGGGGGCGGTGTGGAGAGGACGCTGTGTGCAGGGGGTGGTGTGGAGAGGACGCTGTGTGCAGGGGGGTGGTGTGGAGAGGACGCTGTGTGCAGGGGCGTGGTGTGGAGAGGACGCTGTGTGCAGGGGGGCGGTGTGGAGAGGACGCTGTGTGCAGGGGGCGGTGTGGAGAGGACGCTGTGTGCAGGGGGGCGGTGTGGAGAGGACGCTGTGTGCAGGGGGGCGGTGTGGAGAGGACGCTGTGTGCAGGGGAGTGGTGTGGAGAGGACGCTGTGTGCAGGGGAGTGGTGTGGAGAAGAGGACGCTGTGTGCAGGGGGGCGGTGTGGAGAGGACGCTGTGTGCAGGGGGGCGGTGTGGAGAGGATGCTGTGTGCAGGGGGGCGGTGTGGAGAGGACGCTGTGTGCAGGGGGCGGTGTGGAGAAGGAGCTGTGTGCAGGGGGGCGGTGTGGAGAGGATCGCTGTGTGCAGGGGGGCGGTGTGGAGAGGACGCTGTGTGCAGGGGGCGTGTGGGGGAGCTGTGTGCAGGGGGGTGTGGAGAGGAGTGTGTGAGGGGGTTGGAGAGGACGTGTGTGGGGGGGCGGTGTGGAGGGCGCGTGTGAGGGGGGGTGTGGAGGAGGAGCTGTGTGCAGGGGGGGCGGTGTGGAGAGGATGCTGTGTGCAGGGGGGGTGTGGAGAGGACGCTGTGTGCAGGGGGGTCGGTGGGGCGGTGTGGAGAGGGTGTGAGGGGCGTGTGTAGGGGGATGCGTGTGCGGAGGGAGCTGTGGAGGACGTGGTGGGGAGCGGTGTGGAGAGAGATGTGTGTGCAGGGGGTGGGTGTGGAGAGAGTGATGTGCAGGGGGTGTGTGGAGAGGAGTGTGTGCGGGGTGGTGTGGAGAGCTGTGTGCAGTGGGGGGTGTGGAGAGGACGCTGTGCAGGGGGCGGTGTGGAGAGTGTGGCGGGGGGCGGTGGAGAGGAGCTGTGTGCAGGGGGGCGGTAGTGGAGAGGGCGGTGTGGAGGGATGTGTGAGGGGGGTCGGTGGGAGGGAGTGTGCGCTGGTGCAGGGGGAGAGTGCTGGTGGGGGCGGTGTGGGAGAGGACGCTGTGTGCAGGGGGGGCGGTGTGGAGAGGATGCGGGATGGTGTGGAGGGCGGGCGGATGGTGGAGAGGACTGCTGTGTGCAGGGGGCGGTGTGGAGAGGACGCTGTGTGCAGGGGGGTGGGAGGTGGAGAGGAGGCTGTGTGTGGGGGGTGTGGAGAGGAGCTGTGTGCAGGGGGGGGGTGAGGTGTGGTGAGAGGACGCTGTGTGCAGGGGGGCGGTGTGGAGAGGTGTGGCGCTGGTGCGGGGCGTGTGGAGGAGCTGTGTGCAGGGGGTGGGGGAGAGGACGCTGTGGTGGGGGTGGGGGGAGCGGTGTGGAGGGGGGCGTGTGGAGAGGCGCGGTGCAGGGAGTGGGTGGAGAGATGCGTGGGGCGGTGGGAGGACGCTGTGTGCAGGGGGGCGGTGTGGGAGGATGCTGTGTGCAGGGGGGGTGTGGGGGATGCTGTGGCAGGGAGGTGTGAGGGGGGGTGTGGAGGGGGCTGTGTGGAGGGACGGTGGCGGGGGGTGTGAGAGAGGTGTGTAGGTGCGGCGGTGGGTGGGAGAGGATGCTGTGTGCAGGGGAGGGTGTGGAGAGGACGCTGTGTGCGAGGGGCGGTGTGGAGGTCGGTGCAGGGGAGTGGTGTGGAGAGATCGCTGTGTGCAGGGGCGGTGGGGAGGGGATGCTGTTGCAGGGGAGGGGTGTGGAAGAGTGTCGTGCAGGGGGCGGTGTGGAGGCGTGTGCGGGGGGCGGTGTGGAGAGGAGCTGTGTGAGGGGGCGGTGTGGAGAGGACGCTGTGTGCAGGGAGTGGTGTGGGAGATGCTGTGTGCAGGGGGCGGGTGGGGGATGCTGTGTGCAGGGAGTGGTGTGGAAAGATGCGTGTGCAGGGGGGCGTGTGGAGAGGACGCTGTGTGCAGGGGGGCGTGGGAGGATGCTGGTCAGGGATGTGTGGAGAGGACGCTGTGTGCAGGGGGCGTCTGGAGAGGAGCTGTGTGCAGGGGGGCGGTGTGGAGAGGACGCGTGTGCAGGGAGTGGTGTGGAAAGAGCGTGTGCAGGGGGCGGTGTGGGAGGACGCTGTGTGCAGGGGGGCGGTGGGAGAGGATGCTGTGTGCAGGGGGGGGTGTGGAGAGGATGCTGTGTGCAGGGGCGGTGTGGAGAGGACGCTGTGTGCAGGGGGGCGGTGGGAAAGGACGCTGTGTGCAGGGGGGCGGTGTGGAGAGAGGTGTGCAGGGGGCGGTGTGGAGAGGATGCTGTGTGCAGGGGAGCGGTGTGGAGAGGATGCTGTGTGCAGGGGGGCGGTGTGGAGAGGACGCTGTGTGCAGGGGGGCGGTGTGGAGAGGACGCTGTGTGCAGGGGAGTGGTGTGGAGAGATGCTGTGTGCAGGGGGGCGGTGTGGAGAGGATGCTGTGTGCAGGGGAGTGGTGTGGAGAAGATGCTGTGTGCAGGGGGGCGGTGTGGGTGAGTGTGGCTGCTGCAGCACTTCCCTCTCTCAGCACAGAATAAGGACCCCTGGGGTGTGCTGAGGCTCCAGTTCAATCTGCTTCTCCACCTGGGAGGTGTCCCTGTCACCATCCTGCTCATCCTTAGCCCTGGCCCTGGAAACCCTCGCTGCTCTGGGCTTATACATCCTCCTGGAGGTGGACCAGACCCTATCTCTTCTTTTTAATTTTAAAAATTCTGTGTGCATAGTGCCTATGTGTATATTCAGAGAGTCAGGAGGTGACAGATCTCCTGGAACGGGAGCTGCTATGTGGACGCTGTGAACTAAACTTTGGTCCTCGGCAAGAGCAGCCAGCACTCTGCCCTATTCAGCCCACCCTTTATTTGCTGTTCTCAGTCGGTGAGATAGGCTCTGGCACCCACTATGTTCTGTAAGAACAGAGCCGCACCATCTTCTTTCTAGAGACACTGAAACCTGTGTGCCCTCATCTCCTAGCAGCAAACTGTGTGCCTGTGTGTGGTAATATTTTTACTTCTTTATTTTCCAAAGAAAATTACATGTCTTCGGAGGTCATCAGGATTACAATTTGAGAAAACACAGCTTCAAGCCATCTTACAAATGTGATTGCTGTTGTCATTTTGAAACCCATGTGGTCACTAATTAAAACCCACTGGCAAGGTGGAATTACAGGAAGTACTGGGTGTGGCAGTACACGCCTTTAATGCCAGCACTCAGTCATGGTGTATACAGTTAAGTTCCAGGCCAGCCAGGGTTACATAGACACCCCCCACTTCAACAACAACAAAAAAACCCTAAAAAACAAACCAAAAAACCAAACCAAACCAACCAAACCAAACCAAAAAACACCCAAACCAAACCAAACCAAACCAGAGAAGTGGCTAACAGACTGGGGCCCAGGGTTACCTAACTCTCAAGCTCACAATGCCAAGGGCCGACCCGCTGCAGAGGCAGATGCTGTCATACAAAACTGCCCCACTACAAAGAGGGCTAGGACTACATCGAGGCCCCGTGCACCCTCTCCTCTCCACGGGACCCCACTCACCGTCACAGTCAAAGAGCGCAAACACCACGTCACACACATGGTCTGACAGTTCGACCTTCGCCACTGTCCTGGCCACTTGCTGCATGGTTACTAAGGGAAGAAAATGCTGGTCAGCACTGTACAGACATCTCCATTCTCTCTCTCTGAATGGGGCTAAACCATTCAAACTGTGCAGCTGGATTCAGGGCACATTTGTGAAAGCAAGGCCAGCTGTGGGGGCGGCCCACGGTTACTTTAGGATGAGGAGGAGAGGGAGGAGGATCAAACCTGCGAGGGCAGCTGGGGCTACACAGTGAGAACCTGTGTCACAGCCACAAGCAAAGTTCAAGGTCATGGGGGGCAGCGAGTCAGTCCTCAACAATCAAATGGGCTGTGCCTGTCTCAGTGATGTGGCACTTGGGTGGCATGTGCCAGGCCTGGGTTTAAGTCTCAATGCCCAGCAGTTAAGAAAAAAAGAGAGAGAGAAAATGAGGATTTAATGTTTATCCACAACCCCTTTTCTTTACACCTCAGGTAATTTGTTTGTTTGGTTTGGTTTTTGGGAGACAGGGCTTCTCTGTGTAGCTCTGGCTGAGCTGGAACTCCCTCTGTAGACCAGGCTGGCCTCGAACTCATGAGACCTGCCTGCCTTTGCCTCCTGAGTGCTGGAATTAAAGGTGTGCGCCGTCAGCACTGCGTGTCTTCTGGGTGTGTTCTCTATTACTGCTATTGATGCTTGGCATGGCGGCATACAATCCTAGCACGTGGGAGCTGAGGCAGGAGAAAAGAGTTCAAGGCTAACGGAGCTACACGAAAGGCACTGTCTCCAAAAAAAAAAAAATCTGATATAAAAAATTTATAAAGAAAGTAGAACATAATGGCACAGAGTTTTCTATTTACATGTGGAGGTCAGAGGTCAGTGCCGGGCGTCTCCTTACATTGCTGTAGTGTACAGGCAACCCCACTGGCCTGCCCTCAGGGACCTAGCAGCTGCTTACGTCATGACCTGCTGTCTCAGCCATTGGTTGTGCCAGGTATGTGCGGTTGGATAAAAGGACCCACCGGCCATCCCAGCTTTTCCCATGCTTTTGGTGCCCCTCCCCCTTCTCTATGTCCTCATGGTTCTCTCGATGCCTCCATCCCTTCCCCAGGTCTTCACCCTCTTCCCTTCCGCAATAAATATCTTGTACACCAGATCTGTTGCATGGCATAATTTTTTAGGGGGTACACCTTGGCATGGGCCCGCCAAAGGAATCCCCCTCCTCCATCGCATTATATTTTATAACACTCACTGCCTTACTTTTTGAGGGAAGACCTCTCAGTGAACCTCAAGCTCATTGACTAAAGCCTCAGAGATCTCCTTTCTATCCGCCCTGCTAAAGTTACACATGGGCACTGCTGCGTCCAATCTTTTTATTTATTTATTACTTTTTTTTTTTTGAGACAGGGTCTCATTGTGTAGCTCTGACTGACTGGAACGCACTATGTAGAGTCCAGGCTGGCCTGGAACTCCATATATAGACCAGGCTAACCTCAAACTCACAAGCGATCTGCCTGCCTCTGCCTCCTGGGTACTAGGGTTAAAGACCTGTGTCATCATGCCCCGCACGGGTCTTTGCATGTGGATGATCGGAACTTGGATGCTGGCATTTGAACTCAGAACCTCACAATTGTACTGCAGGCACTTCATCTCGCCAGCCCCGGGCAACTTCATTAAAACATTTCTACCAGAAGATTTCCTTTAAAACAAACCAATAGCTGCGGTCTCCTCGCCGGCTTCCTTGGACAGCAACAACAGGATAGCAAAAGTCAAGGAAATGAGTAGGCGGTAGGAGGGGCGGGGGCGGGGCAGGAGGGGCGGAGCACCGACAGGAGCGTGTGCACTTTAGTTCCAGGCTAGTCTAGGTTCTGCGTGGTGAGTTGTTTGCTCCACTAGCCACCTCCTCCGGGTCTGCTCGGCCATTTATTTACCTGTACCCCTGAAAAGCAGGGAACTCGGTCTCAATAGACCACCACACAGATTCTATTTATTTTAAGATTTTTTTTTTTTTTGCCTCCGTAGAGAAGTTCTCTTCTGCCATTTTCCTCCCTGACATTTACTGTGAAATATTAGCAATCATGTGGAATTGGTTTTCCATGAAAGACGAGCCAGGAAGAACTAGGCAATTTCCGCTGTCTTCCCTCTCATTTATCCTCATGCCTGGCCTACCTATGCTTATAAATTATGTTACTGCTTACAGACTAGCCCCAAAGTGAAGTACAACTTACAGGAAGGAAAAGGGTTGGGAGAGATGGCTCAGTGGCTTGGGGCATGTTGTGCTTTTGCAGAGGACCTGCGTTTGATTCCCAGCACCCACAAGAAGGGTCCCAACCATCTATAAGTCTAGTCCCAGGGATCTGAAGCCTTCTTGACTTCCTTGGACACAGCAACACCAAGTACACATACTAATACTTGCAGCGGAAAACATCTGTGTACTAAAAGAAGGGGGGAGGAAAAAGGAGCAGGGTCTGGCATTATGGACTGGCTTTAGACTCCACAGGAAGCGCTGCTGGAACCAGCGCTGTGCGCCTCTTGTGATTTACAATTTAGCATCAGTTCCAGTTTGCCTTGTCATTATTTCTGAATTTTTCTCACTTGCATCTGTCACCTCCGTATATATTCAGCTTGTGGCCTCTGAGGTCGGCAGACACAGCTATGGCGGGGCAGAACTATGCTGGGTGTCAGGAGACAGGGCTCTCTGAGGGGCTCCACCCTGACAGTACCTGATGGTTTAAGGTTGCTTCTCTCATATTCAAATCCGAGGATGCCAGAGGGAGGCTGTTGGGGTTCTTAGCACACCTGGGGACTTCGCTGCTGTTTTTTTACAGTGTGAGGGTGAGGATGGACATGCGGGGAGTATCTGGGAAGGGCAGAGGCTCTCGAATGGCTCTGTCTCAGGATTCAAAGCCTCGAGCTTAAGCCGGATAAAGCTGTTTAGCAGGTGGGAAGAGCTAGGCTCTTCTTCCTACAGCCAGGGTCACTCTTCAGATCACCCTCTGTCCCAGCCTGTGACTTACAGTGAAGGAGAGGCCGGTGTGTTTTGGAACAAAAAGATTTAGGCAGAACCAAATGTGGTAAGTTCTCATGTGCTGGGGATGGACAAACTACAGTACCAAGCTTGAGAAACTGCGCAGAGCAGGAAGAACTGATTGCTGCTAACTCCACTGTATGGGGGGAGGGAGAGGAAGGGGCAGGAGGATGGGAGGGAGGGGAAGAAGAGTGGGAGGAAGGGGGAGGAGGATGTCATCGAGGCAATTTATAAGGACAATAAGCTGTTCTTTATACTTCCTAAGGAGGAGATCTCCTAAGGAAACTCCGTTGACTTTGGGAGATCCCTTGGGAGGACAGAATGAGGGTGGAGAAGTGGATGTTCTCAAACACTGCTACCCTCTGAACTTCCTTCCACTGCCGCAGGACTCCCAGGAACCTCCTGTGGTTGGAGTGTGCTTTCTGCTGGCCGTACCATTTGCTGCAGGCTGCATCAATGTCATGTTTTAACTGCTTTAACGACTGCCTTGCTGCTCTCTCCCGAGGCTCCTGCTTCAGCAGGAGGCCTGGCCAGTCTTCTTGCGACTCTCAGACTCATCTTTCTCCCCGTGCCAACAGCACTCTGCTCCAATAACCCAGTAAGCAATCTCCAGGCGTGTCAGTGAGAGTCCTTGACAGTTTCCACCGAGCAGCTCATTAGGCTGGTATTAAGTGCTTGTAGAATGGGGGACTCCTGGAGACTGCAGCAAGAACATCGTCACAAATGCCGCCCTCACATGGCAAGGAAAGATTACACCCCATCCCACCTGGAGGGGATGCTGGTGGCCCATGTACTACCAGGGCTGCTAAGTCACTGTGACTCCCAGGGATGGAAGCAGTCTTGCTAGGGTACCCTTCTCATAGCAAAAAAGGTCCTTGGAAAGAAAGGCCCTCAGGGTATGAATCAGCACAGCACAGAACAAACCGACTAGCAGGGAGACTGTCAAACCGGGAACTGTGGGGACTGGTGGGATGACAGCAGATTACAAGCCAAGTGCCTGACAGCTGCTCCCAGAGTAGGCTCGTTCACAATGTCTCCGACCTCTCTAAATCACAAAGCCGCAATTAAACCACAGGAAGAGGGCTTCCCTACCCCACCCTCCTGGACCTCAGCTCTCCTGTGCAGAACTGTTGTTGGTACTGCAACTTTGGCCTCTCCTATTTGGTGACTATAATTCTGAAACACATGCTTAGGTCTTTTATAATGGTTAATTTCCCCTGGCAACCTGATGGTATTTAGAATCACCATGGAACATCCTCCCCACCCCCGGCCCCATCCCATGTCTGTGAGGATGTTACTGGGTTGTGGAGAAAAGGCTCACTTCAAATGTGGTCGGTATAATTCCATGGGCTGGGGATCTGGACTAAATAACAAGGAGACCGTGAATTGGGCATAAACATCCATCCCTCTCTTCTTCTGGCTGTGGAGCCGGTGCTGCCTCCCGCCACCACGCCTTCCTGCCCTGACACACTGGACCTCCTGGATGTACCAAGCCAACCTTCTTTCCTTCCTTCAATGCCTTTCCCTCTTCTGTGTACGGATGTGAATGTGGTACATGCACGGAGGCGGAGGAGGACATTAAGACGTTGAAGGCTCGCTCTGTTACTTTCCTTATGCTCTGGAGGCAGGGTTGCTCACTGAACCTAGAGCTCGGCTGGTGGCCAGCATGTCCCAGCCATACTGCTTCTGGCCCCCACAGTCCTCGGGCTGCAGGTGTACGGCTGGCCATGCCCAGCCAAATTAAAGCCCTGGTGCTTGCATAGCAAGTGACATCACTGGCCATCTCTCCAGCCTCTTAGGTTTCCTTCTTTTCTCTCTCTCTCTCTCTCTCTCTCTCTCTCTCTCTTCTCTCCTTTTTCTAAAGATTCATTTATTTTATATATATGAGCACATTGTAGCTGTCTTCAGACACATCAGAGGGCATCGGATCCCATTACAGATGGTTGTGAGCCACCATGTGGTTGCTGGGAATTGAACTCAGGACCTCTGGAAGAGCAGTCAGTGCACTTAAGTGCTGAGCCATCTCTCCAGCCTCCTCTTAGGTTTCTTTGGGCAAGTATTTTGTCACATGGATCGAAACAAGTAACTAAAATCCAGGGATTTTTTTTTTGTTTTTGTTTTTGTTTTGATGTAAAAATCCTAATATCTTGCAATTGCCAAAGTGTTCTTTCTTTGTGTTTCTGAGATGACTGAGCCAACAGCACGAAGTAGTTTCCAGATGGACTCTGGATCCAGGAAATACCAAATCTCGTTGGGATTTTCAAGCTCTGCCCTCTAACTCCCCCTCCCCCATTGAGTTGGTCACCAAGGGCCAAGGGGTCAGTAGGTCATGACTGTGTAATGATGCTCCCTAAGATTCTCAGCACAGGCTTTGGCAAGCTTCTAGATTGTTGGCACAAGGAGGTTCCTCGAGGGTGGTGTACCCTGGGAGGGTACAGAAGTTCTGGGCTCCTCCCGGACCTCTCCCCATGCATCTGTAACCTTTGAGATAAACCAATAAACCTAAGTGCTTGCCCCAGTGCTTTGAGTCTCTCACAGATCAACCGAACCCATCCTGCCAGGAACTGGCTGAGCAGAAGCTCAGATAAGGCAACCTGGGGCTGTGACTCATGTCGAAGGCCAGGGTCAGTCTCAGAGGATGGAGACCTCAACCCACAGGGACTAGTCTTGACACCGGCTCCAGTGAGATACATCACAACCAAAGAGAAAGAACAGGCTGGGTATCCAGGTAAAACTGACTGCTTGCATGATACCGGAGAAATCCTTAAACCTTTACATTTTTATTTATTTACTTTTTCCAGATAGGGTTTCACTGTGTAGCCCCGGCTGGCCTGAAACTCTCATGCTAAGTTTCTGTGCTAAAGTAAGAAATTAGGTTACATAAAGTTACTATACAACGGCCACTCAGGAGAGCACTGGAGTGATAAAACCCACAGGTCCACATAAAACCACAGGCTCTTGGAGCCAGAAGAGACAGAGATGATGAGAGATCCAGGGGACTTAAGTGACTTGCCAGGGTCACAAAGCTAGTGGCTGCTGGGCCTACACATTCCAATGCTCTTTCTCTATACCACTCAGCCTCGAACCTGGATGGTACCAGTTCCTTCCTGCCTCTGTCATCCTAAAGGGACAGAGTCCAGATGAAAGAAAAGCCAAGTTAGGGACCCCTCAGTGTTTTGTGTCAGGGATGAGTGACAGCCAGGACTGGGGGGAGGCAGTACTCCAACCAGACTGCAGATCCGCAGGTCCAACTGTGTTCTGCAGTGAGGGTCACCTGTGCCCTTGGAACCAGGTTGACAACTGAAGCGACAACTAAAAATGTGTAGGAGGACAACAACCTCATGAAAAGCACAAGTCACAGAGGTGGCCCGGGGTGAGGGGCGGGGCACTGTTCTCTATGCGACCCAGTTAGAGCTGCTTGTCTCTTCCCCTGTAAAGATATGGAAAGGTGACCCCACAGGTTACAGTGATGTCCTGAGCTGTTCTGTCATGTGATTAGTCAGTCATGCCCTACTGGACTGCAGGGAAGAAAATTAAAAAGCTGGCTTGTGCTTGCCAAGGTGAGGTGGGGGGAGGGGATGCTGCTTCAGCCTGGGAAGGCTCGCTTTCTACACAGGGGGGCCTGTGTCTTTTTTTTTCCCGTTTTTGTAACTTCTTCCAGTCACTCTGGCAGCTGGAACACACACACATTCAGACACAGTTTTGGGATGATGGTGGGGAAAGGCAGCATTAGGAGAGCTAAGGATGGAGAGCAAAGAGCAACACAGCACCTTAGCAGGAAGAGGACCATGGTAAGAAATGCTGACAACCTCCATGTGATCGGGCGGTCGGCCTGCCTGTCAGGGGTGACACAGTTGGTCCGTCCCTAGCTGACAGTAAGTGCTACCAAACAAGTGCAGCTCAGATGCACAACAAGGAGCCACACCAGGCTCCTTGCTTCAATGGCTCAGATATCTTAGTTGTATAGTTTCCTGCATTGGCCAGTGCTAAGCTTAGCTTCACTAAGAATCCTATCAATCGTGTCTAAAAATGGCAAGAGGTTTTCTTTCCTCCTCTTCTTCTCTTCCTTCCTTCTCTCCTCTTCCTCTCTCCTTCTTCTTTCTTTCTTTTAAAAGATGTGTTGTTGGGCACTCTCAAATTGCTGGGCTCCATGAGCTGCCTACGTTAGCCTTCGAGTCCCCGTCTGGCTCCAGACAAGGGTGTCTGTGAGCATTAGGCTGTTAGTGTTTTCAGCTGAAACACTACAGGACAGACACACACACAGAAAGAGAAGAGTTCCAGTTTAGAAGGGGCCAGCCCCGTGCACTGCTAAGAGAGAAATATCTGCCGTGCTAAGCCACAATAAAGGGCTCTTCTGAGAGGAGCCCTTCCAGTGTGTGTGTGGGGACATCAGGTGATGCAGGGTGGGGATGGAGCAGTCAGTGAGGCTGAAGACTGGAAGCAGAAGTGTGCAGAGGCCTCAATCTCAGAGCTAGAACTATGCGGCAGAGGGGCAGACATACCGGGAGGGACTTCATCAGAGGCCATCAAGTGTTCTTAGTAAGGGAACTAACAAGCCAGGTCTTAGCTCAAGGCCAACATACTCCCAACCCCCAACACACACTGAGACAAGGTCCTGCCTGGCTAACTCAAATTCAAATTCCGGGCTCCTCCTGCCTCAGACTTCTTTTTTTTTCTTCTTTGAGACTTTTTTTCTGTATAGTCCTGGCTGTCCTGGAACTCACTCTGTAGACTAGGCTGTCCTTGAACTCACAGAGATCCACCAGCTGCTGTCTCTCCCAGTACTGGGATTAAAGGCATATACCACCTCTACCTGGCTTGCCTCAGCCTTCTGGGTTCTGGTGTCAGAGGTGTGAGCCACTATGCCTGCTTAGAAAATTATTTCTGGTTAGGCAATACCTTTACCTATTTCAAAATTCAGATGGTTTAGAAACAGAGTCTTGCTCTCAGCTGTGTGCAGTGGTGCCTTTACCACTGAGAGGCCACCAGCCCTCTCAGACACATGCACATAAAAGATTTACGCTCCTCCTTTCCCTCTTTCCATGAAACGGCAACACCTCAACTGAAAAGTAATTCCATCCCAGAACATAAACAGCATCCTGTAGCAGCTTACAGGTGAGTCTCCCAAGGACAGAATGGCTGTGATTGGCTGAATGAGCACCTCTGCAGAAGGCTCCTTCTTTATAACATGGTATCCTTGATGGACTGTGATTCTGCTCCAGTGAAGGCTAATTCCAATGGCTATAGACTTGTTATAATTCAGTGTGTTGAAATGACCTGAAAGACTCTTGGTTACCTTCACAGACTGCTCACAGTACTAAACCTTGACGTCTCCAGAAAGCAGTGAGATAAAGCCTAATCTCTCTCTCTCTCTCTCTCTCTCTCTCTCTCTCTCTCTCTCTCTCTTGCACATGAGTGCACATGCCTTCGGAGGCCAGAGGCATCAGATACTGTTGGAGCTGGAGTTACAGGCAGTGGTGAGCCTCTTAATTTGGGTTCTGGGAATCAAACCCAAGTCCCCTGCAAGATCTTTAAATACTCTCCAGCCCCTAAAAGATTAAAAAAAAAAACAACCCCATTTATTCATTGTGTGTCTGTATACTCACCCTTGTGTGTGTGTGGCCTTAGTGTGTGCACGGAGGCTGAAGACAACTTGTAGGAACTGCTTCTCTCTTTTCTACTGTTGTGGGTGGTGGGGATCAAACTCACGTCATCGGGCTTAGCAGCAAGTGTTCTCATCTGCTGAGCCATCTTGTTGACCCATCCTTCTTGTCTTTCTTTTCTGCTCTGTTCCACAGTGGACTATAATGTGCCGACTTGAGTGCTGGCAGCTTACATTCCTGTCCCTCTCCCTCTCCCCAGTAGTCACGAGGCCTCTGTAAGGCATCTTTCCTCCTCAGGGCGCTTGGGCCGTTTTAAAAAACTGTCATCTATACAGCGATGCAGCCAAGGCAGAGCAATCTTTACAATGTAAGTGGTTTGAAATGTGGGAAAAAAACCAGGTCTTTGCATGGGAAATCCCTCATGAAGCAAACATTTATTTCGGATTTTGAGCTTCCTTACCTACACTGAATAATTTTACTTTAAAAATGGATGACTTTGTCTTAAGACAGTAGGGTCTTGGCCAGCATTTTCTTCCCAGAACAATGTTTTTACAACATATAGCGATGAGCAGAGTGCAGGGACTGCCTTCCATGCGCTGCTAGAATTTATCAGCTGAAGCTCCTCTAAGTTCTAATCCCATTCCTCACGCATGTCTGTACGCTCCTACCTCCACTCTTGTCTAGCCTGTCTGGAGGAGCCTTGCTTGAATTTTTTTCTCTTTCTGTTGTCATAAAAGTGTTGAACATCTTTTCTGTTTAAAAAAGATAAAATCTTGTGTTATTATAGGTGTAGGGTGTTTTACCTGCATGTGTGCTTATCACGTGCAGAAAGGTGTCAGATTCCCTGGAACCACATGGGTGCTGGAAGAGGAGCCGGAGCCATCTTTCCAGCCTGGTGCCTCTTTCCTTTTTCTTATCTTTCCTTCCTTCCCACTTCCTTTTTATGGTTTTCTGAAACAGGGTTTCTGTGTAGCCCTGGCTGTCCTAAACTCGACTCTGTAGACCAGGCTGGCCTCTGCCACCTGCCTCTGCCTTCTGAGTGCTGAGATTAAAGGTGTGCGCCACCACTGCCCAGCCTGGAGTCTCTTTTCTAATAACTGAGTCCACTCTGATCGCCATCACTACTGAGAACAGTGGTGTCAAGTTCTGACCCTCAGTTTCTGTCCTGTTTTGTACCACACTAGCTGTGACTTGGGCAAGTCATTTTCCTCCATAGCTAATGATTTTATTGTAGGTTAGGAGCAATAAAGGAGGAGTTTAATCAAAGTGATTTCTAAACTCCCTTCCAGTCCTAAAACTTTATGACTGCCAAGTTGTTCCTTTTTCTTTTTAATGATCTAATAGCTTCACCCAGTTACAATGTCTATATCTTAGGGAGCCTCCAAAGAAGACACTAGGGTGGGAGAGCTGGCTCAGCAGTTATGAGTGTGTACTGCTCTCTAGAGGACCCGTTCAGTACCAAGGGACTGGATGCCCTCTTTTGACCTCTGTGGACACACACACACAACACACAAAACCACACACACACACACTCTGGCTGTTGTGGCCCACAGAATGCTGAGGTACCCAGCATCTCCATCTTGTTTAGTGTAGGCAGGCCTTTGAATATGACATAACATGCCTGCTGTTAGGTTAGTTTACATGGCAATGGTGACAGGCCTGTTACTCTCCTGACCTCTTTCTACAGGAATCTACTGTAACAACTTTAGAAGAAGGGACTGGCCGGGCTGTGAACTGGTGCATGGCTGGACTTGCTCGCCTGGAGACACACCGAGGTAGAATGCACTAACCAAGTCCCTTAGCAGCAGGGGTGACAAGGAAGAATGTGTTCAAATCTAGTCAGACCCAGTTCACCCAGGAAAATGAACATGGATATTTTGCCCTTAACTGATCATATGAACACACAGGCATTGAACAAATACAGTCCCTAAAAATAAATCTAGGAGCGGGCGGTGGGGCGGCCTAATCCACATGGGAGGCAGAGGCAGGCGGTTTCTATTCGAGCCAGCCTGGTTACAAGTGATTCCAGGACAGCCCGCTACACAGGAAACCCTTTCTCGAAAAACCAAAAAAAAAATAAAAAAAAAAAAATAATAATAATAAATAAATAAAAAATAAATCTAGGGCTGGAGAGATGGCTCAGTGGTTAAGAGCACTGACTGCTCTTCCAGAGGTCCTGAGTTCAATTCCTAGCAACCACATGGTGGCTCACAACCATCTGTAATGGGATCTGATGCCCTCTTCTGGTGTGTCTGAAGACACTACAGTGTACTCACATACAATAAATATTAAAAAAAAAAAATCTAAAAACCAAACCAAAACAACATGAAAAGATCTGAGTAGGGGCTCCAGAGGCAGCACTCAGGTTGTCCCACCTCAGGGTTTGTCACTCACTGCAGAGCTGGCCTTTGTTGCTCAGCAGTAGGAAGCACGCCGGGCTGCCCGTGGGCACGTGTTTATGATTGGGACTGCCCTGGCTTCTCGGCCACATTTTATTTACAGCTGCCCTCAATTTTTGCTGTGCTTTATATCTTTGCCCAGCTGCAGCGCCTCACCGCTCGAATGAGATCGGGGAGAGGCACTAGCCAAGGTCTAATTAAGTTTTAAATTTTCTAACAAGGAAATAAAAGCCGCCACTTTTTCTTTTGGGAACCTGACAGCTTTTCTCTGACTTTGAACTTATCTGATAACTATAAATTAGTCCAGTTTCACGTGGATTCACATGTAACTCTGGGCTGTAACATGGTGGTTAATCGTCACTGTCATCACCACTGGAGTTACGGTCACCTAGGAGACACACCGCTGGGCGTGTCTGTGAGAAGGTTTAACTGAGGATGAAGACCCATTCTGAAGGTGAGTGGCACCATCCAATAGGCTGGGCCAGAATAAAAGTCAGAGAAAGCCAGCTGGGCAGCCTTGTCATCTCTCCTGACTGTGGACGGGCATGGCCCCTCCCACTGCCACAGCTAGTGCCCCGGCTGTGATGCGCTTTATCTTCTCAAACTGCCAGCCAAAACCAAAAAAATGGCAGCTCCAGGACCCCTTTCTATTCTTTACAAGACCGCGGCTCATGCTCTCTTCCTGACTGCAGACAGGACTGGGGCAGGAGGCTTACCTTCTTGTCAGCTGGAAGACTGGTCACGATGAGCTGCACCTTTGAACTGTGGGCTGAAATAAACCTTTCCTTCAGTGTTTTTGTCAGGGCTCTCTCACAGAAGGACATATTGTAGAACAATCTGCTGGCTCTCCCCAGGCCTGCCCATGCCCAGAATAAATTCTCTCACGTGTTAATGCTTATCATAACTGAACTTGTAGTGTATGCAAGGAGGTGTCTAGGCCTTGAGCAGGTCATAAAGAGGTGGAAAATATGGCTCATGTTTAGATAATGATGAAACACTGAGAAAAAGGCTTCAGTCCTTAATAGTTAAAAATTTAGAAGTCTAAGCTAGTAAGAATGTAAAAAATTAACTATGGCGGCCTGGAGAGATAGCTCAGTGGTTAAGAAGCACTTGTTGCTCTTCTAGAGTACCAGGGTTTGGTTTCCAGCATCCACAGGTAGCTCACAAGGATTGGTAATTCCAGTTCCAGAGTATTGGACACGCCCTTCTGGCCTCTGATGGTACTGCACTCACCCAGTGCATAGCAGTACATGCAGGCAAAACATCCATACAAACAATACACTAAAGAAGCAAGAATAGATCTATTTCCTCAAAGAACTAAAGCGGGCTACGACTACTCCTAGGTGGTCTTTTAAGATCTTTAAAAATTATTTTCATTTTTGTGGTATTGAAGGCCAAAGCCAGGGTTTCTTGCACATTGTTAGTGGTCTACCATGAATTACATCCCTGGTGTTTCATTAAGGACTAGCTTCTTTATGGAGCTGTCCCAGTAGGGTGGGGTCTTTCTCGTTAAGTGTGAAGACAAACTCAGGGCCAGATGAAGTTACACTGAGGCTATGACTAGCATGCCCGCACACCATGGCCTCTTGCCCCATACCCAGAGCCCTGGAGCAAGCTCTGCAACATCACCATCCAAAAACCAGAAACCGAAGGTTTTCAGAATTTAGATGATTTGTTCATCATCACTAGACGGTCCCTTATCCTCAATGATGATGGGGACCAAACCCAGGGACTAACAAAACTCTAATTACCAGCTAAGTCTCTATTTCTACTAATGAGGAGCAAGAAGTCAACCTCAGGTCTGAGCAGCGAAGCAGACTTTATGCTTAGTGTGATTTCTTGATACAGGCATGTTTCAGCGTGTTAGATAGGAGGGCAGCACTCACAGATGCAAGGAGGCATATTGGGCCCAGGATTACCACATCTCTTGCTAACATCCTGAGGTGCTTTCCACCAGGGCTCCGTATCTGGAAACCCTTGACTCTTCCGGACAGAAACAAGACTTGCTTTGAGATTTAGAGCCTACAGCTCATTCTTAAGTTTCATCTGGAATCCAACTATTCCATCACAGGAAGGCGCTAGGGAAGGAGTCATATTCAATTTCCCATTACCGTCTTCAGCAGATTGCTTACATAATTCAGGCAGCCCGTCAGAGGCAATACACTTAATTTTATGTGTATGAATGCACAAAAGAGTTGGTTGTTCTTATGTACTAACTGAGAGATGACTTACAAGGAAATCCAGTCTTTCCTGGAGACCAAGTCTTCAGGAGGTCAAAAACCACCAGGGACACTCCATGCTTATCTGAGTTGTTACCACATGGTCCATACAAACAACATCATCATCAGCAACAACACAAACAACAAAACAACAACAACCACCATTCAATGAAACTTCCAGTATTAGGACAGGATCATGTCCTTTGATGGTGTGTCCATCAGTCTGTACCTGCTGCCAGTCAGGACCCCTTGAACTGCTTAGGCAAGCTTTCTGTCTGTAAGGTATTCAGGGGCAGATCAGGTCTGGGAACTGCTTCCTCCTTTGGGGGATTAGTTACAAGCATTAGCATATTAAAAGCCATCTCAGGTGGTACTCAGGGAGAAGCTATGTGCAACTCTGGCATTTTCCAAACTTATTTAGACCACAGAGCACTTTTCTTTGCAGACCAAGGGAGGACTCATTACCATATAGAGCACTGCTTGGGAAACTCCAATCAATTATGTTTCAGGGTTGGCTTGTAAGCTCTCAACTACCCAAGGAAGAAACCGTGCCAGGGCCTTGGGAAGAGGCCAGTTTCTGAAGGTCTTGACCTTTCTAAAAAAGAAAAACAAAACAAAACAGCTGGGACTGATAGCAACTAGGAATGAGAAGAGGGTGGGCAGAGCGTGCCCTTTGACCCTGCTTGGCTCCCTCCATGCCCACAGTATGTGTCAGGCAGGGCTCCACTCCTGTCTCCACGCCAGGGACCACACTGACTGGAACTCCTGTCTAGTCATCTTGGCCCCACTCCTGTGAGCCTCTTGAGGCTGGAACCCCCATTCCTAGCATGGTGGCTGTGCTGCTGACAGAACAAACAAACGTGCAGCACCACACTGTGCTCACGTCACCAGCTTCACAACGCAACCTTCAGCAAATGTACAAGGGACAGGGTTTTGTGCAGATTTGTCCTCATGGCATTCTGTGAGTTAGGTATCTTTATTCTTATCTTAAACATGTAGGAAGAGCCCAGCGCTACCCAGCTAGTGAATGACAGGAGCAGAGACAAACTCAGGCAGTATGACATTAGTGCCTGTGTTCTTGGGAGCCAGGGTCTCCTGTGGCCCAGGGTGGCTTCAAACTAACTATGTGATCAAGGCCAACCTTGAAATTGATCCTGCCTGTATTTCCAAATGCTGGGGTAACACTCAGGGGTCTCACCGTGTGGTGCTGGGGACAAACTCAGAGCTCTGTGCACAGCAGGCAAGTACATCGCAGCCTAGAGCTGTGTTCTCAAACCCTACATGGTTCTTCTTTCTTTTCTGGGGTTCATCTCATTCAAACGTCTTAAGAGAGGTTGTACATAGAGCAGACGTGCTATGGTGGTGACACTAGTGGAGCAGAGACCAGTTAGGGTGTGGAGAGTACCTTGTACGTTCAAATGTGAGGATGCTACGTACAGAGCAACATCCGTGAATTACCTAGTCTGGGGCTCTAAAGAACTCTCATAAGACCATAAAAAGATACTTGGAGCTTCAGAAGGGACAGCCACATAGAGACAGGACAGAGATAGGAGCTATGTACCAAGGCCAAGGAGCACCTTACAGCCTTCAGACACAGAAACTAGAAAGGATGCATCTCCAGAGCCCTTGGAGGGAGCATGGCTCTGTGGACAATTTAAGTTCGTGTACGAAGACTTTAAAGCTCAACTGTGAGAGAACAAATTTCTGTTGCTTTAAATCAAGTTTGTGGCATTTTTTTTCCTCCCTGAGACAGGGTTTCTTGTGTAACTCAGACTGCCCAGAAAATCATTCTGTAGACCAGACTGGCCTTTAGCTCAGAGATCCGCCTACCTCAGCCTCCTAAGGGCTGCCACTACTGCTCAGCTAGAGGCATTGTTTTATAGCAGACCTGGGAGACAAAAGCATGTGGTTCATTCTGTTACTTAGCAAGAAACTAGGCCTCATCTACCTCTTTGCTATGTATCGATATATGTTCAGGGGATCGATGTAAAACATAGAAGGCAAACCAAGAAGCCAAATGATCTGACACCACAGGCCTGAGAGCTAAGTGTATTCTGCACATCCAGCATTGGCCGCTAGATGTAAAAGCATGAGGACCAGAGGCCTGCCATCTTACTCAGGAAAGGGCCCAAAGTTACTTGAAAGAAGCTCCACCCACCTTTTTAATCACTACGTTGCATTTCTACTTGTTACGGCTACCCTGATTCATTTGGTTTTGTATACCCTATAATTCACTGATAGTGACTCATCCCGTGTAGCTTTCTTTAAGTGGTTCTGTTGGCTTTAGTTGAGGGGGAAAAAACCCTCAGAGGTGGTTATTATTTCTATTTTTGTAACTTGTGACTTTAAATCCTATGTTTTTGGATTTGCACACGGTTCCTAAGCCTGCCTTGTGAGCCGGCGATGCAGCGAGGGCTATTCTGGAAGAAGGGCCTGGTAATGACACCCACACCATGGATCCCCAAAAGGAGTCTACAGATGAGAGGAGGCATTATTTTAAGCCAACAAATGCTATTTTAAAAAGCTATATGGATGGCTTAAAACAAAAGGCATCCAGATCGGAAAGGAAAGAGTGTCATGAGTTCTGGTTACAAGCAGAGTGATCTCTTGTTTTATAGCTTTATTGACACATAGCTATTGTGATGGTCTGTATGTGCTCGGCCCAGGGAGTGGCACTATTAGAAGGTGTGGCCCTGTTGGAGTAGGTGTGTCACTGTGGGTGTGGGGGGCTTTAAGACCCTCATCCTAGCTGCCTGGAAGCCAAGTATTCTGCTAGCAGCCTTTAGATGAAGATGTAGAACTCTCAGCTCCTCCTGCACCATGCCTGCCTGGATGTTGCCATGCTCCTGCCTTGATGATAACAGACTGAACCTCTGAGCCTGTAAGCCAGCCCGATTAAATGTTGTCTTATAAGAGTTGCTTGGTCATGATGTCTGTTCACAGCAGTAAAACCCTAAGACAGTTATTTATGTGTATAAATTGTGACTTAAGGGCTACGACAAGACGTGCTGATATGTGATACACTGTGAAGTATTACTGTGCTTAGTGTAATCTAAGTGTCTCTTTATTTTTCTTCATTTTATAGAGGGGCTTGATATATAGCTCAGGCTGGTCTTGAGTTCATAATCTCTTTGCCTCAGCCTACTGAGTACTTCTTACAGGTATGGGTCACTATGCTTACCTTCCAAATCACCATTTCTCTCTCTTTACATAATTACACGTGTTCCGGCACGAGTGCGTGTATGTGTGTGCTATCTCATTAAGTGTTCTCTCAGCAAATCCAAGCATACGCTGCGGTATTAGTAACTACAGTCACCCGCAGTGATCAGCTCTCTAGGCTCACCCTCATCCTGTGTAACTCAAACTTTGAGCCCTCTGACCTGTCTCTCCAGTCACCTCACTCCTGGACCCAGTTGCAACCGCCAGTCTACTTGATTTCTAGAGTTTGGTTCATTTTCAGAATTCACATGTAAGCTAGAGCCATGACCTCACGCACCTCTAAAACCACCGTCGTTTGCTTTGGGCGGATCTGAGAGGACGCATCACGGTACCCGCGGTGCGTTTTCACACAGCCTAAACGTAACGTGAGTTTATCACACCACAAACAGCCGTAAAAGAAGCTCTTCAGCCCAGATGAATGCCCGGGTATTCAAGGATACAGGAAAAACAGCTAAAATGGCGAATACAAAGATACATTTAAAGGACTCTTTTGTCCTTCTCGATTCTTAAAAAAGTATCATGGTTGAGAGCAAAGATGCTAACCAGACCATTCTGTCATCAAAGACCCCAACTGCCAAGTGCTCCTGGCTTCTCCTTACACACACCCCGACTCCAATGACTCAGAGGTGTTCTGCAGCTCTGCCTATGCTTCATGCCTGTATGCAGGCTAATCACATGACTCTGCCCTGTCTGCAGCACAGTCAAACGTATGTGCTGAGCTTGGTATCTTGTGGGAAGTGCAAGAGAACAAACCACTGAGGAGGCTGTATACCTTCAGTCCCAGCACTCGGGAGGGAGGCAGAGACAGGCAGATCTCTGAGTCAGAGGTCAGCTTGGTCTACAGACTGAGTTCCAGGACAGTCAGGACTACACAGGGAAAACCAGTCTCAAAACAAACAAACAAAAAAGGAAGAGAATCTGACATTTTAAGGCAAGGCATTCACCTAGTAGCTACAGATTAATGCATATAATTTCAAGAAAGAAGCTTCCGGATTTCAGTACCTTTATCAAGAGATGCTCCAGCCATGTGGTAAAAGCTTAGTGCGGTGTCCACGTCATTAATGTTCTTCAGGAAAGTGAAGAAGTTCTCTACCTCCTGGAAAGTCAGGCCCTGAAAGAGGAGCGACAGCAAGATAAAGCAGAGCCCGTGGCAAACGGAGCAAAGCCAGCAGGAAGCACACTCCCATCTTACAGACACTGAGCCCAGGACGGCAAGTGTGCACACCACAGGCCAAAACTCCAGAGCAGCGGTTCTCAATCCTCCTAACACATCGACCCCTGAATGCCATTCCTCATGTTGGGGTGACCCCCAACCACAGAATTACCTTCTTTGCTAATTCATCACTGCAATTGTGCTACTGTTGTGAACTGTAATGCAAATGTGTGTTTTCTGATGGGCTTAGGTGACCCCTGTGAAAGGGTTGTTCAGCCCCAAAGGGGTCACATCCCACAGGCTGAGCACCACCCTGAGAAGAGTAACATGGCTAACTGCTTCCCCTCACATGTAGACTCTGACACAAAGCTGCTTGCAGTGATGAACTGCTTACCTGTGCTTTTCAATTAGCCACACTGTCTACTTTACTTCCTATGTGGGTTGTGGCCATTTTACCTGTTATACGTCTTAAGTGAGTCAGGACTTCCATGTGACAGTCTGCTCACAGAATCACCACAGGCAGGGACGTATGAGGGATGGGTTCTATACTTAGCGGAACCCCAGCACTGAGAAGGAAAGCTGCTCCTGAACTTCATTTAAGAGCTCCAGATGATGCCTGGCAGTGGTGGTGGCTCACACCTTTAATCCCAGCAGAGGCAGGTGAATCTCTGTGAGTTCACGGCCAGCCTGAACTACAGAGCAAGTTCTAGAGACAGCCAAGGCTACAGAGAATTGAAATTTTATATCTATCTATCTATCTATCTATCTATCTATCTATCTATCTATCGCTCCTTCCAGGGGTTAGATAGAGTTCCCTACTTATTTCGTCATGTCACACTCTGCACATGTGACCATAATGAAGGCAGAAGTGGAACACTGAGGGGTGTCAATGCAGCCACAGGGCCCCAGTGGACTGCACATGTTGGCTAGCTTCTACGGAGTGCTGGTGCTCCAGGTCTCCATCTCTGAACTGCAGAGCCCAGGAGCACAGTAATGAGGAAGCAGGACACAGGTCACCCACCGCTCTTTCCCAGCACTCTCCAAGTTGGGCCAACTGGGGCTGTCTTATCACATTCAACAGAGAGCTAGAACTCTGGATGTATGATTATGTCACATGACCTTCTGTAAGTTTTTTTCCCATCTGGAGGATCAGAGAATTTGAAAACCATTTTAGTGTATGATATGACTCTTTTTTTTTTTTGTTTTTCGAGACAGGGTTTCTCTGTGTAGCCCTGGCTGTCCTGGAACTCACTCTGTAGACCAGGCTGGCCTCGAACTCAGAAATCTGACTGCCTCTGCCTCCCAAGTGCTGGGATTAAAGGCTGTGCGCCACCACTGCTTGGCGATATGATGACTCTTAAGGATGCATAAACTACAAACATCCAAAATTAAGAAGTTGCTATTAAGTCAGTGCCCACAGGATCTCCCCTTGTGTCAAGGACCAGCATCCTCTTACTCCCTCCCACTGCATGCCCTTTCCCAGTCATGAGCGTCTGTCACCCATATCCCCGGGAGTGGCTACTATGTGACTTTTAGGGGATTCCTTTCCATTAACAAACCAAACCAAACCAAACCAAACCAAACCAAACCAAACCAAACCAAACCAACCACCACCACGAACAACAACAAAAACCCAGTGCTGGTGCCTTAAACAAAAAGTCCCCTTAGACTATTTTTGAACTTTCTGAGTGGAATTAAGTAGCATGCATTTTGCAGCATATGGCTTTTCCTAAGATCTGTTCCAGGTGTTTGTTTATCTACAGTTTATTTTTATTATATAAGTATTATATAATTTACATATATCACATCTGTTTTTCTTTGTTAAAGGGACTCCCTATGCACTTGTAATTCATTAGCATGTGCACCTGAGGGTGGGGTGGGGACGGGGGGAGGGTGGATGGGGGCAGAGGACATCCTTGCGGAGTCTGTCATCTTCCATCTTTGAATGGGATCCTAGGATCAAACTCAGATCACCAGGTAAGGTAGTTAGAGCATTTACCCACTGAGCCATCTCACTGGTCCTTGCAAACTGTTTTCCTGTTTCAAAAAGGGTTGTTCTCCAGTATTGGAGACTTGTGAACAATAGCTATCTGTATGCATGCATTCAGTTAAACACTTAATTCCAGGTCATTTTCTTGGCCTTGACTTGGGCTGCCCAGAGCTGGGGCTTAGTGCTCATACGGTGCTCAGAGTGCTGGTTGCTGTAAGCACTTGCTTCACATCCACCTTGCAGATGAGTGTATCACTGGGGTAGCACATGTTCTACAGTATCACTGTGTCTGCACTGGATGGACACTGCCACCATCTTCCTTCTTCCATCAAAAGACCAGTGAAGAAGAAAGCAACCCAAGTGTCCACCAAGATATGAACTGGTAACTAAGACAAAGAAACGTGTTCTGACTCACGCCTTTCTACAGGCCACGGTTGTGCACATCCGTAGATCTCACACTAGGGAGGCCGAGGCACGAGAGTGTTGAATTTGATGCTTGCCTGGGATACATGGTGAGACATTGTTTAGAAAACAAAACAGTGACAAAAAGAAGGGGTGTAGGGGGAAGGTATTTTGTTTGTTTGTTTTATTTTTTTTTTATTTATTTTATTATTATTTATTTATTTATTTTTTGTTTTTCGAACGGGTTCTCTGTGTGCTCGGCTGTCCGGAACTCACTCTGTAGACAGTGCCTCGACTCAGAATCGCCGCTCTGCCTCAAGTGTAGGATTAAGGCGTGCCACCACCGCCGTGTTTGTTTTATTTATTGTATTTATATGAGATACTGGGTTGGTCAAATGTAGGATGGTTTTTCCACAGGGAATGGGGAGTTGTTTAACTGGGAGAGTTTCAGTCTGGGGAGGGGAACAAAGTTCTGGAGACAGAGGTGATGGGTGCCCGACAATGGGATGCACGAAAAACCACTGGATTACAGATATTTACAAAATGGGTAAAGTGGGTAACTTCTGTGTATATTGGGATACATACACGAAATGCACTAAAGCTTTATAAAAATAACAGATGGATTTCTCTGAAGGTAGGAGACAGGAGACAGAATTCTTACTCTTTTTCCTTTTCAAAAAAACTTTACAAGGCTGGAGAGAAGTCTCAGCACTTAAGAGCACTGGCTGTTCTTGCCAAGGACCCAGGTTTGGCTCTCAGCATCCACACATGATGCCTGTGCGGCAAGCACTTTCACCTGCTGAGCCTGTTGCCAGTCCTCCATTCGTATTCTTTTTATTATGTAGGGCTGAGGAGTCAAACATGGGGACCTGTGCATGCTGGACAAGTGGCCTACCTCTGAGCCGCACCCTCAGCCTCAGACTGGAAAGAGTTTTGACGACTAAAGGCTGACTTAAGACTCTTAAAACAGAGAGAATGCTGTAGAGAAAATACTTTCTAGTTTGAAAAAGCATCTACAATGTTTACTAATTTTTTTCTTTTTCCTTTTTGGCAAAACATCAACTACTACAAGCGAGCCCAGACTTCTGATGCTGAGTTTACTGAAGGACAGAGATAGGGAGGGAGGACAACTTGCATCTTATTCAAGATGATTTAGATAAACAATGGCATACAAATCATCTGGTGACACCGTTGAATCTAATATATAAGGCTGTCTTTATTGTACAGATGCAATAAAGAATATTTATTGAGTGCTTACTTATCAGTTAGCATTCTGCCAAGAACACAAGAGAAGTAAAGCAACACTGGGCATAGGCCTTGGTGTTACGGGGCTTATAATTTACATAGGCCTTCTTAAAGAAGAGATAACACCAACCACAAAACTCTTATTTCCCAGTAACTGCTACACACACACACACACACACACACATGCATGTGCGCACGCACATACATGTACCAAAAGAAGACTACACCATGAGCTTTGTGGATGTAAAGTGATGCTCAAGGGCTACGATTACTGTGAGCTGGGCCGCTCAGACAGGAAGACTAAATAAAGCTCACATACGATCCACTGGCTGTGAATGGAACCAGTGTCACAGCAGCCAGGAGGGTATGTCCCCGAGCTTGGGGGGCACTGGAGTCTTCTTGATATTCTACAGGGAGGGTGAAAATGGAGGTGTTAAGGAAAACTGTTCTGTAATCTAGCTGATTAGTAAGAGCAGGAAAGGTGGACTTCCCAAAGGCTAGGCTACTCAGAAACGACGGAAAGGTTAATAGTAGCTTGTGGAAGTGAAGATTTTCCTAGGCACTGTAAAAATGCATTTAACGCCAGGGAATTGTTAATGAAGTGAACTGCCTTTTGGAAGTAAAAGCAATCAACAAAAATTTAGAAGAAAACAGTGGATATCTTTATGGCTAAGCAAGGCAAGAGTTCTTTTTTTTTTTTTTTTTGGTTTTTTTTTCGAGACAGGGTTTCTCTGTGTAGCCCGGGCTGTCCTGGAACTCACTCTGTAGACCAGGTGCTCGACTCAGAAATCTGCTGTCCTGCCCAAGTGCTGGATTAAGGCGTGTGCCACACCGCCGGCAAGGCAAGAGTTCTTACAAAACACAGCAAAGCACATCTCCCAAAACAACCACCAGAATAGAAAATGGGTACTCAGAGCTCTACCAAACCAAGAGAAAACTGCAAATGAGAGTCTAAGAGAAAATATTTGAAAATCACTCTTTTGATACAGGACTTATACCTAGAGTTGTATAAAGAACTCTTACAACTCAATAGTGAAACGTGATTTAATAAAAGATCTGGTAGTGCAGACGTAGCTCATGGTTATAGATAGCACTTGTCCTACATACACAGGGCCCTGGGTTTGACCTCAGCACCATAAACAAACAAATGAATAAATATGCAATAGACATTTTAGTAAACAAGATGCATGAATAATAAACACATTAGAAAAACACAAATTAAAGCCATAACAATATCTATGTCTTTTTTTTTTTCTTTCTGAGATAGGGTCTCTCTACATGGCTCTGACTGGCCTGGAACTCACACTACACCAAGGTGACCTCAGAGTCACAGAGATAATCCTGTCTCTCTTCCCAAGTGCCAGGATTAAAGGTGCACATCACCTTGACAGTTTGGATGTCTCTTAAAAAGTAAAATATAAATATCCAATAAGACCCAGCTATCTCCCTCCTAAGATTTTTCTAAAAAAAAATAAAACTAAAAATATAGGTTCAGGGGCTGGAGAGATGGCTCAGTGAATAAAAGCATTAGCTGCTCTTCTAGAAGACCCAGGTTCAGTTCCCAGCACCCACATGACAGTTCACAACCGTCTGTCACTCCAGTTCCAGGGGCTCTGGCACCCTCTTCTGGTCCCTGCAGGCACTAAGGCACACTCATAGTTTACAAATATACATGCAAGCAAAACACCCAGGAATACATCATCATGATCATCATCATAAATAATTTATATTATTATTATTATAGGACACCACCACCACCACAGGTCCATGTGAGAACCTGCATGTGAGCACTGACAACAGCAGTATCCCTGAGAGCCTAAGAGGGAAGCATCTTGGTTGTGCATTTGATGGTGATGGTGAGGAAAACACAGATGACATAATGCTATTTGCTACTCAGTGATGAGACGCAAAAAACAAAACAAAACAAACAAAAGGATTAATATCATCAAAGGACTATGCAAAGTAGAAGAAGCCAGAGGAGACAGACGGCACTGTGATGCTGTGTTTCTTATGAAGCACTGAGGAAGGGCGAGCTCTCTGGGAGAAGGTGATGAGGGAGTAGGGCCGGGAGGCACCGCTGGGGTGATGGAAATGTCTGTGCACTGTGTAGGCAGTGATGTTGCATAACTGTACATTTACTGAGAACCACTGAACTGTACACTGAATCTTATGGTTTATAAATTATACTTCAGTCAAGCTGTTTAAAATGAGACGCAGGACTGGAGAGATGGCCAGTGGATCATGGTCCTTAGTGGTAAGCCCAGTGACCTGAGTTTGGTCCTTGGACCCCACATGGTGGTGGGAGAGCACAGGCTCCTTCCAGGTGTCCTCTGCCCTGCACACACATGCTGCAGAGTGTGCACCCTTTCCTCCCCCAATAAACTTTAAAAAGTAAAGTTAAAAAAAACTTACAAATAAAGGCATGGTGGAGCACACGGGAGGCAGAGGCAGGTGGATCTCTGTGAGTCTGAGGCTAGCCTGGTCTACGGAGTGGGTGACAAGACTACATAGAGACGCCCAATCTTCAAAACACAGGACAAATGCAGTAGATAGAACGGTGTTAAGGAGAGCCTGGCCTCCTCCGGAGGCAGCTGTAAAGCCAGACGCCACTGGCGAGGGGCCACATATGCGTGTAAACACCGTCACAGACAGATCCTGTGCCCTGACTTAAAGCTGACGGCACATCATCTGCAGGGAGCACGTGCGATTGCTCGAGTATCTTTCATGGCTTGCTGAAGAGTCCTTTCTTCCTTACAACACGGCCGCCATCCAACCCATCATCTAGTCTCTGTTCAGTGTCCTGCTCCGTACCCTCCTTTCATAAGCTCAGGACTTGTCTTCCACCGCAGCCCGGCAGCAGGGGAAATGACATGTTTCTGTGTCTTACATTGCCACAAGCATCTAATCTTGAAACAGAACTTTCTTCAGAAAATGTCAGTGACTTCCCGTTGTCAAGTGGATAGACTCCCAGACTTCCCGGCTAAGGATGTAAGATCCTCCACCATCTGCCCCTGTGAACGTACCTTTCTATGTCCCTAGGACCCTGAGCAGGAACCTGGTGTCAATGGCTTGTTTCTCTCAAACCTTGTGCTTACTCAGATCATAGGGAATAAAGAATGGGCATGAACTGGGAGTAGAGGACATGCTTGGAAACCCAGCACTTGGAGGCCGAGGCAGGAGAATTGAGAAGTGAAGATCAGTTCAGGTTATATCGTTAATTCCTTGTCAAAATCTAAAAGCAAAACTATGGCAAGGAATAGGGCCATCAGCAGGAAGGTGATGGGCCTTCTTGGCTTTGGATATTGGTGTTATCTCTTCAGACAGCGCAGATTTCTGGTCAGTAGCTAAGGCTCTTAAGATTACTTTTTCAAGCCCAGAATGGTAGCATACACCTTCAATCCCAGCACTTGGGAGGCAGAGGCTGATGGGTCTCTTGAGTTCGAGGCCAGCCTGGTCTACAAAGTAAGTTCCAGGACAGCCAGGGCTACACAGAGAAACCCTGTCTTGAAGAAGAAATGATTGGGGGGGGGGGAGGGAGAGGAGGGGGAGGAGGAAGAAGAGGAAGAGAAGAGGAGGAGCAGAGGGAGGAGGGGGGAACATTTTTTCATTTGAACAATGGTTGTCTACCAAGCAAAACTGTGATAATTGGGCACAGGAGAGTAAATGTCTAGCACATAGAAGTTGCCAGTCTCACGTTCTAACCTTGCTATCTTCTCTCTACTTGGTCTCCTCCTTCACCCCCTCCCGAAAATGTAGGTCTGTTCCAAGTTTCTCCCAACCTGCTCCTTAATCAGGGGCACCTCCCAGCTACTGTGTCACCTACAGTGGACTTGAACCTAGATGAGAAATGTCGCAGCCAGGCAGGCCCGCATCCCTCGTGCCATCTGTGCCGAGCTGCAGCTCCCAGCCCTGCATCATTTCAAGGGACATCTACAGCACAGCCAAGCTCCTTGGCTCTGGGCTGTCCTGTCATAGGAACGGCTGGCTGTGGGGCTAGGATTGGGACCACCCAGGGATCTTCATTACTGGAGATTCCAGGAACCCTTCCTTCTCTGAAGAAGAGCCCTTCTCTAATGCAACTCTGGGGCTCAGCCACCATGGGGCTCTCCTGCCTTATGGTGGCTGTTCTCATCCACCCCACCGTGGGAACAAGCTGTCTCCACCTCTAACCCACAGTTCTTTTCCCCAGGTCGCATCTGCTCCTTATGTGCCTTTTCCTGGACCTCCCTAGGAAGTCTGGGAAAAAGTGGTTGGCAGGGAGTTTGGCAGAGAGAAGACAAATGAACATCATATTACTAGGATAGCAGCAGTGAAATTAAATGAAAGAGACAGCAATCAATAACTGGTGGGGTAGTCACCTGAAAGCTACTAGGCTCATCTCTACTAAACTAGTGGTAACAGATTTCTGTTCTTAAACTCTGGAAGGGATTCTTTCTTTTTTTGTGTGGCATCTTGGGAGGAAATGGGTTAAGTGAAGCCAGGGAGTTTAAGAGACACACACCTAGACCTACCAACGTAAGAAACACACAGACACATACAAATACACACACACAGACACACAGACACACACACACACAGACACACAGACACACACACACACACACATACACACACACAGATCTCCCTCTGAACTCTGACTTCATTGGTTTGAAGAAGTTCTGTCATTTTTCTTCTTTAAGGCTTATTTTATTTATTTTATGGGCATGAGTGTTTATGTATACATATACATAGTCGTGTGTGTGTGTGTGTGGTGTGTGTGTGTGTGTGTGTATACAATGTGCATGCAGTGCCTGTGGAGGCCAGAAGAGGGCATCCTATCCACTGGAACTGGAGTTCTAGGTGGCTGTGAGCCACTATGTGGGTGGTGGGAACTGAACCTGGGTCTTCACAAGAGCAGCCAGCATTCCTAACAGTTGTGCATCTTTCTAGCCCTTCCATTTTCATGGTAACAGACCCAAAGTGGGAAAAGGAAGCAGTTAGAAACAGATGGGAATTCCTTCTTGATCGGAAATGGTTCTGGGGAGATGGACTGGCAGCATTAGGAGCCAAGGCCCTTTATTAACTCTCATTTAGGCTAATTGCTATGTTCATAACTATTTAATCAACACGAGAGGCAATCAATTTCAATCTCCTAGCTAAAGCAGGCTAGAAATTCTGGCCAAACATGACTGTGCACCCAGATTTCCAGTTTCACGGTTTGTCCTTCCATGGCCGAGCTCTGTTTGCAAGGTCTTTGGTCCTAAATTAACTCCTGTACAAGCTAAAACACTCTATGCCTTCAAGGGAGACGTCTTTAGCACCTCATTCATTACTTTCAAATATAAATTCATGATAAAATATGAATTTGCCTATCATGATTGATAGTTAACTTAAGGTCAAACCAATGTCTCCGGCGACCTTTAAAAATGAGATCTGCTCAGGCTGGTTATGTAACTCAGAGTAGCACATCTGGCTAGCATCTGTGAGGCCCCAGGCTAGATCCCTGGTACCCCAAAAACCTAATAAACAGTAAACCAGAAAAAGCTCTCACAAAACAAAGATGAAAAGTCTGTCTACAGAAAGGAGTGCTTCCTTTATACAAACATCATGTGTCCAGCAAAGGGTTAAAAAACTCACCTAAACACATGCAATCATCACATCATAGTTTTCACAGACACACGCTGGGTTTTGGATAGCACAGATGTGGTCTTCAGGGGAAGAACTATTCCCTTATTCCATCCATGACAAGCCTGCCCCTCAGCCAGGAGAGCCCTGCTGTGGAGACAGGCTGGACCTCAAGAACCTAGCCTGGCTCTGAGTCCTTTCAGCTTCTCAACATCCAAGGCAAGGAAGAAAAACCTTTAGCTGAGAAGCTGTTAGAAGCAGTGGTGCTGCTCATGACGATTTCTTACACAAATGGTTACACTGGACAAATGCTGGCCCAAATCTTAATTGTTCTCTAGCTACTGGCTTTTAAAAGCTGTGATTGTCCAATGGCAAGCAGGTTGGAAGAGTTTAGTTTCCAAGGCCAGCGAGGTCAGGGTTACCTACAGTCACAGCGGAACTGTCTTCAGAGAAGCCTTGTCTTCATCACACCCACTACCCTCATCATCACTCACGGAACATTTTCAGTGCCAGACTGGGGCTCTGAGCATGGCCACATGACAACTGTTGTCTTATGGGAGAGGTTTGGGGCCTGCAGTGAGTCTCTGGGAAGACTCTGGGAAGAGTCCACGCTCAGCCAGTAGTCCAGTCTCTTCTTCAGTCTGCTTCTCCCAAGTGCTGTTGGGACTTTGGGGCTGCCCTTCACCTGTACTGGGCCAGTGTTAAGGACAGCAGAGACAAGACTGAGTAAAATCCCATGAATTTGAGGTCTCTAATGTCAATGCCCACCTTCCTCTTCTTCTTTAGTAATCTTATTATCAGTTGATCTGATCCTACTCCTGCCACAGTATCTTCCACAGTGGAGTCATGGCTCTCTTTAAGTAAATAACCAACCCTGTTATTTCATCCTTAAGCCTTTAGCATCCTCTCGTCATTCTGAGACTTCTTCTGTGCCTCTCTGACCACAGCTGTCCTTGGTCTGGGATGCTCCAGCCATTCTAGCTCCTGATCCATGCTAGGTTTGCTTTACTGCTGGTTTTCGACTCAAAGGTTGTGTTCTCATGCGTTATTTTGTCAATGTGGCCTATGCTAGTGTCATCCTGTAGGCAAGTCTGGTGGGGGCGTTTTCTTAATTATTGATACAAGAGGGCCTCTGTGGGTGGTGCCATAGCTGGGCAGGTGACCTGTGCTGTATAAGCAGGCTGAGCAAGCAAGCCATGGAGAGCAACCCAGTAAGCAGTCTCCCTCCATGGTCTCTGCTTTAGTTCCTGCCTATAGGTTCCTGCCTTGGCTTCCTCTGACAAGGAGTTATAACCTGGAAGCTTGCTGCATCCTTTCCTCTCCAGGTTGCTTGTGGTTCTGGCATTACAAAGCAGATTGAGTAAGTCCTTCCTCCGACTTCTTGAAATCATGTTTCAGTGGATTCTGCCTCTGGTCCTTGGTTTTCATTCTGTGCCAGACTCCTCAGGAGATCTCTCAATTCTCATGGCTTTGGGGTCAATGATTACCAAAGCGGGCTTGGAGCTCTGGGGTAGCCCTGGATACCGAGCTGCCCTGTGATCACCGCCATGTGGATAGCCTATAGCTATTTTAAATTCAAGACATCTACAAGAGAACGATATCTTTTTTCCCATCCAAATTAGTTTTTGTTTTTTTTCTTTTCCAATGCTCCTCAATCCCAGTGCAGGGAGCCACCTGTGTTTTAACAAGAGACCTGGGTTATTCTACCCTCTCTTCTATTCTCTGCCTACTGTCCATTCTCTCTTTGGACCTTAATATGAGAGACTCATACATTTCATGACATGTTCTCATTATTGATAATCTCTGCAATAATCAGAGGTTTCCATGGTTTCATTTCTCCCTGTAGCCAAGACAACCTACCTTCCCGTCTTTGAAGTGCTTCTTTAGCTGTCTCTGCATGGCGGTCAGCTTCTTGGACTGCACCCCACTGTAGGCCAGCAGCATGCCCCCGAACTGCCTCTCAGAGATTCTCCCATCTACCGGGTCGTGCCGTTCAAACTGGGAAGGAAGCAGACAGAGGGTTCGGGAGTTACAGGAAGGTGTTCTGATGTGGACTGCAGAATGGTCAACTCTGTTTGAGGGGAGGGATGAATCTGGGCCTCAGTTCCTACAGATAAGGCAGAACTGCTCGTATGCTTGCATGACATTATCAGATGAAGCTCATTACTCTGAGTTATTAAGATAGCTAATAATAATAAAAAACCAAACAGTTAGACCCAGAACAGATAAAGCCCTCCCCCACGCCCCCACCCGCTGTCCCCAGTCAAGAGCATCCTTGAGAGAGGGCCAATTTTAAAACTCTATAAAAATTCACAAAATTTTCTCTTTTCTTCTTTTTAGACATAATCTCACTATGTAGCCCTGGCTGGCCAGGAACTCAGCATGTAGACCAGGCTGACCTCAAACACAAAGAGCTCTGGCTGCCTCTGCCTCCTGAGTGCTAAGATTTTCATACATGAATAGTAATGATCTCTCTCTAAGATCATCCATGACCTTGCGTCTCAGAGAAGACTTAAAAACGATTACAAACCCTATCAATCATGCTTATGCAAAAATCAAGTAGATCTCTAAGGATTTCAAACAAGAGGATAACGGAATGATAGGACTCAATAGAGCTTAAGAGAAATATGTAACAAGAAAAAGAACCTCAAGCGAATCTAAGCTTATTAGAACATTAAGATTTCATTTAGACAAGGAAGCTCTCTTGGTCCCAGCTGCAATGTTAATTCTATGTAACATGTAACATGTAATGCTGAGGGAGGTTTGGTCTTTTGCTATGTATTTAATGCTAAAATACTGGTTCCCAAGGCCTGGTTGCCCCAAAGGATGAGAGAATCTGCACGTAGACCCAAGTGACACTAGGTAACTGCCCCGGTTACTCCTGATCGGTGAATAAAGATGCCTACAGCCTATATAGCTGGACAGAATTGATATAGGTGGGGCTTGGAGTTCCCAGGCTTGGGGTCTGAGGAGACCATGAGGAAGGGAGAGGAGAAGAGAAGAAAGATGCCATGGGGTAGGTGGGTCATGAGAGCATGGCCATGAGAGCTGGCCAACTGGAATTAAACTCGGACAAACATGGCAAATTATAGCTCAGGGTTATTAATGAGGAAATAGATTGGAATAGCTTAGAGGGTAGATTTCTGCCTAGCTCTAGTGCTGATTAAGGCTTATTGTAATAATAAAAGTTATATATCTTTTATCTGGGAATCAAATGATCAAAGGCAGGGTAGATGCCCCCTACTGAGATTATATAATTTCTATAACCCGTAACATGGTGGCTCTAGGCCTAGAAGCCAAGTAGGGGCCAAAGGACATGAAGATGGTAGGATATCTTCCCATTCCTACAGGGCAGGGTTGATCTGTTCTCCTGAGAGGGCGTTCACAGACGTCAGATGGTGCTAAGTTCATGTCAGCAAGCATTTCCCCAACGTCTTCTACTTGTCCAGCACTGTGTGAGTTATGGTGTGGCATGGGAAGGAAGGAGTCCTTAGGGACCTCTGCTGGGCAGATGAACATGTAAGACAGTGATAAAAACGGAAATAGCCTAAGAGTGGATTCTTTCCAGTCTTGCTTCCTCCCTCATGAGTCATGGAGTGTACAAGCCACAAGAACTACACTGCAATAACAGCTCTCTACAGAGCGTGCGCCTCACCCAGGAGGCTCCCTGTTCACTCTTTTTTTTTTGTTTTTTTTGAGACGGGTTTCTCTGTATAGCCTTGGCTGTCCTGGAACTCACTCTGTAGACCAGGCTGGCCTTGACTCAGAAATCTGCCTGCCTCTGCCTCCCAAGTGCTGGGATTAAAGGCGTGAGCCACTACCGCCTGGCACCCCTGTTCACTCTTTCATCTAAATCTTTGTCAGGTTGATGGAGCTTCTTGGCTCCGCTTTGCGGACAAGAAGCCTGAGGCAACATATGAGTGACTAAGCCGGGTTAGCAGATGCAGCCCATCCAGGTTCACAAAATTTTCTATTTCAACCTTCAGGACAGCACCCTGATATTCTGGATAAGCTACGACAGCCGGGGGAAGGGTGAGGGATGAGAGCCAGGGTTAAGGAAAGCAAACTTCTGCAAAGGAATCAACACCACCAACACAGGCGAGAACCTCCTTTCCCACTCGGGCCCACGGTCGTTCCCATCCGTCACTCCATCACTTGCACAGAACTGATTAATTTCTGACAAAACCCAGAGTTTTGGGGGATTCGATTTAAGTTTGATTTATGGCTCAATTTGCCATCCTGAAACAAAACGGAGGAACTGATAAAAATTCTGCAAGTGAGCAACTTTAAAGCAGGTTTCAGGTAGGCTCAGCCGCCTGAGCAGCAGCTGGCGGTACAGAATTCACTTACAGCAGATTCTAAACCAGAGCTGTGGCCTTTGAGGATCTGGACACTTACGCTCCCCTTTCTGGAATTCCCCATCTCCGTGAAATAAGGGAGACTCAGAGTTGAAATGCTTCTTGTTTGTAAACCTGAGAGCGGCTGGCTTGCCCAGGGTTCATGAAAAGCCTTTGGTTCCCTCTAAAGGCACAAACATACCTCTGTTGTGTTTCAAGGGCAGTTTCTGGGGGAGATCCCTAAGTAGCAATTTCAATGCTCAAATTAGCAGTTTTACTAGTGTTTGAAGATGCAAACTTGGCCTTTGGTAACATGTTCCACTATTATCAAGCAATTAGAACCAAAAGGCTTAAACACCAGTATTTGCCCTTTCTGCAGTCTGGCTGACTTCAGAACTTGGTTTTGGCTCTATGCTTTCACTTTGGACAGCATCTCTCTGTTTCGCCTACTAGGTCTTCTGAGGTAAAACTACCTACCCTAATGAGTCTTTTCATGTTGCAGAGAATCAGGGTCTTGTGTATGACAGGCAAGTGCCCTACACTGAGCTACAGCCCCTGACTGATTGTTTCTGAGTTCTTAAATAAGGCCAAGGTGGCAGGGGGTGGGGTGGGCGGCAGGTGTTTCACACACTTACAACTGCTAACAGACACAAACATTCTACTTGTTCAGCATTTTAAAATTAAAGACCTACTAACTGAAGGTTTGGGAGTTTTGAGATTGCATTTCAGGGATGTAAAATGTCAAGGGCCATGGATAGATGTTTCAGAGGTTTAGCTTATTATGATGGTAGGATATATGGTGATATGTAGGAAGACATGGTGCAGGAGAAGGAGCTGAGAGACCTACATCTTGATCTGTAGGCAGCAGAGGCAACTGTGCACTATACTGGGCATAGCTTGGGCATATATGACCTCAAAGCCCTCTTACACAGTTCCTCTTACACATTCCTCCAACATGGCCACACCTCCTAATAGTTCCCCTCCCTATGGGCCAAGCATTCAAACACATGAGTCTATGGGGGGGCCGTTCCTATTCAAACCACCACATCTGTTAAGTCTTGACAATCGTGCAGGTGTGCCCTTGGAGTCCTCCAGGTCACTAAGGGCCTCAAGGAGAGACCCAGGTTATTACAAAATTAGCACAGTGCAGAAAACATCTGTGTATCTTGGAAGCCGTCTAAATCACTGGCTTGCATGACTTAGCAAACACATGCCCCACTTAAACTGGGGTCCCTTAAGTTCCACTTCAGTGACAATTAAGGAATTCCATTTTACTTAGTCCTGTGGTAAAGAACTTGTGCAGCCCAGCACACCGCTGACCACCTGGGCTGCGTTCCCTGTTTCACAGGCAGCTGCACAGGGTTGCACTTTCTAGCTGTCTCCCTATTGGCCCCCAGGGTGGTGCAGGGCTGCAAGGAAGGGCCAGGAGAGAGAAGGCAGCAAATTCTGGCTTTCTAAACACAGTGCACCTTTTTTCCCCAGCCTGCTCCTCGGTGAGAGAAGGGCTAGCCTTTTGGAGGGACAGATAATTTACATTTATCTATATGAAATGATCTGAGGAGGATGAAAAGCTAGGGAGGAAGAGAATATGCTTTACCACAAGGTCCAAAGAAATCAGGCTGAAAAGAGGAGGAGAAGAAAGAACTCAGTGTTGTCAGCACTCAGCAAAGCTTTGGAGGGTGCTACACTCAGGACGGGGAGAGCCCCTGTGTCCTTCTGTACAGTTACAACTTCTGCAATCCCTCCCTTATACATGTATTTCAGAATGACAGGCTTCCTCAGGCCTTTCCTAGCTTCTGAATCGCACAGTGCCAGACTGCATAGTGATCTCAGGCCACTGAGCCGAACGCATCTGTGCTTTTCAGTGGGACAGAACGGCAGGGCCTCTGTGCCACTGTTATCTCTGTCTGGAGTTTCATACTATTAGCTCATGAAAAGGAAAAAAGATTACAGGCACCATTCTCTATGAGAATGCTCCTCTTCTGGGAATCATGTCATATTTAAAGTTTGAGTTGAAATCTTTTTATGTAATGAATGGACAGGTATCTCTAAACACAAGACTAGTCTTTACTGCCTCACTCACGTTGTCTTCTGGGAAGCTGAGAAAAAAGGCTACAATCTGGAATGCAAGCAACATAGCGTGGCACTCAGCAGGGCCTAACAGGATGATCGCACTCGACTCAGACCATGAGATTACAGAGTACTAGCTAAACTGCTAGATGCCTGTCTTTTTGTGGTGCTCAGTCTTTGTGCATGCTGGGAAATTATTTTATCCTTGTGTGACATGCCCAGCCTAAACTATACTTTTTAATTCCAAATCTTAAGACTTTTTACATTTTAAAAGACTTATTGGTTTAGCTGAAGTCAGGTGGCAAACATCCTTAATACCTTTAATTCCAGCACTCAAGGTGTGGGGCTGAGCATGGTGGCTCATGCCTTTAGTCTCAGCACTGGGGAGGCAGAGGTAGGCAGACCTCTGAGTTTGAGGCCAGCCTGGTTCACACAGTGTTCTGGGGCAAACCTTGTCTTTTGTGGCTGTTTTGTTTTGCTCCTGTGGTCCTCACTGTGTGGGAAGTTGAGGAGGGAAGATCATTGAGCCCGTGGATTTGCTACCCCAGTGGGTTGTTGTGCTCTGACCCACGACCCCCAGCATAGCTGTGGCCATTTTGTCCCATGCTGCCACCAGCTATTTCATATTGTTGCTGTAACATGCCTGCCAGTCACTGACACAGAGAAGTGACTTGACTCAGAGCAGGGTCATGCTGACCACATGTTATGCTCTGTATGTTCTGTATGAGGGTTGCTAATCTTAATAAATTCACAAGGCTCTACATACGACTCATCAAGTTAAAGGTCAATATGAACTGTTACGTCTAAAATATCTTGAGTCAGCCACGACCACCCAGCAGTACTTCCTGCACCTGCATATGAACGCACTGTGGTTTTCTGGTTTATAAGCTGACAAGAAAAGATGTCTGTTGTTACAGGTCAGACAATTCTGAGCTATGTCCCGGGTCTGACTGGTATTAAGTGTACAGTCAAGAAACTATTCTTGCTTAACTGAGATTGGTGACCTTATGGTTTATGTGGTGACTCTGAACCCTAACACGATCAGGAGGAAGGAAACTGGGGCTGTGACCAAACTAGCTGACACGAATCATGAGTCCCAGTCATTAGTGAGACCAGGAAAGGGGCTGTCAGTCTGACATCCCCATATGATATACAGACATAAATGCAGGCAAAACACCCATACATACAAACACAGCGACAGTGACATTAATATAGATAAAAATGTTTGCCTTTTGTTAAAGGATGGTATTTTTTTTTCTCAGTTGACCATCTTTTAACTTTGTTTAGGTCTGTTTTCTGTATTGAAATCTTCATTAAAGCTAGATACATAGATTTATTTTTTTATTTTTTATAGATCTGGTTATACCTAAGAGCTCTTTCCTGGTAAGGTAAGAAATTAAATATTCACCTGTACTTTCTATATTTTCCTTTGAGACGAAAGTCTGACTATATTGCCCAAACTTCCCTTCTGTAGACCAGGATGGCCTTTCATAGACCAGGCTGACCTTGACCTTTTTTTTTTTTAAAGATTTATTTATTTATTATTTATTTATTATTTATTTATTTATTTATTTAATGTATGTGAGTACACTGTAGCTGTCTTCAGACACACCAGAAGAAGGCATCAGATCCTATTACAGATGGTGGTGAGTCACCATGTGGTTGCTGGGAATTGAACTCAGGACCTCTGGAAGAGCAGACAGAGATCTTAACCACTGAACCATCTCTCCAGCCCTTGCCTTGACCTTTTAATTCTTTTACCTCACATCTGGAATACAGGAATTACAAGTGTTACCTACTAGGCCTACTCAAGATTTCTGTATTTTGAACAGGAAAGCATCACCTAAATACTAAAGGATACTGAGTTAAACATCAGAGTTTAACGGCAGTGGTTAGCTCCCTGAACTGAAGAGCAGACATGTTCTCCAGCTCTGATGCTGCACTCGGAATCTGAGGCAAGTGGATCTGGACTTTCCAGCTAACTTTGGCTTATGGTGAGTTCCAGGGCAGCTTGGACTACATAAAAAGACTCTGTGGGGGGTGGGGGAGGCGGGCTGGAGAGATGGCTTGACAGTTAGGAACACTGACTGCTCTTCCAGAGGTCCTGACTTCAATTCCCAGCAACCACATGGTGGCTCACAGCCATCTGTGATGGGATCTGATACCCTCTTCTGCTGTGTCTGAAGACAGCGACAGTGTACTCATGTACATAAAATAAACAAATAAAATGACTCTGTCCTAAAGAATAAACAAAACAAAAAGAATCCCCCAAACAAAAACAAGGTGAGGGGAAGAAAGGCTGGTGATGTGGAAACACGGCGTGCCCCGACCCCTCCGGCCCCGCCCCGCCCCTCCGGCCCCGCCCCACCCCCTCCGGCCCCGCCTCTTCAGCTCTATAAATCAGATGTGACAGTATATATGGTACCTATTGTCCCAGCATGCAGTGAGGTACAAAAGGAGGGTAAGGCATTAAAAGTTGTCCTTGGCTATGCAACACAGGTCATTCTGAGCTCAATGAGATGCTTCTTAAATGAATAAAAAAGTAGTAACGTAAAAAAGCAGACTAACAGTTACAGTTTTTAAAATTTTGCAGTGAGTCCCCCCACCCCTTTTTCTCGCTCTGTAGACCTGGCTCTCCTCACCTGCCTCAGCCTTCTGGGATTAGAGGCGTGGCCGCCGTGCCTTGCGAGCAGCTGAGACTCTTACCTATCCTTTAAGTATCCATGAGCCTAATTAATGAGGTTGCCTCTTCTGAAGGAAGAGTCCTGGGTGGCTCTGGCCAGTTAACCTGTCTTCTGTTCAAATGTGCATCAGTGTGGAGTCAGGAAAGATATGTTCTCAGAAGACAGGATGTCTGGAAGAGCCACACCCTCCAGAGGGAGACTCTGAGACTTCAGGGACTCAGTATGATTTCACCGTAGGCTGCTTCCATGCTGGATCTGTGACCTCCACACACCAAGTCACAAATGCCAGTGTCCTACAACAGCGCTGCTCTTCCTTCCTCAAGAACCTGATCAATAACCTCATGAAAGTAGCTGTTGAGCAATGTTTCAACCCATCAGTGACGTTCATGTTTCTTTTTTTCTTTTTTTAAATTTTAACAGTTTATTCAAAGGTCCACGATATTATGGAACTTTATATACATTAAACGAATCTTACCCTGTATCTTGGATGTTGATGTTTCTACATGAAACTGCTAAAGAATACGGGGCTTTTCCCTTTAAGAAGACTTAGAAGCAGTGGATGTAACAGACGATTTCTGCTTCCAGTATCACGAAAGTTCCCTGCTCTGCATTCTATATTCCTATGAGATCTGAGAGGGCCAATGCCACTCAGAGTTCAAGGACACTTTCCTTTTCATGTTGAGATCACAAGAGTTTTAGAAATAGAAAGACTGCTGGGGGAAAACCCAGAAACAGCAACGCTCTAATTTCAGGAGGTAAGAACCAAGGACTAACTGTAGCAGGGAGGCAGACTGCCCGAGACTGATGCTTTCCCCTGCAGAGAGCTTGTTCTGTAGAGAGAACTTTGGGATTGAGCCAGGGTGAAAATACAGCAGGGTCAACACAGCAGCTTCATCCTAGTGCGGCCGACGGCACACCAGTTTCATAAGTGAGCTAGAGATTTGGCTTGTCCCTTACCTGGCACTCAATACAATGTATGTATGCATGTGATATGTATGTATGTATGTATGTATGTATGTATGTATTTGGGTTTTTTGAGACAGGGTTTCTCTGTGTAGCCCTTGCTATCCTGGAACTAGCTCTGTAGACCAGGCTGCCTGAAACTCACAGAGGTCCACTGCCTCTGCCTTTCAAGTACTGGGGCCACCACCACCCAGTATAGTTGTGGGGTTTTGTTGTTGTTGTTGTTGCTTAATTTTAATTTCAATTTCATGTGGATTGGTGTTTTGTCTGCATGTATGTGTGTGTGAGGCTGTCAGATCCTCTGGAACTTGAGTTATAGACAGTTGTGAGTTGCCATGTAGGTGCTGGAATTGAATCTGGGTCCTGTGGAAGAAAGCCAGTGCTCTTAACTGCTGGGCTATCTCTCTAGCCCAATGCAAGAATTAAGAAGAAATAATGGTAATCAAAACACAGAATTTATGTTGGGCTTGGTGATTCATAATCTAACTGTATTTTCATCTCATTGACCAAGACAAAAACAATTGGGGTGTGTTGGTGTATGTCTGTGGACCAGGTACTCAGGAGGCTGAGGGGGAGGACGGAGAGCTGGAGGTGAGCTCAGTTTATACAGTAAGACCCTGTCCTAGCACAAATGAGAAAGAAAACTAACAAAGGAAAACATGGAAGAGAAATACAATTATTGCCTCACCTCCATACCCCTAAAATCAAATACCTTTAAGAGGCAACCTTGGGGAAAGACACAAAGATTTCTTACCGATAAAGGTAGAGGACCTACGTGAGTCAGAATACAGAAGCCATGCAGTGGGAATGCAGACATTCTCAGTGGGCTCCAGCATGACGTGCATTAGCCCACCTCACTGACAATAACAACCCCCCCAGCTGGGCTGCCCACATGCCTGATAGTTTCTCCAAACAATGAAATAGAAACGTAAAAGCCACCGGCTGCAGCCAGGAGAACCCAATCACCTCTAGACTCTCTGTTCCAAAGGAGGCGTTCATCAGTTGTGACAGGACTTGGAAGAACTGGTGACTCTGGTGGAAGGCTTGTTTTATGCTAAGGACTTGGGTAATTTTTCTTGTTGTCATTTTTCCTGTATGAGGTTGCCCCTGCTTCATCTACTTGTATAAACCCTGTCCTTCCCTGACCCTTATGGCTCTACTAATGACCCCAAACACAATCAGCTTTCCAGACTTTCCTGAGCCCTTACAGCAGGTAAGGCTATTACTGGGTGTGCCCAAACTGTAGCCTACAGGCAGGTTACTAGCGACCTGGGATAGTTAGGAATGCAACCCAATACAAAACTGTCAGCTTACTGAGAACAGGAGGTATTTTGTATGTTTTTTGTAACTTGCTTGTGTGGTTCCTGACACGAATTCTCTAGATAACAGTGTGTCACAATTGCACCTAGAGGCATTGCAGGTGTGGCTGCTGTGTCACATGGCGTCAGCAGGTGGCAGAGAGGAGAGAGGCTATGTCTACACTTAGTGTTCTGACCTGCCAATATCTGAATGATTAGCAGCCTAACACTCCCAGAAAAAACCCAAAAAAACAAAACAATGTTGTGTCAATGTCAAGATGTTGGGCAGCCTGGATGATGTAACAGAAGAGTATATTCTGCACTGAGTTAGGCTTTATTTGTTCACGGTACCTGTATCTCTCATTATATAGTGCTTAAAAAGATCCTTTTATGTTTGTGGGGTGTGTGCCACATTTGTGTGTGTGCGCACGCACGTATGAGGGGTGGGGTCAGAGGATAACCTTGGGTCCTGTCTTGTTTTCCATAGGGTCCTCTCGTTCTCTGCTGCATATGCCAGGCTAGCTGGCCCCAGAGCTCCTGGGGATTCGCTTGACTCCCACTCAGACTCAACCTTCTGTCCCCCTTTAGGAGTGCTGGGGTTATATCGGCATGCTATGCTGGCTGTATGTGGGCTCCAGGGACCTGAGCTCTGGTTCATGTGCTTTTGTAGCAAGCACTTTACCTAAGCCATCTCCCAACCAAGTATCATGTACTTCTTGAAGGAAAAGTCTGTGATTTCTATTATTTGGTCAGTTACACACAGTGCTGGGTCACACAGCACGTGCTTATTAAATAATTTTGGTTGAATGAGTCTCTGGCTCATTTACACAATTTACCAATTTACCTACCAATTTGTCATCAAACGGGCACCTAAAACACACTTTGCAGTGGAGACTGCAGTAGGCCTAAGGGCAGATGGTACAGCTTCTTTAGAACTGGTATTTACTCCTAAGGGTCAGGGAGAATATTGAAGTAGCCACTAAAACTTCCAGGAGATGCCTAGGAGGGGCTCTGCTGGCTAGGAAGGGCAGCTTGCTTTTGCTGGGTCACCTCACATACAGCAAAGACCGGAAGAAACAATACAAACAGCCAAGTACAGCGACAAGCTCACAGGAGCTCGTAGGCGGAATGGCAGTTCTATGCAAGCCAAAACAATTTGTACTGAGATCTGGAAGCAGGCTGGAGTGATAAATTAGGCAAGACTGGCAGGTACATTTATTCATTAAAGAACCAAAAGAATCCATCAGCAAAGTTCTGTGCTTTCTGTCACTTGCTATTAGAAAACTACCATGTCATCAAGTTTTATAAAATCCATGAGAGGAGAGATGCTAAATCATTAGCATAGCACTGTCCCCCATTAGGGAAGTAAGAATGGTTTGATCAAAACACAGAAAGACCCTGTCCTCTAAGTTAGAAATCTGAGTCTCGGGCACTAGACTGTGGGAGTCCTTTCATTTAGCCTTTGCCACTGGCACCCCTGGAGAACTTTCATGCAGCCCGTATTCCCTTTTGGCTGTCTGGAGGATCAGGCTACCCCTTCTGCATCCACTTCAGAGGTATTGCTTGTCCGTTATAGAAGGGAATCCAATATAATATGGCAGCAAGAAAATAGTCTTGGCAGTCAGAAGAACTCTTTTTTTTTTTTCCTCCCTTGGACAAATACCAACTTTGCACCTCTAGCAAGCTGTTTAAACCCTTTCAAGCCTTGGTTACTTCATTTATAATGTGGGTAAAATGACAGTATCTTTCTCTTGGGATTACTGCCAAAGTTAAGTAAGATAATACATGTAAAATTATCTCCATTGATCTTTTCTCAGATTTTAATTTACTTTTAATTAATTTACTTAACTAACTTTTTGAGATCGGATCTCACTAGATAGCCAGGATTGTCTGAATCCTTTTGTTTTATATTGCCTGGGAACTGAACCCGGGGCCTTATGGCTCATGAGGCAAGCATTTTATCATGACCTGTGATAAATGCTTGCCTTTATAGTCTTTTACATTTTATGATTATTCTTTTGAGATGTGTGTGTGTGTGTGTGTGTGTGTGTGTGTATGCACGCGCGATCCAGGAGAAGGCACTGGATTCCCTGGAGCTGGAGTTATAGGTGGCTGTAAGTCACCTGATACAGGTGCTGGAACCTGAACCTGGGTCCTCTGCAGGACACACTTGACTGCTGAGCCACTGTCAGAACACAGTCCAACAATGGACTTGAATGAGAATTCTGAGTACTTTTTAGAAAACTCCAAGAAAACAAGAGTCCTGTGACCTTGGATTCTTTGAAACACTAACTGTTTTGGCATGTGTTTTCATGCTCCTCCTAAGTGTACTTACTCATGTGCCTCTGTGGAAAAACACAAGAGGCTTGTCCTTGTGACTGTGCACTTATTCACAGGATTCTTAACACTCAGAATAAAAATTGTCTGATACTCTGAATAAAGTTGGCTATTGCATGAGTCCTTAGTTCACCTCAGTTTTAGGCCCTACTTTCCCAGGTTCATGCTGCCAATGACAGTGGTAACACACCACATCTTCAGCACAGTCACCAGCGTCACCACCAGCACCACCAGCACCAATGTTGGAAATGTGAGTGCTCCCACAGCTCAGCAGAGCTAGTTGATCCAGGTGGCCTGTGAGCTGCCTGACTTGGGAGCTGGGAAGATAAGGCTCTTAACTGTGGGGTCATTGGCCAGCCCCTCATTCTAGTATCTCGGAAATCAGTAGACTGCCTAAGATTGTTACTGACCAGAGGGCAACTGTACCGTTGCCGTCTCTTCCTGCAGAAACAAATCAAAATTTGCAGAATAGGTGCCAATACCTTACGAGAAAATTCCAGAAAACTGGGAATTTTCTTTTTAAAGTGCTGTATCATCAATGCTGTGACAGCTCAAGGGACAACAGATGTGGGAAGGCAAGATGGGTCCAATTCAGAACAAAACAGGCAGAGGTGCTGTCTCTCCAACGGAGGGGAAGTTCAGACCCGTTTATTAGTTTATTTACTTGCATTTCCCCTTTTGTGTCTGCATAAGAACGCCATGTATCAGAAGTCTAAGACGAGAAGAGCTTGTCTTTACTGACATGGTGAAAGTACTTGTGTCATGGGAGCTCAACAGCGTTTTCTTTTCTTTCTCTGTGATAGATGACAGTATCTCCTTCCAATGTTTGTGCTTTGTGGTTTGGTGATGAGTGTTAGTAACCAGCCTGGCACACACAGAGAACTCAGCGAACATTAGCTGCCATGACACACCAGTATTAGCAAGGGGTCTGCGGTCAGAAATGTTTCTGTTACCTTCAGCTACATTTAAAAACAAGATCTTACGTGCCCACAGAGGCCAGATGAGGGCACCTGATCCCTTGGAGCTAGAGTTACAGGTGGTGTGAGCCACCGACGTGGGTGCCATGAACTGAACTCAGGTAGGTCCTCTAGAGCAGCATGTGTTCTTAACCACTGAGCCATCCCTCCAGGCTCCCTTCATTTACAATTAGAGAGAAATATGTCACCTTCTATGAAGATAACATATAATGGAAAAGGGACTCAAGAGCCCCAGCCTTGGCTGAGAGCTGCTGGCGGAGGGCGGGCACTTTTCATCAGTAGTCACTGGTAAGTCACCCGTGCTTCAGTAAATTACCCATACACATGCTCACCAGGCTACCATAGTCAAGCTCAGTGGGAGCCAAGAACTAGAAGGCAGAAACGTAAGAGGGGTGTGCTGGAAGGAGGGGTCCAGAGAGACTAGGGGGATGGAGGAGGAAAAGGCTGTGGGTGACTATGATGTAAACACCTTACACGCACAGTGCAATTACCAAAGGGTAAATTAAAAAAGGCAACATAGAAAAGCTGACTGAGGGAGGAAAGTAACAGTTACCTCTTTCCCATGCCCACAGGAATTCCTTGCATATAGAAGACAGCATGAACTATGCTTGGGATTAAAGGCTGAATTGTAAACTCATTTTGTAAAAACTAGGCTTTGGTGTAGAAACTGAGGCTGTAAGGATAGACAGTAAGCCCTGCATTTACTCCAAGTGGGGCCCAAATCAATGGGTTGCAGGCACTGATGATAAATTCTCCCTATTTGCTACTCATTCGTGCATCATGGTACTCTCTGACAGAGGCAGCAACAGCTAGGTCCTCCACTTACAGAGGACCCCCCGCTTCTGCACACTTGCTGAGACACAGCTTACACATTCTTGGGGTGTTCTCAATTATTTTATCCAGATGTACAACACTGGCTTGATGACAGCCACGACAAAAACGGCGATCGATGTACCAAGCCGTAACCGAGGCTGTGAGAGGATACAAGTCTCTGTGCTCCTAACAGATAAGGGGGAAAGGAGCGTGGGGCCTCTTCTTGGGGAATGAAGGCTGCCTGTCTGCACCCAGGAGGCGGCGACATTACGGAAAACAGCTCGGCTCAAGCTTCTACAGGGACAATTTCACAGAACCAAGACTTGAACAAGATCAACTGAGGAGACAGAGAAACAGTGGTATTCAAGGAATCTGCCATGATAGCCCCTTGGGTTCCACAAAAGGACAGCTGGGAGAGGCAGAGGTCTGCTACACTAGAACCACTAACTGGTTCAGGCTGTCTGAACCAGGAGCTAAATATTAATTCGTGTAGTCTGAAATTTCTTCCTACCCTAAAACAGTACCTTACTTGGAAAACACTAGTGAAATTTGTTACATGATTTGTTCTTTGGGTTCCAGAGCACAAATCTCTCGCTGATGTCATCTTTTGGAATGGATGATGCCCCTCCCCATTTTTACAGACCCATTTATTTTTAATTATGTTTGTGTCCATGCGTGGGTGTGTACATGTGAGTGCAGTGCCCACAAAGGCCAAAGGAGACATAGCTCCCTGCAGCTGGAGTTACAGGTGGCTTTCAGCTGCCCAAGGAAGTTGGTGGGCATTGAATGCGGGTGTTCTGAGACAACAGCAACAAGCAAGTACTCTTACCCATGAGCCATTGTTCCAACTCCCCCATCTCCCACCTGATCCCTTCTTTAATTGACTTGATCTTTGTTTCTGGTTTTGGTGGCAGTAACAATGTACCCAGGACCCTGTGCACACATACACGCTCTTCCACTGAGCCATGTCACAGACCTGATTGATTGCTTAATCCTACCATTCTCCCTTCCAGTCCACAACGGTTCTCACTATGTGGACCTGGCTGTCCTGGAACTCACTGTGTAGACCAGGCTGTCCTCAAATTCACAGAGATCTGCCTCCCCTTCCTCCTCAGTGCTAGGATCAAAGGCAGTATGCCACCACACGAGGCTAATCCTATCATTCTTACTTCTGGCCATCCAGAAAGCCATGACAAGGCTGTGGGCTCACTCTCCTTAGCTGTTACGGAAAAAGTTAATATCTTCTGTATAGTCAATCGTCCTGTTGGGAAGTGCCGACGTTTTAGAACAGGAATGGACAGCTAGGAAGGAAAGCACAGTACACAGAAGCTAGAACGGAGACTGAGCTGGCTGAGGAACAGACCGGAAGTGTGAAGAAGATAAGGAGCATGGCCTCAGAAACACTGCTCACTGGAGCTTATGTCTATGAAGGGAGAAGACACGGCCAGCATGGCAGGTGAAAGGCACAGCATCTAGAGGCCAGAACATCATCACTATCACTGGCCTCAGGAAGAAAGGTGTGGTCCCGCAGGCCTGAAATCCCAGTATAAGAAGAAGCTGAGGCAGGAGGATCCTTAGTTGAACAGCTTGGGTTGTGTACTGAGACCCTGTCTCATGATATACCCCTAGAAGAAAGAAGGAAGGAAGAAGGAAAAAGGAGGAGGAAGAAGGATGAGAAGAGCAACAGTATTTCTCTGAGAATAGGAAGATAATCTCGTCTTTTTATCTCCCCTCCCCCTTTTTTTGAGACAGGGTCTTCTGTAGCCCAGGGATGTCTCTAAAGCACGCTGCCTGACCTTCAGTTCACACGCTGCTGGGCCGATGGAACCAAGGCTTCCTGCATTGTCAGACATGCGCTCTACCCTCTGAGCCACATCCTTGGTTGCCATTGACTCTTTTATGATGACAGTTGTGAAAAGAGCCAGAAAAAAATAAAAATAAGGGCTGGAGAGATGGCTCAGTGGTTAAGAGCACTGACTGCTCTTCCAGAGGTTCTGAGTTCAATTCCCAGCACCCACATGGTGGCTCACAATCATCTGTAATGGGAATCTGATGCCCTCTTCTGGTGTGTCTGAGAACAGCTGCAGTGTACTCATTTACATAAAACAAATAAAGGCGGTGGTGGCACACGCCTTTAATCCCAGTACTTGGGTAGGCAGAGGCAGGCAGATTTCTGAGTTCGAGGCCAGCCTGGTCTACAAGTGAGTTCCAGGACAGCCAGGGCTATACAGAGAAACCCTGTCTCGAAAAACCAAAAAAAAAAAAAAAAAAACCCCAAAAAACCAAATAAATCTTTAAAAAAAATAAAAATCAAAAAGAACTCATAGGATGTTTGTCTGTCCATGTTAGTCCTCTAGTTCACCCTAGTTCAGCTGTCCACTGATTGACCGTCAAGCTCTTCACGAGCCCAAGGAAGAGCTGAGAAGGTAGTCATGTGAGAAGTCACCGGCTAATGAAGATTCCCTTAACTATTATTTTTGTCTGCTGGGCACTTGAAAGTCTTTGAAGTTTGTGTATGGTCCACAGAGGTTTGTGATCACAGGCCTGCTTCCCCAAAGCCTTCTATGCTTTGAGGTGATTATTTTTAGTTTTTCTAGTTGATTTTAAAAAGCTTCTTTTTTGGGTAAACACGATTAAAAAATCAAAACAAGCTGGCAGGAGATGAAGGTGGCCCTGCGATGGAAAGGGCTGCAAGTGGGGAAAGAGAGAAACTGGGTTCCCCATTCTACAAGGCCAGCAGTCTGGTTTCTGTCAGCCTCTTCCCCTGTGCTTCTTGGGTCAGCACAGAAGACGGAGAGCAGGGAGCTACCCTGGAGCTATGGCTTTTATTGCTGTAGCACAATTGCTGGAAGGGCCAGCTCTCCCTCTTCCCAATGTGAGAAAGTATGGTCATCCCAACTGGGTTCCTCGTAATGAAGGCAGGGAGGCAGGGCTTCCATGGCCCATGCCTGTAGACAAATCTTTGTTGACAGCTGAGGGAGAGCAGAGAAGACGCTAGGAAGGGAGTGTGCCTGCAGGTGTGTCTGTCCTGGATTAGGCTCTGGTCCACACCTGATGAGATGCTTAACACTCTTCCCAGAGCATACGGTACATGTCAGCTGTGCCAGGCACCTGGGCCACAAGGGCGAGTCTAAGACTGTCTCAAAGCTTCCTATGTGTTTGTAGACAGGCTTTTAACAAACAGTTACATGGTTCTATAGCAGAGTGACATGAGGGACATGGACATCATGATTTGGAAATGTGGAACAAACATGTGACCCTTCTTGGGGTGGGAGAGCGGTGAAGCAGATGGGCTTCTATGAGGAAGTGAAGTTGGACTTTGGCTGACAGGAGGAATAAGGTAAAGGGGGAAGAAGAAGGTGGGACAGAGGGAGGAGGGAGGGCAGTCCAGGCAACCAATAGCAGAAGGCCTTTAGGTGGAAGACTGATGGGTACCAGGTAAATCAGGAGGAGGCAGAGGTTATGTTACACAGCACCTCCAGGCATGGATTCAGGGTTTGAGAGCAATGGAGTGCAAGAGTGGCTATGGGGAGACAGGAAGGCTGAGGTGGACCACGTGGAAGAGGTGAAGCTGAGACCAGACGGAGCTGGAGGTGCACTCCTGACGGAACCTTCCTGACTGCATGCTCCTGACTGCGACTGTAGGGATGGGTGGACTGAGGTACCGATTCCTTTCTGTTTCACAAGCATTTCTCAGAGTGTGATTCTGACAGCCTGAAAAACTATGACTGCTTCATATTCTTACTGTTAATCCTAAGCCTTTATTAAAGGTAATTCTGTATTTTTTTCCTCAAATATTTTCCTTTTGCTGGTTCTAGAAGAATGCTCTTGTGTATGGAATAACACTTCCTCTGATCTTAAGGTCTTTCAGTGTCTTCTTGGGGTCTTATTAGACTGCTGCTATGTCAATATGAATGGCCAGTTCAAGGTAACTAGGGCAGTGGTGGCTTCTGAAGCCATGCCCACGATCTCCTGGGGCTCTCTGCCCTCTGGTGCTCTCCAGGGGTCTGGTCTGAAGAGTTAGTTGAGACAAACAGGATGGAGACCACAGTCAGTCATTCCTGTCTTCACTACAATTCTAACTCCTGCCTTTCTGCTCTGGCTGTCACACGGCTGGAAGGCAGTAATGGGCCTTGTCACCTTAGTGGCCTGGTTACCTGAGGAGACTGGCACTGGCTTTTTGTTGGGAGGCGGAAAGGATGCTAATGAGTACATTCCACCAGAACCTGCAGATTAAATACACTAAAACCAAGTCACCGTGGCAACGGGAAGGACAAGCTGCTTGGTTTCTGTCATGTATTTACCAGCTAATGATGGCACATGGAGAAGGCAGTTCAAGTGTTTAAAGCTATTGGTACCCAGGGTTGAGTGCACATTTATTACAGCTCAGCAGTAGCCATATAACTTGCACTCTGCTTTCAGCTGTGGCCCTGACTCCAGTAACAGATGGGCCTGGGGACCACAAGCCAGGGTTGGAAGGTGAGCTTTTTGGATGGTTTACAAGGACTCGAAGACTATGTCCCATTATTCCAGACTGAACTTAGGTTTATTATGCTGAGCCCAGCTGACAGTGCATATGTAAAATCTGGTTAGCTTGGGCCAGTTAATGACTGCACACTCAGATAAATGGACACACACACTCATCTCATCAAAGCAATTCCACAGTTTATTATTTCCCTGGCAGAAACTGAGTGTAAAACCACTCTCACGTCACACCTGTGGTTACACAGAGGAGGAGGAAAATCAAAGAGATGGCTCCCTCAGGTATCCTAACTGTCAAGACTCTAAAGCTGTTTATCAGAAGTGAGCTACACAGGCGAATCGGATTCATGCATACGCCAGAGTCTCTCCGACAAACTTGAAGATAATCTTGGAGAGATTTCACTACCTTCCTTGGTAGAGAAAAGAAAGATAGAAGCCACTCGTGTGATCTTTGAAATAAGCAGAGAATGAGATCAGTAGCTGACAAGAAAAGCTGCAGAATTATTCCAGACTCAAATGTTAAAATCTAGCCTCAATGTTAGGTATATCATGACAAAATCTATGTTAGTGTATGCCAACAGGAATCCCTGATGGACACAGGGTTCCAACTTGTTAGGCTGGTATCCCAGATACCTAAGGGCCTCCATTAGAGACTAACTAGAAATTATACAAGAGTATAACCAAATAGCTAACTTCTAACTTAAAAACTGGGGTTCACTAGGCCAAAGAAATAATTCAGACATCTGGGCTGTCACTAAATGATATACTATATTGGTTTTTTGGTAATGTTTTTGTGAGTTTTTGTATCATATTCCACACATTATCAGAGTATAATTCCTCAAACATGGAGTTAAAAAGGAATCTACTGGCCGGGCAGTGGTGACGCATGCCTTTAATCCCAGCACTTGGGGAGGCAGAGGCAGGCGGATTTCTGAGTTCGAGGCCAGCCTGGTCTACAGAGTGAGTTTCAGGACAGCCAGAACTACACAGAGAAACCCTGTCTCGAAAAAAAACCAACCAACCAACCAACCAAACAAAAAAAAAAACAAAAAAAAAAACCAACAAAAAACAAAACAACAAAAAAAAGGAATCTACTGGGTTTTAAATGCATTATCAAAGTGTCAAGGTAGGAATTTCCCAAACTGGCTACAAAATACTACAGGAAAAAAAAACCCCTATACTTGTAATCTTGATATATTCCTCAAATTGACAGAACAAATTACAAGTATGAAAATTTCTGCATACTATTGCTTTGATTGTTGGGATAGTTTGTATATGCTTGGCCTTCGGAGTGGCACTATTAGGAGTGGCCTTGTTGGAGTAGGTGTGTCACTGTGGGCATAGGCTTTAAGACCCTCATCCTAGCTGCCTGGAAGTCAGTATTCTGCTAGCAGCCTTCAGATGAAGATGTACAACTCTTAGCTTCTCTAGTACCATGCCTGCCTGGACTCTGCCACGCTCCCACCTTGATGATGATGGACTGGATCTCTGAACCTGTAAGCCAGCCCCAATTAAATGTTGTCCTTTGTAAGAGTTGCCTTGGTCATGGTTTCTGTTCACAGCAGTAAAACCCTAACTAAGACAATTGTGAAATGACATTTGTTTTCAACAGCCGAAGCATGTATTGTAAATGGTGGCTACAAACCACAGTGTGTAGTACAACAGCGTATTGCTTAGTCTCTATGAGTCTCTATTCCCAGGAGCAGTGGGGAGACTCGATAGGGAGATTTAGAGGCACTAATCTTAATGGATGCAAGAGCTGCGGAGGGAGATCTTGTTCTTGAAGGACGGGGCCGGGCCTGAAGTATAAGCACATGGGCAGTCTGGACCACATGCACGTACGACTGGGCTATTCACAACTCAGAGAGAAGGAGCAATGCACGGTGCTTAACTCCTACAGAGCAGCATCTGTCCTCTGGGAGTGAAGGAACTCACCTCTCTACTCACTACATCCAAAGTGAATGAGACATGGGGGAGGACTCAGGGATCCTGAGCATCTAAGATAAAATCACCAGGAAGGAAGAAACTACTGGGAAGAGCAGGGGTAGGGCCAAGTGCATAGGACAGCAGTACTGGAAGCAGCGTGCTGCTGGAACTGTCTGGTCTTGGCTCAGCTTTCCTAAGGCCAACCTTGTGCCCTGGGAAGGTGGTAAAAGATAATAAAGACAATCTTCAACATTCCGCTTCTAATACTCATAAGCTTGGGTAGTCTTCTCCTGCAATGGACCAGGGTCAGTTTAAGCCCTGTGAGAGGCCGTTGCTACATCCTGACTATCTACAAAGAGGTCCACAGAGAGGGGAACCATAGCTTTCTGCCTACAGCTGTGAGTGAGCTTGCAAGAGGAGCCTGGGGCTCAGTTAAGCCTCAGGTAGAGTGCCTCTGGATCCCCGTCCCTTGGAAATTCTGTGATATGGTTGCTGTTTGAGGCAGGGAGAAACATCGATTCTTATCTTCCAGCACAATGAACTCAACAGAGCTCATTAATTTTCTAGCTGATATATGCGGCAAGTCACTGACTTCGGATTAATTAGGGTAATTTCTCATACAATAACAGTTAGCTAATATGCAGCCCCGGTGCTTTCACTTTGGAGGTACGGTGTTAGAAGCCATTTCATTTCCTGTGTGGAACACCAGAGGACAGGGCTGGTGTCCCAGCAACACCGACGTTGCCTTAGACAATAACAGGTGCTAAATTAATTGAATATATTCACTTTTTGTGTATGGAGGCCACAGGACAACCTTGGGTGACTTTACTTAGGAGGTGCCATCTACCTTGCTTTTTGAGGCATGGCCTCTTATTAGCCTGGAGCTTGCCAACAGACTAAGCTGGCTGGGCAGTGTGCTCCAAGGGTCTGCCTGGCTCTCTCTTCTAGTTACAGGCATGTGCTCACTGTGCCTGACTTCTTTACTTGGGTTGAAGGGGTCAGGGGCGGGACATCAAACTTAGGTCCTCAGAGTTATGAAGCAAGCCCTTTCCTGACTGACCTATCTCACCCGCCCTATATTAGCTAATTCACTTAACCAGTATTTTGAGTATGAGAGTCAGAAGGTGAATTGGACCACAGCTATCATAGCCTCCTCCCTACAGGCTAAGGTAATTCTACTATGCCAGCAGGACACTTCAAAAATAGCTCTTTGCTCCCGACCCCCCACCACCAGGGTGGTACCAGGAATTCAATTCAATGTCTCATTCGTACTAGTCAAGTGCTCTACCACTGAGCTATATTCTCAACCCTCTCGCTGCCAATGTTTACAGCACAGGAAATCCATTAAACCAATTTCAATTTCTGTACTGAAGGTAGAAGAGGATATATTAATAATCTAAGCAATGATGACAGCAATTTTGTGTCAATAATTCTATACGATGCCCAGTAAAGAGGAAGTGGCCATTATATCTGGAAACTATACATCACTTTCCACTCTACTTATTTTATTTTAAAAAATTACTTAAATATATGGGTGTGTTGTCTTCATGTATGTCTGTGCATCATGTGCATCCCATGGAGGCACCTCTGAGGTGTCAGAACCGCTGAGACTGGAGTTACAGATGGTTGTGAGCCACCATGTGGGAGCTGGGAATTGAACCTGGGTCCTCTGGAAGATAGTCAGAGCTCTTATTCAGTGAGCTATATTTCCAGCCCCCCCCCCCTTTTTTAAACAGATAGGGCCTCCCTGTGTTGCTCACAAAATTTGGACTCAGCCTCCTGAGTAGCTGGAGTACAGGGGCACACACCGCTCCTTAATGTCTGATGGCACGACATCACAATGTACCTGCATGGAAATCTGAAAACATTATAGCTCACTGATTGGTACCCTCCAGAGCAATGAATTCCATAAACCTCATTTACTCTTTTAGTTGAATATACTGAAAATCACTGACAACATTTATGTTGAGGTTTATTTCTGGCATCTCTGTAACTGTGACAAGGAGCTAAGAGCTGTCATCAACTGGAGAAGTAAAGAGAAGGAAAGAAGAGGCTCAAGACTGTGACTCTGTATCCCATGCCAAAGCATCTACTTCTACCCAGAACCATAGAATTCCGGAGTTAAAAAAATCTTAGAAATCATCTAGGACATTAAAAAATGATATCAACATAATGGCTGTAAAGTGGGCAATTTTCTGGTCATCTTCCAAAATTTAAAAGCTGCAAAGCTCCAATGACTAGGAACAAACAGGAATGCCAGGAAGCCCAGACCACCAGTTCTTCCCTTATTTCCACTTTTAGTAACAGAAGACATGTAGGACACACTAGCAGGCTATGGCAGGGCACTCTGTGGAGCAGAGAGAAGTCAGCTCCTGGCTGACACGGAAATGACCACGAGAGGATGAACAGGTGGATATCAGAGAATGTGGAATGGAGGCTGGCGACCATGTTAGGGGCGATCCACACCTGCCTGAAAGGCCAGTGTTACTTCCATTCTGTACAACAAATTAAGGTTCTTGTCTTAGGGTTTCCAGTGCCATGAGAAAATACCATGACTAAAAGCAACTCGGGGAGGAAAGGGTTTATTTTACTTTACAGTTTGATATCACAATCCACAATCGGGGAAGTAAGGGCAGGAACTCAAACAGGGCAGAAACCTGGATTGAGACAGAGGCCATGAGGAATGCTGCTTACTGGCTTGCTCAGTCTGCTTTCTTATAGCACCCAGGACTACAGTGAGCTGTACCCCATCACCACCCCAAGTCATTAATCCAGAAAATGCATCACAGGTCAATCTGATGGGGGCATTTTTCTCAATTGAGGTTTCTTCTTTCCAAATTAGTTTAGCCTGTGCCAAGTTGACATAAAACTAGCTAGCACAGTTTCCAAGGTCCTAAGAGGTAAAGTTAAAATTTAAACCCATCAAAAACCACAAAAATCACTGTTGTACACCAGTTATTCTAATGGATTGTTCTATTATATTCAAACACTTATCTTGTGCCTATTCTATGCTAAACATGGTCTACGGATAAAAAGGTGAACAAGTCAGACAGTCCGCCACCTGATGAATCCATGGACAGGGATTGGGGGAGACAATAAAACAGGTGGTAACGTGCCTGTCATAGGCTCCACACATGAGCACCCCACAAGTTTAAGAAGAGCTTGGGCTACCCAGTGATACCTTGTCTCAAAACTCACAAATGCTGAGGTTAGAGTTGGCTCAGCTTCCCAGAGACCTGGGTTCAATTCCCAGCACCCACAGGATAGCTTGCAAATGTCTAACTCCAGCTTCAGGGCATCTGATATCTTCTTCGGCCCCTGAAGACACTAGGTACATGTATAACACACGGACATGTATGCAAGTAAAACACTGATATATAAAGTAAGATAAAGTAAACAACCCTCACAAACACTCACGGGTCTCACCCGTACATCTGAGCTCCCAGCTACCTGGGAGAGGAGAAAGATTGCAGTTTTCAGTTGTGTACCCTGAGCTGAGCTTAGCAGGGTCTAATGGAATGTGCCAAACCCATGGTTACATAGATGGCCCCTGGTTAATCTTGGTGGGTCATAAAACAGAGCTAAGAAATGCAAATGTTCAACAAAGATTTGTGGTTAGGGATGGTGGGGAAGTGGGAGGTGAGTGGGGTTATCATGCAATACATGTGTGAACTTGTAACAACAATCAGATAACACCCCCCCCCCATGAGTGGATAAATGGATGAAAGAACAGAATGTTGCCTCTCCACAGCTGCCTCTTGCACTGGATCTCCCAGTGGACACGAGGGTGCTCACACAGAGACCTGCCCTTCTCTGCTTCCTCTTCTCCGTTCTGCACAAAAGAATTTCTGTCCCTGGCTTTCTTTTTGTTCTTCAGGTACATCCTTGTGTGGACTTCCTACGCCCACAGATGCCATACATGGGTGGTCCTCTAGCTAAGCCTCCAACTATATCTCTATGGTTGCTATCATATCTGAATGCCAAAGCCCAGCAGACAAGAGCCATGCACTGTGGCATATCCCTGTAGTCTCAGCACTCGAGAGGCTACCATGGGTTGTCCAAAACAGCGTAGCACTTGTCTAAGAAGCCAGCTGTCCTCTCTTCTCTGTGGCACTGTATGGCATCACTTGAACCTCTCCTCTCCTAGATGCCAAATCCAGAAACACTTTTTATTTAGGATAAAACGAATCCCTTTCCTTCTCCTCTTTCCTAAGATTACCCTAGTAATTTCTCTTGGGATAAACATTATAACATTTAATAGGCTCTCCCTCCTTTGCTCATCTACACAGTATGGGTAGATAGATCTTTCTAGAGATCCAGATTCCTCCCACTACTTCCCTTTTAAGCTGTAGTGAGCTCTCTGATCCACACAGTGGTAAGGAGGTATGCCCACAGCTCCACTCAGCACACAGCCTTTCATGGTCAGCCGCTGTCTCTGCTCTATTCGCTAAGATGTACCATCTTCTCTTCCTCCCATCTTCGAACCTGCTCCATTTCCCATGATGTATTTTTCTTTTATTTTCATAAATCTTTCCCCCTCTCTGAGAAACGACTGAAGAAGTTTATATTTCATTAGCCTAAGCTTTAATAGAATAAGGCATTCATGCCTTGTAGAGTAGGCTGACAGAAAGCAAATAGAGCGTGTGGGTGTGGATGAAGACATTCATGGGAGAAGTGATAAGGAATGGGAGCTAGGCGCTCTGAGCTAGACATATCCTCTCAGGAGGCATCTGCTCAGAGCATCAGGTCAACAGGCGGCCATAATGCATTATTTATTCATTGGTTACTGCAAAGCTGGCTGGCTCCTAAGACAGTCTAGACTCCAGAAACTCTGCTGACAGACTAGAGGTTAAAGCTTGCTTTTTTTCTTCTAAGCATTTCCTTTTGAGATCTAAAGACTAGTAAGACTCTGGAAGGCACCTGCAGCTAAGCACTGCTATGGGGGTGGGGGGAGCAGGCAACTCACATTCTTAAGCATTTTGTTTAGCTTCCTCATGCTTTGTTCTTCTGTTTTACTTGAGAAAGGATGTACCACTCATGCTGGCCTCAAACTAGTGCCCTCCCCGCCCCCAGCCTCCTGACTGCTTGCATCTCAGGACTGTGACACCATGCCCAGCGAGCTTCTCACTTGAGGGCTAAGCTTCCTCACTTGAGGGCTGATCGGAGGCAGCCAAACAGTCTGTCTCTAGGCCCAGCTGGGTCTTAGGGAAATCTACAGGTTTCTCTTCATTAAAACTGCCATCTAATTTTTTTTGTCTTCTGTCAGTCCATCTCTGTCTGTCTGCACACCCCTCTTGTATTTCTACAGAACCAGCCTTGAAGGGACAGGGGAGTCATCCATTCAAGGGTGGTCTGGGCCATCCCCCCCTCGATCTCCCTGACTGCAGTTACCCCTCCCCCAGCTCTTTTCATTGGTCCATGCCAGGTAAACAGCAGATGAAGGCAAGCCAGCCTGTTCTCAGACAAATGTACTTCAGAGTTAAGGGTGACACAGAAAATGCCCCTGTCCTCTTACTTCACAGACTCATCGCTTCCACTAGGGATTCCACGAGACGCCGTGAGAAACTGTCTGGGGTTGAGCACAGTGGTGCACGCCGACAGATAATCTCAGCACGTGGGAGGCCGAGGCTAAATTACCAGATTTAGACTAAGCAGGGCTGTGTAGTGGGACCTTGCCTCAAAATAAACAAATAAAATAACATTCTGGTTCACTCATCTTACCTTGAGAAGCTTAGAGCAATGTGCTGTTTATTTCTGTATCTTCAACACTGAATACAGATCCTGCTCTACTTCAAGTTGAAGAAGCTGGACTGCCAGGAAACAATCTCTGGCCCACCCTCCGTATGTGTGAATCAAGTTATTTCACCTCTTCCTGACTCAGTTTTAATATATATATATATATATATATATACACACACACACACACACACACACACACAACACACACACACAGAAAATACATATATGTATATATACATACACATATATGTATATATAAGTATGTATGTATATATGTGAGACCACTGTTGCTGTCTTCAGACACACCAGAAGAGGGCATGGATCCCATTACAGATGGTTGTGAGCCACCATGTGGTTGCTGGGAATTGAACTCAGGACCTCTGGAAGAGCAGTCAGTGCTCCTAACCACTGAGTCATCTCTCCAGCCCCAGTTTCCATATTTTAAATGTGGGATTACAATGCCAACCTCAGAGCACTGTGAAGACCAAAGGAAACAAAGAGCTGGGCACAACTAGAACAGTGCCTGACTCAAGGCGAGGGCTCAAGGAATGGCAGCTAGCACCTTCCTCATGAAGCTTACGCCCATGGTTGTTGATGTGCTGGGCAGTGCTACAGGTCTGTGGCCACAGACTGCGCCAGCTAGGGTATGTGTGGCTGACCAGTGAACTGTGGATCGTGAGGCTTCTCTCCTCAAACTGCTCTCTATTCTCTGTGCAGCGTCTCAACTCTAGCATGTTAAAAATCTAACTAGCCTCACACTGTGCCTTCCAAATGAATGACCTTTTGGAACACTGGCACTGGGCTCCAAGGCTGAGAAGGACTTGTGTTCTACTGAAAAGGGGCTGCTATGTCTTTGAATGACAGTCAAGAGACGTTTCCCAGGAGGGAGATCAAATCTTCATGGTTTATTTATGAGTTCGATTTTTTTTTTCTTGTGGCCAGTTTGAAATGAATTTAGAATGTAGCACTAAGGATATCAGATGGCAGAAAAATCCTGAAAACAGCCAAATATTGTAAAGGCACCACGGTCGTACCACTGACTTTGACTGCAAAGTTATCCATAAATTAGAGCAAGACAAGCCTTCAATGCTTGTTGGTACTCAGTGATTAATCTTAGTCGTGCTAAGAACAGTCTACAGCCAGACGTGGTAGCACATATCTGTAGTTCTACATCATCGGATGGTCATATCAGGAGGATGACCTGAGCCCAGAAGTTACATTAGCTTGGACTTTGCTACCCTGAGATGTCCCCTTCTTTAACATAACCAAAAGATAAAAACTACTAGGGAAAATTAAATTATCATTTTTTTTTTTTTGAGATGGGCTCTCATGTAGCCCAGGCTAGCTTCAAATTCACTCCATAGCTGAGGATGGCCTTGAGCTCCTTATCCTCCTTCCTCTACCTCCCAAATGCTGGGATTATAGGTGTGTACTATCAAATCCAGCTATGTTCTAAAATCCTTGGCTCCAGAGCCAGGCATGGTGGTGCATGCCTTTAATCCCAGCACTGGGAGCCAGAGGCGGGTGGGTCTCTGTGAGTTTGAGGCCAGCCTGGTCTGTAGAGTGAGTTCCAGGACTTCCAGGACAGCCGGGACTACGTAGTGAAACCCTGTATCAAACAACAATAAGACAAAAACCAACCAAGCAACCAAAAAAAAAAAAAAAAAACCCACAAAAAAATTTCTCTAGTTCTGTAACTAACCCCTGGATCATAATACTGATCCAATCTGCTGATTTTTTTTTTAATGGATAGATCTATAGATTTAGATTTAAGGACTAAGACAACAAATAAAGAGCTTGAAAAAGACAAAAAAATTAAGCCACACACACATATGTATGAGCACATGTGCATGTTAAGTATTCATGGGCATATATGTTTGCATGTATGTATGTTATTTGAAATAATGATATTGTTAAAGTTGCAAGAGGAGTTTCCCAGGGTGAAGACATACTGGAATTTTGGTTTTCCTATTTCCCTACAATTTCTTTTTACATTATAATTCTATGCATATAGTATCTATTTGCATGTACCTGTGCAGCATGTATGTATGCCTGACATCCATGGAGGCCAGAAGAGGGCACTGGATCCCTGGGAGCTAGAGTTAAGATGGTTGTGAGCCACCTGGTGGATTCTGGAATTGAACCCAGATTCCTGGGAAGAGCATCCCGGGCTCTTATCTCACTTCTGCAGGCTCCTCCCACAGTCTGTAATGCTGTGGTAATACCACAGTTTCTGGTGAAAAAAAAACCACATTCCACTTTTTCACATTGAAGAAAATGCTTGCTCCAGTCTTCTCTCAACACTCTGACAAGGATAAGGTAGTTCACACTGTATAAGTATTTTTTTTCCCTCAAAGAAAAAATTATTAGTAAAATATCTTTACCTTTATAAGCAAAAGTTATATTACTTTACAAGGGAGGCGGCTGCTCATAGGTCTTTTTTCTTAAATATAAACATTAAAAAAAACTCCTTTAAATATATACTTTGCTTGTTAAAGTTATAAATACTTAAAGGAGAAAAGTACCTTTTATTGAATAATTCAAGCTAAAACCAAGGATGGAATAAGAAACTATAAATTTATTATTATCGATATTTTGCTTTGTAGAAGCAAAAGAGTAAAAGAGAAGCAATCCTGATGAAAACTCCTCTTTGTTTTCTTGCATGTAAGTTAAGAGTCAACTCTCTGGGGGCTTTGAGGTTAAGAGCACTTGCTGCACTTCCAGAGGACCCTGGTTCAGTTACCAGCTCCCACAACGGCAGCTCACACCTGTCTGTAACTTCAGTTCCGGGGGATCTGACACCTTCACACAGACATACAAGCAGGCCAAACACCAATGCACACCAAATAAATAAATAAATCATAAGGAAAAAAAAAAAAAGAGTCAACTCTGAACCCAGCAGGCTTGGTAGTGCTTGCTTACAAATGAGTTCTTGGAAGGCATAGCCAGGAGAATAGGTTTGAAGCCATCATGATCTGCAAAATGTGCAATCAGGCCAGCCAGGTCTACACTAAGAAAGCCTGTCTCAAAAAGCCAAAGTAAAAACCAAATAAAAAAGAGTCAACTCTCATCATAAAGTTATATGAAGTCATTCCCTCCAGAAACCAATAGGATAAAAACAAAAATCAAAACAAATGTAGGCTGTGAGGACTACGAAGAACATTCTAGCTCCTGGCCTTCCTGCTCCGTCTCCTTTTCTATAACCACTTGGACTTTGTGTGAGTCTGTCTCTCAAAAGCAACGGGCTCCCTGGCTGTACTGTTAGAGTAAAGAACAGGTACACACAGGTATGCCTTGATGGATTCAAACGTGATTCTAGGGTCTCCTTAGGCTCTTTGATGTTTTAAAAATGTTCCTTGCTTGAAATTAACCCCTCTGGGCTAGAATATAGCACAGTGGCAGAGCACTCGCCTGGCTTGGGGCAGACCTAGTTTAGATCCAGCACTGAAAACAACAGCAACAGGCAGGCAAGCCAGCTGGTTTGTAAATGCATTTGCCACCAAGCTCGAGAACCTGAATGTAATCCTCAGATCTCATAGGTTAGAAGAATAACCAGTCCGGAGCTAGTGGGGCTGGAGCAAGAGGGAGAAGGAGAAGGGGGAAAAGAAGAGTAAATAAAAGAAAATAACATTAATCTAATTTTCTCTAATCCTTAAACACTTTATTTATTCAGATGTGTGTGTGTGTGTTGTGTATGTGTGTGTGACACACATATGTGCAGGCACACTTGTAGGGATCGGAGGATGGCGGACAACCCTGTAGTTCTCTCTTTCCACTGTTCAGAGCAAGCAAAGAACTTGTTCTAAGTGTTTTCAGACTCCATTTAATCATAGGGAGAAACTAAATTCAAGGTCCCAAGTCCTAGGAGAGCTGGGGACTTTCCAATAGCTGACCAGCTTCTATCATTGAGAAGGCTAGGCTGATTCTGAAAAGGTTAGCTCAGAGTCTTTGGAAAATTCCATCTCTTCCTTTCCTGGAGAGAGAGGTCATAGAACAGGATGAACCAACCGTTGGCCACCTACAGACAAGGGAAATTCTTGCCACCTTATTCCCTAACGACCAATCAGTTTAAAAGTCACACTGTTTCCCAATCACATTGTGCCTAATGGCTGCTGCTCTGAAAACTGTATAAAAACTTGTTGACCAGGCTACAGGGGGTCACCACCCTCTCCTCCTTTGGGTTCAGGATGACCCCAAGACCCCAACGCATTAGAACAATAAATTCCTCTTGCTTTTGCATTGATCCCCGGCTCTGTGTTGTTCACTCAGGGGGTCCCTGGTAAGCTAAGGCTCGCCAGAGTCTTACAATTTCATGACAGGCTTCAAATTGGCAGTTAAGGAGACTAGGCCTAAACCTCTGTTTCTAAGAACTGGGCAAGTCCAGGCAAGTCCAGGCCTCAGGAGCTGTCCCACTGCCTGGCCTGAGGCATAATGGGTCAGCAGCAGTTTCCAGACTTTACTCCTCATAATGGTTCCGGAATGCCTAGAGACAGAGTGAAATAAAGCTCATCTACCCCAGAATTCCAATGTGCTTTAAAACGAGCCTGTGAACTCACTTGGTAATGGGAGACCCCAGCTTGCTGGACTTCTGCAGAATAAAACGCTCTTTGTGTTTACATACTATTTAAGTCTGGGGTATCATTCTTCGGTGAATCACGGACCCTTACATTATAAGGAAAACAGTTGTCTGAGTCCAGGCATCTCAGGGACAACCTCTCCATCTTGCTGGCAGGGTCAAACAAGTTCATGTTCCAGGTCCAGGAACCTACTCCTACCGTGACTGGCGAAAACTCCCTTGCTCAACTCCTTATGTCAAAATATGATTGGACAATGCTACAGCTCCACCCCGCTCCCCCTCACTTTGTGGTCTCATCCTTTAGATCTCCTGTGCAATTTCTCTTCAGGGTCATAGTTCAGCTCTTGAGTCTGTTCTGTGGCCCTGATCAATCAGTAGCGGCTTGATTATAATACACTTTTGTCGTCTGCATTGACCTGGTGTTTGAGTTATGTTGGATTTATGTTGGATAAGTGACCCCACATGCTACCTTTATGTGGTTCTGGGGTTGGACCCAGGTCAAAAGCATCTTTATTCTCCAAGCCACTTGCTGGGCCTATTTTTTTATTGATAGTGGTGAATAATTAGCCTATTTCTTTGTGCCCTGCTTTTAGACTTTTCCCCTATTTAAACAAGGTACACACACACACACACACACACACACACACATCCCAGAGACATAAAGACAGTCATTGTTTGTTGATTGTAGTTAATCCTTCCCGAGGTTTCACAGTGATTGGCTGGTTACCCACCATCCACACAGACCCTCCCCAACTTATTTCACAGTTTCTTTATTGTATATTCTAGAGGCTTTATTTCTGCATAAATTAGTTTTTTACTTCTCTTTGACATGACAGTTCCTTTCCCCCAAATTAAAATTAACCATAATCTTTCAAAGAATTCTCTACTACCTTTCATTTTGATTGGCATCTTTCTTGCTATGTCTTCAAGAAATCAATGAATTATATTAACTGGAATTAGACTTGGCACCTGTCTCCAAGGAACCCTGCTCACTGGTTTCTGGCAGCCTTAGATGGAATTCTTAACCCAAAAAAGAGTTTTAAGGGAGCAGCTTTGTATTCTTACGTCACTTCTTTAAAATCGTGTTTTTGTTGCTGCTGTTTTTAAATAGAGAAAGGGGAAAGAGGAATGGGGCAAAGGCTGCGGGGAAAGTAAGAGCACTCAGACACTACCGAGCTCAGCAGGTGAGTGTTCGCATGATGACACAGCTGGCTTGGGTAGCAAACAGTAGACAGCAGTACACAACAAACAGTAGACAGCAGAGAATTTCTTCTCTGTCTTAAGAGGGACACTTGGGTAGCGAAGGAGCCAGGAAATGGACCTCAGGAGAAGGCGGAATGTACAACTTTGGTCTTTTTCAGCCCCTAAAATCCAAACTGTTTTGTTTTGAGTCCCAGAGAAACCATAGCACAGGCTAAAAAGAACAAAACAAAACAAAAACAAAAACAAATAAAAATAAAAATAAAAACCAATCAAGTAGGGAACAGAAATAGCTCAGTCTGAAAGGAAGCATGAACATACCCGACTTGGAGCCGACACTACCACATGGCAGCTGTGACTGTCTACAGCTGTGGCTACACCTGTGATATGGTGTCTCATCTAGATCACATGGACTCTGATAGAGCTGGTGAGAATTAAAGAGGGGTCAGCTGGTGCAAGGTTTAATGCCGGTACTCAGGAGGCAGAGTCTCTGGGAGTTCCAGGCTAGCCAAGAGAACCTGTCTCAAAAACAGTTAAGATTTGCAAAGTGCCTGGATCAGAGTAGACACTCCTATAATGTTCACAGGCGGCCCCTCCTCTCACCGGTGCCTCTGGAAACGCAGAGTGATGGATCAAACTTCCTTTATTCTCAAAACTACTGTTCTGAGAAAAAGGCAGAAAAGAGCAGCTAAATGGAACTATAAATCTCCTTGATCTCAAGTTTTAAAGGAGATAAGCCACGGAATAAACTAGTAAGAGACAGAAAGAATGATGGAATTATAAAGCTCATAGCAAAGGTGCTGAGATTTACTAATCATCTCCACTTGCCTCTTAGCAGTGATGATGAGATTTTATTTCATGCTCAGTGAAGGGAGAAATCACCCAAACTTGGAAAAGTGAAATTAGAAGTGTTTCATAAAAAACAACGCTTGCTGCCATTTCCAGATGTCTTCTCAGAAAACAATTTCAAAGTGAACGAACAGCCTTTTGGTCTCTCAGCTGGGATGCTCCTGTGCAGCTGCCTGTGGTCTGTCCAAGGCAGAACGGCAGTAGACACCACTGTGAAGACATTAAGGCACAGCACTGGCCAGGTGCTGTTGGGCACACAGCCCTGAACTAGTGTGACAGGGCTGCCCTGACAATATTCTGCAACTGGGTGGCTTAAACAGTAGAAACCCATTTTCTTAGGGTTCTGGAAGGTCTAAGTATGGCACTCGGTTTGTGGGTGGCTGCCTAGACTGCTTCTCCCTCATCGTCTCTCTGTGCATGTGTGCTCTGGTGTCTCTTGATGTGCCCATTTTTTCTCATAAAGGCAACGTCAGATGGATCTGGACCCATCCAGTGGCCTTCTTAGGACCTAGTTACTTGTTCCAGTACTGCCTCTGAATATGGCCATCTTCTGAGACAGCAGGGTTACCGCTGTGTGTTACTTTTCCATTATGGCTGCTAAATAACCTGACAGAAACAACTTGAGGGAGAAAAGGTTTTGGTTTGTGGTTTTCATCATGGTGGGAAGATGCAGTGGGCGGAGCCAATGTCAGGGAAAGCATGGGGTGAGGTCTGTTCACATGGTCCAGGCCAAGAAGCAGAGGCAGAGTTAGGCTGGAAGCAGAGGTGGGTGTGACCTCCACAGGCTTGCTCCTGGGCACGGCCAGTCAGGCTCTAGCTCCAGAAGTTCCACATCATTCAGAAGTGTGCCGTGAACTGGGGACCCAGCATTCCAAAGATTAACCCATGGAGACATTTCAAATCCAAATGGTAATAGGCTACAGCACATGGATTTGGGAGGGACATGATTCAGCTCACAACAAAACACTGACTCACGTAACCATTTTATGAATGAGTAGCCAGGTTCCGAGGGAATAACTAATTCATCGCCTCATTAGTGCCCAGGCCAGCACTGTCTGCTAGCTAGACTTCCTCAAAGGGATTCTTATCTAGCAGAAGACAGCACTGATGGACAAGTCTGAGGAAGAGAGCTACAGATTCACAGGCCCAATCACTGGGCTGTGTTGCTATGTGGAAAGAACGGATTCAGGGTGAGTAGCTGTTTACACAATACTCAGTAACTGTTAGGCTGGAGCCCCTCCTCCACACAATAAAACCCAATGTCTGGCTCCCTCTTCTGAGGAGCGCCTAACTGGGAAAAAGCCCAGGTCCCCTGTCTTTCGTGCTTTTAGGAGTGCTCAGCTAGATGGCGGCTGGCCAGCCACCTGCCCAGCCCTCTGTTGCAGGACTGTGCTGTTCTTTCAGGTTTGCTTAGAGTACCTTGGTACTGTAAGCTTTGCCCTGTAACTGCAGCTATATTCTGTGTTAAATGATAATTATAAAGGTAAGAAAGTAAACTGTTTACATTCCCAGATGTCGTTATGCTTGCAAAGACCAGTCTGGCGTGCATTCCAGGGATCTAGACACAGGACATAAAAGTCTAGACTATACAGTGCTTTTACAAAAGTTGTTGGATGAGGTCTACTGCTGGCTTCTGTAGTGAGGAACAGACTGAAATATTCCAGTTAGAATACAAATCTTACAAGGGCACAGCATGCTGCATATAGTATATACATAGATATGCAAACATATATAATCGTAGCATCTCTAGCATATACATATATTATAATACATATATTAGACTTAAAACATACAGTTCAATATAAACTTCCACCTCCTCAAGATACACATATGCAAATAGTCTAAAATCAAAAAGGAAAAGTAAATTAAAAGTCTAAGATAGCACTGTTACCAAATGTGTGGGTAGGGAATGCTCAGGCTGTGGTAACATGGATATTTACACACAATACTCTAGAATCCTAAGGCTCAAATGACTAATTTTCTCTATTCTGAAAAGTTCCGCTTTAAACTCCATGATCTGCAAGTTTACCATGGTAAGGTAAGAGGTAAAACTCAGAGTCCTGAGGTTTTCCTAAGGACAGCCCTCTGTGTATGACTAAAGAAAGCAAAATGTTGCCAGACACGGTGGTGCACACCTTTGACCCAGCACTGGGAAGGCAGAGGCAGGGGGATCTTGGTGACTGAGGCTAGCTTGGGCTAAGTTAAGAAAGTTACAGGTCAGTCAGAATTAGACAGTGAGATTTCATCTCAAAAACCATTTTAAAGCAAAATGGCACCTAACTAGAATATTATGGGTTGGAGCATGGCTCAGAGGGTAAAGGCGCTCGCTGGCCATGAAGCCTCGTGTCCTGAGTGAGCGCACTGGGATAACCATGGTGGAGAGAAAAAAATCGACCCCATAGGCCGTCTTCTGGTCCCCCCACCCCTAAATCAATCAATAAATGTAATATAAGAGTTAAAAAACAGGCATTATGACTAATTTTTGATTACACAAGAGCTGACTACATAACTGCTTTGCTTCAATCATTGTTAAATCTTGTCAGGGATGCACTAGACTGAAGTGTTCCTCTGGGCGCAGTGGAGGAGAATCTTTGACATCTAACACTGGCCTGACTCTCCTGATGCCTTCTCAGCCTTGTGTGCTTGGGCTCCGGCAGCACAAGGGAGTTAGGGTGAGTGAGATCGGCTCTGAGGCTTTGCTGCCGACCTTTACTGCAGGTGCAGTGCTTGTTAGTAATTACAGGCCTCCAGAAGAAGTCCTGCTTAACTGCAGGAATCTATTCTGGGGTCCCACGTAGCTCAGGATAACCCTGCCCTTTCCAGGTAGCTGAAGATGACTTGACTCTCTGATCCTCCTGCCCCTCCCTCCAGAATCACAGCGCCAGGTTGCTGCTTTGTTTTGTTTTTTGAGATAGGGTCTCACGATAGAGCCTAAGCAGGTCTGTAACTCATTATGTAGCCCAGGCTGGCCTGCAACTCATGGCAATCCTCCTGCCTCAGCTTTCTAAGTGCTGGAATTGTAGGTGTACATCAAGGCTAGCAATGACTATTCATCAGATCACTGACAAATTAAGACAAAAGCAAATCCTAAAGCTTGATCCGCTTTACTCGGGCTTCTATTTTCCCCAGATCATGAGTGTCAGAGACATGCTTATAAATAACTGGGATTAGGCTGTGATTTGCCCAACTGTTGTGACTGATCAGGCGGAGATGGCAAGGCGGAGTGCAGAGAAGAAACGTACGGGCGCTAAGTGAAGTGGGAGCCTTCTTTTCATGTACTTTTAGTGACACTATTTAATGGTTTTGAAATTTCAAATACTATTAAAGCAGGGATTATGCTGGGATTAGGAGGTTGTAAGGGAATTAAAAAAAAAAATCTCTAAAAATTAGGGCGTTTTAAATCTCTAGGCAAAAACATATAGAAAGTATTTGATTAATGCTCTGAATAGAACCAATAGCAAAACTCCCAAACCCAACTGGTCAGGACACAGTGTGAAAACACTAGCACTCTTATGGCGGGGCATCTGGGGCCTGAACAGCATGACTGTCTCTATCTTGAGTGGAGAAGAGAGCGTATAAATCTCCAAGCACAGCGAGACGCCTCTGCAACTCTGAGCACAGAGATGTTATCCTGACAGTCTGTGCCTCCAGCTGCTGATGCCTTTGCAAACATTCATAGGAAGGGCTATTATCCCTTCTCTCTACATTCTGGTGCCTTCCATGTAATGAGCACAACACTGGGAAACATGTTAGGGCTAGGCCTGCTATGACACCCACATTTCTTTCTCCTTAAATGGGGGATCCAAAGACAACTAAGATTGATAATCTCTTCATCTCTGTGTCCTAGAACCACACGGCTCCCCGACAATTCCTGCAGCATACGGCATTTCCCATCTGCTCCTGCTTTACAGATCAACCCCAAAGCCCACATCCATCAGTTCTCACGGCTGGAGGGAGACTGCAAGAAAGCCTAGAGGCCCCTGACCCCAGGCTCTATGGGTACACTGAGGATCCTAGTCCAGGCGACACCTACCTCCAGCTTTAGAACGTCATGCTGAAGTTTACGCTGAAATTCCAGGAAGTTTTTAATGGTCAGTTTCCCTTTGAGATCAGCTCCAAAAAAGTACGTTGTGAGGGCCGAACATAAGCCGGACTTGAGGGTGTTCCCAGTAGTTGGGCGATCTCTGTGACGCATGCCCATGCTGGTTTGGGAGCGAATGATGCTCTGAACCTAGAACAGAACCGTATTCCTGCTCTTAGACCCAGGATGGTGAGACATAGGATAGGTTACCCCTGCAGTCTTTGTGTGAACACTGTACAGCACAACAGCCTTAGGAGCCATGGCCTATCATCCCCATTTTACAGATGAGAAGACTGAGGCATAGACAGTTGAGTAGTGGCATCGAGGAGGAGGAGAACGGGATTCTGACTTGGGAAGCCTGGCATTTTATAACTGGAGGCCTCCTGGAGAGCTTGCTTTCAGGAAAAGAGGATTTGTTTGGGCTGGTGGGGGCGGAATGGTGCGAAACCTCTCCTACAAGGATAGTCATCTTTATGGCAACACTGTCTGTGTCTTAGTAGGTTTGAACATCCCACACTTCCAAGTCTACTCTAGACGTGGCAAGAGGTGGCATGGCTGTCCAAAAATTCTTTTGGTTTAAATTACTTTATGCGTATGGCCGCTATGCCTGCATATATGCTTGTGCACTATTTGTACGACAGGTGTCCGCAGAGGCCAGAAGAGGGCTTTGGATCCCCTAGGACTGGAATTCCAGGTGCTGATGATCCACCATGGGGGTGCTGGGAATTGAACCTGGGTCCTCTCGAAGAGCGTCGAGTGCCCTTAACCACTGAGCCATCTCTCCAGGCTTACATGCAAATTCTTGATGTTTAAATATATTAGAATGACTTATGGTACACGAAGTTGGTATAAAATAAGAAAATGCAGGGAATGTCTTCAGTCTGAGAAGTGTTCATCCTGGGGACCAACACAAGAGGCCTCCACGTGCACGTGAACTTTCTTGGGCAAGTCTGTGGTTGCCATGGCTCCCGCTAGTGCCCGCACTTACACTCACTCCCCCCCGGCCAAGAAAGACTGAAAAGGAAGTCGGCACGACTTGCCTGCTCAAACTCCTCCATGTCTACTTCTCCGTCTCCGTTCAAGTCAAACATCTTGAAAGCAATTTCAAAGTTCCTCTGAGGAGCTGCAAGTGAGGAAGAGAAAGGGAGGAACACATCAGTCAAGACGTAAGTCACTCCAGAAAGATGGCTTGCCCCTAAAATAATACCCAAACCAGAAAAGGACACTGTCTAGGTCAACTGTTAACTCCTTAAAACCCCAAGAGGGTTCTGTGACCAGTAAAAACTGCATTTTCCTGCTTCTGTATTTCCTTTTACGTTAAAAGAAAAAAAAAGAACATTTTTATGGGTGTTTTGCCTGCATGCATATTTACACACCAAGTATGTGCAGTGCTGGTAGAGGCCAGAAGAGGGCGTCAGATTCCCTGAGCCTGGATTAACAGCGGGGGGGGGTGGGGAGGGGGTGCTGGGAATCACACCTGGATCCTTTGCAAGAGTAGCCAGTGCTCTAAACCACCCTTAAATACTTCGGCTTTGCCATTGGCTGTAGGATACGTTTTCCCACTTTTTGGTTGTTGCTGGTTATACATGCTAGCACACACACCATGTTGTTTTGAATACGCTATTATTTACGTGAGCCTGTCTAGGTTGAGCCATACTGTTGCAATGCAAGAAGGTCAGAGTCTAGGCCTCAGCTCTTGCCTTTAAACAAGCTAGTTTTCCAGGCTGCTTTGTCAGTGAGTGCAACATCTGTGGGTGCCACTTTGTTGTGGGGACTTCAGTATCAGTATCGCTGTTCTCTGGTAGGGCAGGAAGGCAGGCTGTAAGTCATTCAGCTCCCACATCAACACTGTGCTGGCCTCATACACCAAGTGAAGCATCCTTAAATGCTAAATTTAGTTGAAGCCTAAAACCCCTCCCCCAACACCCCCAACAACAACAAACAAGATAACTCCACGAAGCTTGAAATACTTATTCTTAAGTGGCGTGATTAAAGCCCCTCCACCAGGCTTTAGTGCTTCAGAATCAATGAAACGCAATTATTACACTTCATGTGTCATAATGAAATGGAAATTAATGGCTGTTCTCCTGTGCACTATTAAGTGTTCTGGTAAAGAAGAAGAAGGTATCAACTACCCCCTCCCTTCCTTATATGCTCCCAAACTTGCAGAGCTTTAGAGAATAACTCAAAGTCTGCCCCAAAAACCACTAAGGAGATTTTCAGTTATTATCGTTTTTTACTAAACTAACAAAACAAAACGAACCCTTAAACCAGACCAAGCAATAACTGTGAGGATTATTTGTAGACACAGAGGTGTGATGAGTTTCCCACAGCATGCATAGCCAGAGAGTCCAAGCCCCCACGTGAGTTTGTCAACAGCAGTACTTCCTGGGTGCCAATTTCCTTTCAGACCCCCAGGCAGCTGGCTGGAGAGTTCCTGGCTGGCGCTTGCTTGCCTGTTGCCATGGTGGATGCTGTGCCTGTCGGCTTCCAGCTGTCTGATTCACTGGATCCTGTTCTGTTCCTTGGTCGGCTGGCCTGAGCCTCCCCGGCACACTGCCATCCCCGGTCTGTAACGACTGTTCTTTAGGCTGGAGCTACAATTGCTGAGTAGGACACCACTTGGAGAAATTTGATTCTTATGTTCATTGGCATCTTTCTTTCTCCTTCCTTTTTTATTTTTTTCAAGACAAGGTTTCTCTGTGCAGTCCTGGTTGTTTCTGGAACTTCTCTGCAGTCCAAGCTGGCCTCGAACTCAGAGATCTGACTGCCTCTGACTCCTGAGTGCTGGGATTAAAGGCTATTGACACTTTTCAAAAATGTTCTAATATTCTGCTACGATGTTAGTGTCAAACTTTGGGTTTTTGGTTTGTTGTTTGGTTTTTTTTTTTTTTTTTTTTTGAGACGGGGGTCTCATGTTGTAGTCCTAGCTGGCCTGGAACTCATTATGTAGACCAGGCAGGCCTCAAATTTACTCTGCGGGGATTAAAGGCAGGAGCCACCGTGCCCAGTTTGAGTCAAGCATTAAGATGGATATTTCAACTATTTACTGGTGGGTTTTGTACTTGCAATCTCGAAGGTTTAAAGGAGAAAGCAAAACAGGACTGGAGAGATGGCTCAGTGGTTAAGAGCACTGCTGCTCTTGTAGAAGACCTGATTTTGGTTTCCTGCACCACACTGTAACTGGGAAAAAGGGGCCCGGAATTCCGGTTTAAAAAAAAAAGGGGGGTTTTTTTTAAAAATTTTTTTCCCCTTTTTTTTTTTTTTAAAATTTGGTTTAAAGGGGGGTTTTGGGTTTTGGGGTTTTTTTTTTTTTAAAGGGGGGGGGGGCCCCCCCAATGGGGGGCCCTTTTTGGGGGTTTTTTAACCTGGGGTTTTGGGGAACCCCGGGAAAAGGGGAAATTTTTTTTTTTTTTTGGGGGGTTTTTTGGTTTTAAATTCTTTTTAAAATTTAAAAAAGGAAAAAAACCCCCGGGGGGGTTTTTTTTCCCCTTTTTTTTGGGGTTTAAAAAAAAAAAGGGGGGGGGTTTTCCGGGGGGCCCCCCAAAAAGAAAAAAAAAAGGAAAATAAAATTTTTGGGGGCCTTTCCCCCCCGGGCCCCCGCCTTTTTCCCCCCCCAAAAAAATTTTTGCGGGGGGGAAAAAAAAGGGGAAAAAAAAAAAAGGGGGGGGGGAAAAAAAAAAACCCCCCGGGGGATGGGGGGGGGGGCCCCCGGGCCCCCCCCAAAAAAAACCCCCCTTTTTTTTTCCCCAAAAAAAGGGGGCCCCAAAAGGGGGCCCCCGGGGGGGGGGGGGAAAAAAGGGGCCCCCCCCCCGGGCCCCCCCTTTTTGGGGGGGGGAAAGGGGGGGGGCCCCCCCCCCCCCGGGGGGGTTTCCCCCCCAAAACCCCCCCCCCCCCCCCGGGGGGGGTTTTTGGGGGGGGGAAAAAACCCCCCCCGGGGGGCCCTAAAAAAAAACCCCCCCAAAAAAATTTTAAAAAAAAAAATTTTTCCCCCCAAAACCAGAAAAGGAAAAAAAAGGGAAAATTTTTAAAAAAGGAAAAAAAAAAATTTTAAAAAAAAAAAATTTTGGGGGGGGGGGAAAAAATTTTGGGGGGTTTTTTAAAAGGGCCCTTCCCCGGGGGGGGAAAAAAAAAATTTTTTTTTTTTTTTCCCCCCAAAAAAAGGAAAAAAAAAAAAGGGGGGGGGGGGTTTTTAAAGGGTTGGGGAAAAAAAAAAATTTTTTTTTTTTTCCCCCCCCGGGGGGGCCCCCAAAACCCCCCCCCGGGGGGAAAATTTTTTTTTTGGGGGGGGGGAAAAAGGGTTTTTTAAAAGGGGGCCCTTGGGGGGGGTTTTGGGGGAAATGGGGCCCCGGGGGGGCCCCCCCCCCCCCCCCCCCCAAAAAAAAAAAAAAAACCCCCGGGGGAAAAAAAAAAACCCCCCCCCCCAAAAATTTTTTTGGGGGGGGAAAAAAAGGGGGGGGGGGGGGAAAAAAGGAACCCTTTTTTTCCCCTTTTGGCCTTTGGTTTTTTTGGGCTCCAACCCACCCCCTCCCTTTTGGTTTTTCCAAGACAGGGTTTCTCTGTGTAGCCCTCGCTGTCCTGGAACTTGCTTTGTTGTGGTCCAGGCCATCCTCAAACTCACAGGACCACCTGTGTCTGCCCCCTGGGTGCTGGGATTAAAGGCATGCGCTACTATGATGGCTAAACAGTTTATCTCCATTATCATATGTCACTGGAATTAAATATACAGCAAAAAATTACTCATGTTTCAAAGAAATCTAAAAAATTCCACTTCTGCTGGTATCCACTGCACGACAGAAGTGGAAGAAAATGGGTAATTTTCTGAGTCAGATAAGTAAGTAAACTTTTTCTCTCTAAATCTTAAAAGGAGCCATACCTAAGCCTCCTTTGGCACTGAAACAAAATTATCAAAACGGCTAGATTTTATCAAAGATACAATCCACCTTACTGCTTAGAATATAATGAAGTCAGTAAAATATTGAGTTAAAACAACAGCAAAACCAAAGCAGAACAAAAGGCACCCAGAGGAGTAAACTGAGGCTCAGAGCGGTTAACCTTGTCTAGGCGAGAGCATCACAGTACGTGGCTGGCCTGGAACCTGCCCTGAGTCACACTGGGACCCAGTAAGAACACACACACACTCATGTGGAACAACACACTTGTTTCATGCTGAGATGTTCTGACCTGAAGACAAAACAGGACTGAGCTGCTGCTGCGTCAGTCTCTACAAAGCTGAGAGCTTAGGGTGCTCCTCTCAGTGGAACCTGCAGATACACTGCTTGGCAGCTTAGACCTGGCTCAGGTGTAACCTCAGACCCAGACTCTCGGAGCTGTGCCATGTCGTTCAAGATTCTGGACATGAACCATGCTCTCCCATTCTTCCCTGGTGTTTCTCTCTAGGCCCTGCACTCACCGATGCTATGTGCCTAGTTCCTGTGATGCCTGGGGCTTAATGACAGCAGACAATATGGAGACCCTGAATCGTGGTCCAGGCGAGCATTTAGAAAGGCTTTGTCTGGCCAGCGTTGAAAGATGAGCTGTAAAGGAGGTGAGCTTCAGAGCAGGTCGCAGCAGCTCTTGTAAACTGGAGGATGTGAACTAAGGTGTGGGCAGTGCTAATGGAGAGAGGAGAACTCCGCCTTGCCTGAGGGAGGCAGGGACTGTAGAATGTAAGGTTAGTTAGCTGAGGTGGGTGGACAGTGAAAAGGGTGACGTGACCGGCTTCCATGACTGGGTATCTTTATGTCACTTAAAAGAAGGAATTAAACCCATGAGAGAGGGGTTACTGCCATGTTTAGGGACCCTGCAGCAGCACACTCTGACAGGGATGGTGAGGAGACAGTGGAAATGTGGACCGTAGGTTAGGAGGTTAGGGCTGGGGGCTGCTGGAATATTGTGTGGTCAAGGAGTCAGACATGAAGTTGTCCCCGAAGAACTGAAGAGAAGGCTGTGGCAAGCATGGAGCATGGGGGAGAAGCCGGTGTTTAAGGAGCAGGGAAACGGGAAAGCAGCAGCAGAGAGCAGGCACATCGGGAGGACAACAGGAAGATGGCTAGAAATTGCCTGGGCCAGCCCAGCGTTCCCAGGCACGCCCTGTCTCTCTCCACTGCACAGCAGCGTGGAGTGCTGCTTGCGATTCCAGCTTTAGCATCGTCTCTTATTCTCTTTCCATTATATTTATTTTACACGTGTGTATGTGTGTGTCTAGGTCAGAGGTCAACTTTCAGGAGTAGGTTCTTTCCTTCTATTACGTGAGTTCTGGGAATTGAATGCTGTTGTCAACCTTGACAGCAAGCACCTTTACCTCCTGAGCCATCCTGCCGGTTCCATTTAAAATTTTATATTGGAGCATCTGTGTGCACGTGTGTTCACTGGCTAAAGTACACACGTGGAATCAGGGGCAACTCTGTAGGACTCAGTTCTCCCTCCCACCACGTGCCTCTCAGGGATTCAACTCAGGACATAAGGCTTGGTGGCAAGTGCCCTTATCTGCTGAGCCACCTGGATGGGCCCATAGTCTTTTATTTTTACCGTCCTTTAGTTTCACAAAGGTATATGCACAATTATTTAAGTGACTAAATGAGTTTTCCATCAAATCATGGTTAATCTTCTTACAACTAACGTTAAATTCATTTTACCAATAAAAGAGCATGCTATATGTGCAAGTTCCTGTGACTTTCTGTCTTGCTTGGGTCCTCTGAGCCAAGCATGGGCTGTTTTATGGAGCTACTCCGGTGGCTTATTAAGGCACATGCAAGGACACACCAAGGCTGAACTGCTGTCCTCTGGCACTACAGAGGTTAAGCCCCACAGCCACTGTTCCGTACATTATGATTTGAGCATGCGCAGGACCTACATCAATGTAGGTCCCCAGTCAGGGATCCTCTTAATCTGTTCGGTCTTCCAGCAGCCACATCAAAACATGCAAGACAAGCAAGCCACAGAACAGCATGCCTTCAAGACATGCTTTTGGGGGATCTCTGGGAAGCCGCCCTGCTTCCCTTTAAGTGTAAAACTCACCGTGATTGTAAAATCTAGCTGTCACCAAGCTTCAGGGGTCCTAGGTTTATGGTAACTCATGACCTGCTTCCACAGGAAGGCTAGAGAGGCATTCTTTTGAACTTGAGGCTACCCACAGAGCGAACAGTGAGGCTTTCCCTTTCCAGAGCCACAGAACCTATTTGCTACATGATTTCTATGGTCTAGCCACATGCTGGAATGGATTAAAATGGACATGGCAATGTTTCGCTGCTAGGCTGTGGAGCTGTATCAGGTCTAATCCAGTTACAAATCTATTTTCACAACAGTTTCATACCATGACACTAATGACAGCAACAATAACAACCTTATACTACCCCAGAGCACATTTTGAACATTCCGATTCAGTAATAATCAAAAAACAAGTGTCTTTGGTCTGCACGCATCAAGTCAAACATTCAGATGGCAAGAGCAGTAGCCACTTGGGGGCTACTCTGCTTACTAAGCTTATGCACGGGGGGGGGGGGGGGGGGGGGGGGGGGGGTACGGGGCGGGGTACAGGGACGGGGGACACTCTAATCACAATTCTTCTCACAGCAGGAGCTTCCTGCTGCCTGCGGCTGGGCTGCCGGTCAGTTACTGACGGAGCCTTGAACAAAGGGACAGGTTACCCTCTAAGCAAGCTGACTTCCAGTTAATTTGGCTCTCCAGTCAAAGAGCTACTACCCATAAACATCGCTCTTGCTTATAATGGACTCTGTGGGCTACAGTGAGGTAACTGAAGGGCAGTAGCAGAGGATTCTGAGTCAGGAAAACCTTTCGACCGTGAACCTCCATTCAGGGGTTGGCTTCTCTGCTATATCTGAACAGCTGATCAGACAGTCTCTGATTATCTGAGATGGAAGTCCCCATTTCTGAGACCCAAACTCTGCCAACTATGTTAACTTTCTTATGTAAGAGCCCCAATCTACTGTGTAGCTCTTATAAGCTAACACAGTTTCATTGGCTGGAGAAATAAAAAAAAAACAAAAACAAAAAAAACAAAACAGATCTGCAAACCCCCAGAACCATTATCCTATCCCTACCAGGACTCTCAGACTTGCTTGAGATCTTCAGCATCCCAAAGGTCTATTTGTGAAGCACCATAAGTGGGCAATACCTCACAAAGCAACATTCTAAATACAATTACTTCTGGACTCGATATGCTTTTGAGAACAAGACTACATTCTTTGTTTTTAAATAATGGTCTAGGTTATCACATGATGCCAGACAAGACTACTTTTTTTTTTTTTTTTTTTTTTTAATTAATGGGCTAGATTACTGCGTGATGCCCTGGTGTCTTGTTCTCTTGTTCTTTGTAGGGTTAGGGGAGGGGGGGACCCCGTAAGAGGGACTGGAAGACCTGAGTTTGGTTTCCAATACCAATATCAGGCATCTTATAAACACCTATAACTCCAGGGGACCCAACATCATTTTCTGGCCCCCAAAGGCATTTACATATATGCTGAAAGGACAACATAAACCCCATTTGTCTCCATCTAAGGACCAGGCCTGATTTCCAAAAAGGCCATAAGGCACTAGCTTCAGAAATAGACCATAAGTCCCAGAAACTAGGTTATATCATCCAGACTGGCCTTGAACTTCAATATGCTCCAGCTCTGCCTCTGGAGTGCTGGGATTCCAAACACACACACTACCACTCCTAGCTTTAAGGATAGATTTTTCTGGTGCTCGCTTCAGCAGCACATATACTAAAACTGGAACGATACAGAGAAGATTAGCATGGCCCCTGAGCAAGGGTGACATGCAAATTCGTGAAGTGTTCCATATTTTTTATGGGGGGATGGGGAAAAGGGATAACATCTGAAATGTAAATAAATAAAATACCCAATTAAAAAAAAAAGAAATGTAAAAAGACAAAAAAAAAAGGACACACACACAAAAAAAGAGTAGATTTTCTGACTGCTTCAGGTTCTGGCTGCTGGAGGATGTCTGGAGGAACGCTTGTCCTTTATGGAGCAGGGAGCATTCATTCCACTGTCAAGTGTGCCACAGCTGTGGCTTCTGAAGAATGCTTTCCAAAATGCAAGTATCCTCAGAATCGGTTTAAAGGCAACTAAGCAGCAGCAGATGGATCCTCCTTTCATTGACCTAGGCTGGTTATTTCAGTCTGCTTTGTAGGTATTCTGGAAACCCACTGGGCTCCGCCCTCCCACTCTGCTGGAAGGGACCTGTGGGGGTGGGGTGGGGGTGGGGCTCTACAGAGGGTGCTGAGGGGTGCTGAGGGGACCAGCAGGGTTGCTGCGATTGCTCCAATGCCTGAAGAGCTTCAAAGCCACCTCCCTAAATAACACCTCAGATTTCCCTCTATCCAGGACAGGGTTTGGGGCCTCTCCTTATCCTGAAGTCCAACAGAATGAGGACAGCCACCTGGGGGAGTCACCTGGTCCTTTTCCAAGTCCTGGAAGCCAAGAAAGCAAACTTTCAGAGAACTCAGTTGGGTTCTGCTAAAGCCTCGGCAAGCTGTTAGGGAGCCAGGTGCTGGCTGGGATCTTCACAGGCTAGCTCCCAGTCATCTAACACGGCTACACTACTGCCGAAGCCTTGGGGATGCCTGGGTTCCAGTGCCACAGCATGTACGAGTGACTCACTGCACTGGCCAGCAGCCCTCCAAACACAGCATCCAGATGATCACCTGGGACTGTTCTATCTCAGTATCACTCAGTAAGGAAGCAGCCTACAGGAGAGAGGAAGTGTCCATGGAACGATGACTCAGGGGCTTCAAAGGTAAAACGGACATAGCAGACAAACTCTTGCCCAGAAGGTTCTGAGTCTAGGGTTGTCACCTGCAGGGTCACATTTAGGCAAAGGTGGCCAGTGTAGGAAAATGGAGTGGTCCAGCTGAGCTGTCCCAGTCCCGGAGGCTGACGTCTGAGCTAAGTGCAGGGATGAGGTCACCAACTGTAAATAGTGCTGTAAGGGCTAGCACAGTGATGACGTCACCTGCTGTAAGAGCTCAAGCCCTGCTTGGAAACTGGGACTTCATCCCACCCACACAGTGAGTAACTTGTAATGCACTCTCCCACAGGTCGGTAAGCTGTCAGATCCTCACAGGACCCCCACTCCTACTCATGGGCCTCTTTCTCGACCACCAGACAAAGCAAGCAGAAGGGCTAAAACTCTCTGCACCGTCAGTGCCTTAGGCAGCCTGTGGCCTCTCACCTCTGCTCTGCCCCTGGTGCTGAGTTAGTGGCTGCAAGAAGGGAGAATCCCTTCTCAAGAGACAACTTCAGTTGCTCCTGCACTATAGTGAACCAAACTGCGCCTGGAGTTGAAGAGGGCCTCATTGGTAAAGAACACAAACGACAAACCCAACCTGCTTAATTTTTTTTTTTTTTTAAACGGCCATGCATCTGTATGGTCCATGGTTCTTACATATCAAGACTCAGTCTTGAGGCAGGGTCCTTCTGTGTATCCCACACTAGACTCAAACTTGCAATCCTCCCAGTGCTGAGACTGCAGGCATGCTTCATCACACTTGGTCCCCCACTTATCTGAGCTACACAGAAAAGTTCAACATGTTCGAGACCCCAGGCAAGTCCTGCTAGGATCCAGGATGCCTCAGCTCTCCTGGGGCTTTCAAGGAAGAGAGGGATCAGAGGGATTCAGAGGGACAAAGGCCGAAGAAAATAGGGAAGAGAACCAGGTCTGGTTCACTGTGGACTGAACACACAGGGGAAGTAAGGAGCTGTGAGGCTTCCTTAGAGTTTGCTGGAGAGTCTAGAGAAGCTGCCCAGTGTATGCTTAGATACGGCTTTCATCAACAACCTTCCCCTTTGAGACTTGAATGCCCAGTGGTTCTGCAGATGGTTATGCATAGCACATCACCGTCCTAGAGGACAGTGGCACTGGAGTTGACCTATATATTTAGAGGGTGAAGCACCCTCAACTGTATGAGAGTGGTGGCCTTCAGCAGGTGGCCAAAGACCCTGTTAGTTGCTGCTCCTGGGAAGAGCTCATGGTGCTGCAGCTGAACCTAGAGGAGAAACCAGTGACTCAGGAGTCACCCTAGTTCCAGCTTGTCTGACATCTGCTCACCCTGATCTGAGAGCTTTGGGCCTGGTGGGTGGTCTGTGGACAAGGATAGAGGAGAGGACATGTTCTAGAGCTATCGTGCCCCAAGCCTGTGGCAGGAGTTTGGATTGTGGAACTATCTAGAACTCATGCCTTCTGAGGCAGTCCTTGGCCATCAGGGTACTTTCTTCTAGAGCCTTATCCAGTTTAAGTTTAAAAAGAAACCTGAAAATTTCCACTCAAGCCCATAAGGTAGAGTGAAGAATTACATGAGCTCCTCTACGTTCAAAGCGAGGTCACTCCGGTATCATCCGTTATCTACAAGTCATTGTCGGCTTGTCTCCTTAGCAAGCAGTCTGTGTGTGTGCTGTCTGATGTCTCCAGGACACAAGGGAGTTAACAGAGAAAACATAAAGCTAAATAGAACATAAAACCCATCCAGACTATAGTTTGTTATAGAAAAATATTGTCATGGAATAAAATTTAAACTAAAGTTCTTTCTTAGGGTTGTGCTGGAATTGAGATTTAAAACACTTTCTGATCTTTTTGACAATATCATAAGTTTTAGTTTCTTACCATTTAGTAACTTGATATGACCAGCAAGGGTAAATTCTATTATTTTCTGATTATTTCTGTTGTGGCTGGACAGCTGTACATTCCCATTAATCATACTCAAGGGGAGCCAGACCACACACTGTGAAATAGCATCACGTCACTAAAGGCATCTCATTGCTGGGCTGGGGGATGATGTAATCAGTAAAGTGCCTGCTCTATGTGTGCGCACACACACCACACACACACACACACACATACACACACACACACACACAGTTTTTCACAGCATATAATTTAAAATAAGAAATTTGTTTCTATCTTTGAGAATACAGTATTTAGAAATGTCCTTGGAGAAACTAAAAGTCTACCTAAAATACTAAAGTTCATGACATGTGAAAACACACATGGTTTTCCAATACGGAATCATATAATGGGTAAATTTTGACTCACCAATACATTATTGAATATTTTCATTAATGACCACATCTCTGTATTACATACATTATATTAAGGTCCTGAGTTCAATTCCCAGCAACCACATGGTGGCTCACAACCATCTGTAATGGGATCTGATGCCCTCTTCTGGTGTGTGTGAAGACAGCAACAGTGTTCTCACATACATGAATAAATCAATCTTTGAAAACAGAATGCTACTGAACGTATTGCATAGGTTTACAGTAGCTGGCTCAGGCCACTGTGTTATGGGGTAACCAAAAAACTCAGCTACCCTGAGTTCTTTTCCAATATACCTTTTAAGACCAACATCATTCTATATGTGATTATTTCATTAGTCTAAACTCATGGAAAGGATAGGAACTTTACCAAGTGCTTGATGAAGGCTGTCCAGAGTAAGTCAGGAGCCGTCAGTCACATGTAACGGTCAAGCACACATAGTTGTAAAGGCTGCACACATAGTTGGGAACACTCTGAGAATGTGGTAGTCCAGGGAGAAGAGGGATAACAAACTGCGTCTCACAGAGGTGATCAATACTAGATGTTTCTGTGTGTGTGCTGGGGATGTGACATAGGGCCGAATGTACTAGTTCATCTCCACGTCCTGTTACAAAGGACTGCTTCAGATAGCTCGGAGGATGGAGCCCAATCTAGACAGTTAAACCTTTCCACAGATCCGGGGGGGGGGAAGCTACCCAGTCACAATGCCTACACTCTGCATACTGCCTAGACAAGCCCATGCTCTGGGACTTACAGACTATCCAAGACACCCTTAAAACTGGCCGGTGCCAAGCTGTTTTTTCTGGCAGCACTTACTGGGAGGTTCTACTCAGAAGAACCAAGTTTCTGCTCTAGTATGTTCTAAACAGTGAATTACAAATTTAATGTATTCTCAGAACAGACGTAAAATTGGTATTGATCCAGTTTTGCTGGTATTTGGAAATCCTAGGAGTGGGAGACCTTTACTCGTCATTGAAATGCTGTGTGCTTAATCGATCAATTGCTCAAGTTTCTGAATATTGATAGTATGAAATACATCATGTCAAGAGATTCTGAACTTTAAGACCTCTTACAAAATATATAATATATATTATATGATATGATATATATAAGTTATATATGTGTAATTTATTTATTTTGCATGTCTCCAGCTTCTAGCTGTATAGACAGTCTACCTCCAACTTCTTCTACTGCTGTTCTTGCTATAAAACACATTCCAGCTGGATGCTCACCACCACCAACTTCCTACGTGAAGACAAGTGTAAGGACTGACGGCTCCGGTTGACAGTCCAGAGCCAGTCTGAACTTTATCCTGAAAGCCTCGTCTCCCATCTATATACCTGGGCTATTCTGAGACTGCTTGTGCTGTCAGGTGTGTTCGGCGCCAGAAATGTCAGAGAGCTTAGATTTCTCCAGGGTGCCCGCAGGAGGGACTCTAGGAAGCAATCCCGTGTTGCACCCGTATAAGGTCAGGTTCCACAGCGTAAATATACTCTCTTCAGCTTCATTACTGTTTTATGCCCAAATTACATCCGCCTGTGTGACAGAATCCCGTCCTCGTATCCACAGAGCTTAAAGAAAAATGCTCACCGACTCAACCTTCTTTTCATTTTGTGTGGCTTCATTTCAAAAATAGAAGTTCAATAACCAAGGCAACGGCTTGTGCTGAGATGGAATTTGTCACCTCGCTGCTTAGATCTAGCTGCTTTATTAAAAGAATCCGAGTTTGTTACTTAACCCATTCAATCTGAAGGGACCCTCTTTATATGCTACTCTGGTATCCAAAAGCTATTTGGTTTTCAATTAACTGTCCCATTAGAAAAAAAATTCTGGCTATTATAATTAATTTTCTGGCTTTGTTTATATACAATAGAGAATATTAATGTAAAATACTTTTAAATATTAATCAAGAAGCTGAAGGTATGTGCAGAAATATAAAATTTTAATATGTATAAAGTAATAGTTGATAAAATTTCATTTATCTAGCCAACAAATATCCGTGGAGTACTTGTATATGCCGCAAACTGTGCTGCTAGCTTCTCTAGGATAGATGCTAACTGGGGAAAACACGCAATGGCAGTATTCTTTGTCCTGATCCTCTTGAGACAAGGTTTTGCTCTATGTTTCAAGCTGGCCTTGAATTCACTATATATCCTGGCTGATCTCAACCTTGCCCCAGACTCCCAAATGCTGGGGTCCTCGGATGCGCCCCCATCCTCAGCTTGCAACGGCACCTTAAAAACCTTTTTTCAGAAACAAGGAAGGAGCCAACCATGCAGCCTGAACATCCATAGCCTGTGAGCTGCACGGTTAAGGTAAAAGGCTGGGCGTGCTGACAGGCGTGCAGACAGGTATAAAACACTGGATTCCAGTCCAGCTCCTAAGACACGCAGGGCTTAGAGGCCACAAGTGAGGGCCCTGAAGCAGAGTAACTGCTGAGAACTAAGGTCCCAGGGAACCTTCCAGCTACTAGTGGAAGACAAAGAGGACAGGATGGCCCTGAGGATGAGGGGACAGTAATCAGAAGAGTTATCTGTGATTTGGAGAGGGGTAACTTTCAGTCTGCCCCAAGGTAACAGAAGAGAGACAGGGCATGACACTAAAGTCCATGTGACACCGTTATGAGTCAGGCATCCTTCCAGAAGAATCCTGTCTCATTCATCCCAACTGAACCCCTTGGGTGGTGGCTGATACAATGATTGACACATCTACTTTCTGGAGAGCCGGGGCCATGGAAACGACATACTGTTCTCACACACAGCTGCTTAGACATGACCCCACATGCTGTGTATTTGAAAGGATTTTTAAAATCATCAACATTATTGTAGTTGTACAGCATGTGTATGTATTTGTAAGAAATATGCAAAACAATGAGACGATTTACTATTTACTCAGTCAACTTCAGCTACTGAAAAACACAATTCAACTTCTTTATTCATTGTCTAAAATCTAAAAGAGCCAAAACCAGACTGCGCTGAGTTCTGCCTGACTGTCATTAGAGCTACAGAAACGTTAAAGCCCTAGGTACTGAGCACGCCACAGGGTCTCTCTGGTGGTTTTCCAAGCCTCATAGTGAATAGCAAGGAAGATGCTTCATCTCGAGCTGTTATGAATGTCTCATCACCATTGCCTTCCCAACCAAGGCTGCTCCACGTCAGGAGCTCACGGGATTAACAATTTTAATTAGGATAGATATGGAGATAGGAATGCAAAATAAATAGTTATTTGTCAAAATAAAATCGATTGACAATAATAGGCAAGAGCCAGATTTTTAAGTTACACTGTCATTATGTAGTATAGCATTAGTAAATGACCCAAATTAATAATATTCAGCATCCTAGATAAATCCTGATAGCATTTCTCTGTTCTTGGTTATGAGGAAAAATGCCCATCGTCCATCTTAAGACCGTGAGCAAACACTGCAGCTGGGCAGTGCAGATAATGAGTCATTAATAACCGTGCCTCTGTATTCTCGTTTGAGTCTTATTAACCTACTTTAAGGAGCAGAGGCTCTTTGGAAATTACTTAATAATAATTATTAATCATCTTGCCTAGTAAGAATCTAAACTTATTTTATTGATGAATAGCTAGCTAGTAAATATTTTAAGTATAATTACTAGACAGTCTGCTTAATAAAGATGCTCATGCTAAAAAAAAAATGTCAAGTGAATCCATCAAAGCAGACCAGAGAAGTGGGGTGCAAACAGCAGAACCTGTGAATCTGGCCTAGGGGAGGGGACAACACCCGGGTTCTGAATTAGCATAAGGAATCGAGCGTGTTATGAAATATAATAATTTAAAAACACTGTCTTCCTCAGTTAGCCGGCACAGCTGCAGACTGAAGACATTAACAGCTACAAAGACTATTCCTGGCCTAGGATACCAACAGCAAGACTGTTTGGGGGAAGAAACAAACACAGCAACCCAAATATATTTTATATTCTCATTCTTAATGATCAAACTAACCTGAAGAAAGGCAGTCGTCTTTCTTTATTGATCTTCATTGACAAAGCTGTGTACCCTGCATGCTCCATGTGAATGTCCTTGCAAAACTACCTGCTGCTTTTAAGTTTTATATATTGCAGGATGAAAGAAGAGAAAGACAGCCCGAAAAAGATTTATACTCGGGGATGCTGAGATCTACTATTCCAGCTTCGTGCTTGCTTCTACTGCAACCACGTCAAAGCTACTTCTTCATCAAAGCTGCAACTACGTAGAAGACTTGCTTCCAGAACTTTTCCAGAACAGCTGGCTTGCCTGTCCAGCCTTTCTGACTGTCACAGTCACAATGTTAGCTAAGCAATGAACTTTCTCAGCACATATGACTGGAAGGCAAATGATGCCCACTAGCTCTCCTTTGACTAAGCCAATTTTCCCATTTCCCTTTGGGCCCCAATTGGGAATTCTTCGCCCCAATTCAGCTGGAAGCAGACAAAAGGAGATCATCGCCCCAGTTCCTTATGTTGGGGTGGGTGGTTCTGGTTACTTAGAAATTATACATATGTTGTCATTTAAAGGATACTTTACAAATGTAGCTTTGGACAGGGAGGGAACTAGAGAGCTTAAACTCAGGGATTTTTACCTTTCCTGTCCTCTTCTCTATCCTTCCTTCCTTAGGTAAAAGGGAGGAGGAAAGAAAGGAGGCATATAGTAATACCATAGAAATCATAGAAATAGATAAATAGGGATAGGTTAGTAAATTTACTCCTAGTGATTATAGGTGTAATTAGTACATGGTAGAATTTTAATTGTACAAGGAGTTATCTTTATTGTATAGATTTTTTACAATTTAGGTTTCATGGTATGAGTTTTTTATTGATATAAAAGTGAGTTATATTGTTACTCTTATAGTATTGTGCCTTATAACATTTGGAATACAGCTTAGACCCAGTCTTCTTTAACTTTTTAACTGATTTGCATGGTTAGCTGTGAGTTAAGAGCCTGTAGCAATTGCATGGCTCTGAGTTTATTTTTAGAATGTTTTCTGATTTTAATTAGAAATAGCAAAAGGAGTTAATGGCAACAGTCAAGATTGCTCTACATAGATAGTTGGTTTTCAAAAACGTCAGAAGTCCACAGAAGTCATCACTAGCATTTCTGTATTAATGTTCATTTTATTAAGAGACCTGTCTGCTCCTGACAGCTTCCCTGTCTTGGATTCTAAGAAGAAATTGAGCTATCTGGAGTTACTCTAGTTTGTGGTGAGATACCACTAGGCAAGAATTGCCTCTTTTCATCTAAGACAATACTTCCAGGAAAAGGACACACTTGCAGAATAGTCGACTGATTATATCGCAAGACAGAGTAATCAGCCCTTAAAAATTCTGCATTACTAGGTCTGTCAGATGATCCTGGGCTATCCAATATCTTGGGCTGAAGACCAAATGCTCCAACGTTTTGAAGTAAGGGACTGTCCAGGTGTTCAGCGGTCTGTATAAATTGGCTAAGTTTTGGAAGCCATGCTTTGTGCTTCCCATATCTTCAGTTAATTCAGTCATTCTGGATTTCTGATGGGGTTGAAGACTTATAGTCTCACAGCCAACACAGGCTATTTACTTTGAGAGGATAGTTATCAGATGGCATTCATTTTAACGACAGGACATAAGCCAGGTTCAGAACTAAGTCTTTTAGTTAAGAGAGATAGCAGAGGTTCTATTTAGGTAACAAAAATGATAGACTGGGTATTAGGTCTATCTTGCACTTTAACAATTACAACATGGTAATATAGTTTGTGTTCAATTTATAACTGAGAGAAAAGAGTCTTTTAATTGGACAAAAAGGGGGAAGTGTTGTGGATAGCCCCAGCCTTGTATTTTGATGCTAGTTCCACTTTCCTGGGAGGGGCTGCAGAGGAGGAGTGAATCTGTACACAGGTGACGTCTTGTGAACCTTCTGTCTAATTAAACTTGTAAAATAAAGGCTAGAGCCAGTGATTGGGCAGTAGAAGGGGAGGCGGAGAAAAAGGCTTAGGGGAAGAGAGAGTAAGAGGAATTCGATGTAGAAGGAAGTCAACGGAGGGAAGGTGAGGGAGTAGGTAGCCAACTACGGAGGAGCCAGAGGTGGAAGGACAAGCATGTGGCCTGGATAAACCGCAAATTATAAGGGATCTCATAGCTGGGGAATAGAGTAGTGTAGTGGTAAATCTGCCCAATCTAGGCATACAATTTATATCATAATTATTGAGTTTGTTTTCCTTGACTGGTCTTATTTGGGTCAGAGATTTACTGCACAAATAACTCAACAGTTTAGGTTGGAGAACGTACAATAAATAAGGTAAACAATGAATGACCCAGACTCTGAAGTGGAGATTAGGGCCGAGGAGGCAAGACAAAAGTTTCTGAGCGTGTGTGTGAGTGAGTGTGTGTGTGTGTGTATGAGACAGGAAGACAGCTGCTCAGTGGTTAGTTAGCCAAGGAAGGCCCTTTACCCAAGTTTGTATGGGCAACAGTAAGAAATCAATGTCACTTACTTTATGTACAAGATGTTTCTTATCAAACTGCCAAAGAGTCTGCATGAGAATGAACACTATTAAACGGGAAATCACACTGCACACACTCTTCAGGAAAGCAGCCTCCCTGGCTTTATTCTAAAGTGAGGTAAACTGGAGAAGAACAATCTGCCACTCATAGTTCTTAGATTTTCTTTCTGACAACAGCATACAGCTCCTCAAGTCCCTGGGGTCCTACGCCTCAGTCTGCTAGGGCACAGTGTTGGCAGCACCAAGGGCTGGTGGGAGTCACCCACTGAGTGCCAGCAACTCAGCAGATGGGTGGTCCTGCCTCAGCTGAGTGACCCCTTCCCACTGGCTTACTGGTTTTCTATGGCCCCAGCTACCTGCTGTTTATCAGAAAAATGAATACACTAATGCATTTCATGTTCCAGTCCTATGGCAACTGACTTGCAATGCCTGATTATCATCTATCCATTTATCCATCCTCCTCCCCCTCCTCCCTCCCTCCTCCCCTCCTCTCACCTCCCTCCTCCTCCATCCTCCCTCTCTCCCTCTCCCTGTGTGTGTGTGTGTGTGTGTGTGTTGTGTGTGTGTGTGTGTGTGCACGAGTGTGAGGGTGTCAGAGAATAGCTTAGGGGTTGCTTTTCTCCTCCCGTGGCTCGGAGAGACTGAATTCAGGTTGCCTGTCTTGGTGACAAGTGCTTTTACCCACGGAGCCACTCGAGGGTGCAGTACTAAAACTCTGAGGCTTAGGGAGTTGTCTGTGCTCTCCCAGCACGAACTTGGGAACCATTTACTGTGCTTAGGCTGTAATGGCCCCTTGCTCCCCCACAGCCCTACCCCAGCGCACCATCTGTAGGATATTTTCCTTGGCAGCTTGCTAGATAAAGTGGAAAACAGTGTGCAGCATTAAGATTGCAGGGATGCTTCGGCTGCTGTCAGAGCCCTGCCTCAGCTCAGCCTTAGGGAAAGAGAGGCAGCGAGTGAGTTCCAGCTACACTACAGACAAGGAGAGCTGGGCAGCAAGGCGTGGGAACCCAGAGGCTGGTCAGTTTAGGCTCTTATCAGAAAATGTCTACTCCTTCACAGTGGGGCTAGGGGTAAGTTCTGGAACATTTTGTATACTGAGTCTCTTCGTCTGTAAAGTGAAGGCAACAACAGTACATGCTACAGGGTGAAGTGTGGGAAACATGCACATCATCAGTACATCTGAAGAGCAGCACGAAGAATGTGAGCAGCCAAAAAACCTTCCAAATGTGTTGGCGGGGGGAACTCAACAGGGGCTGGAAAGATGGCTCAGTGGCTAGGGCAGTGTGCCTTTACAGAGGATCAGGGTTGAGTTCTCGGCAGCCACAATGAGTGGCTCTGTAGCATTTGCACACCTGTGGCACACACACATATACTCAGGTATATACTCATATCCAGAAAATGATCTGTACTTTTTAAAAATGAGTCAAGGCGTGGCCTGGGTGTGGCAAAGCATACCTTTAGTCTTGGTACTAGGGAGGCAGAGGCAGGTAGATCTCTGTGACTTGGAGGCCAGCCTGGTCTATAGAGTGAGTTCCAGGATGATAGTCAGGGCTACACAGAGAAACCCTGTCTCAAAAAAAAAAAAAAAAAAAAAAAAAAAAAGAAAAAAAGAAAAAAAGCCAAGGTACACTATTTTGGGGTTGTTATAACGATGTTAACGGGCATTCTCATTATAGCACTGGGCTGGCACATACATTCCTCTGACAGTGGCACCCCACAGTCAGCTGTGACACGGCAGAAGTCTAGTCCTTTTTTCCTTTGTTAGCAGTTACATGGACGGAGTAAGGCTGACAGTAGTTAGTCACGGCTGAAATTGTCTTCCATCTGTTAAAACCCATAGCTGGACACAGTGGTGTAGAATGGTGTATACTTGCAGGTTGAGAGACAGGGGGATTCCAAGTTTGAGGGCAGCCTAGTAGTACATAAAGAGACCCAGTCTCAAAGCCACCACCTGACTCAGGGTTTTATCTTTTACAGAAACTCAGCTATGGCAGGAGAGGAGACAGTGAGGAGATGAAGTGAGGTGAGATGGCCGTCTCTTTCCTAGCTGGAAGAACATTCGGAATCACTTTGTCAACATCGTGTCTGCAGTGTTGGGGTTGAATCCAGGACCGTGCAGTACTAGGCACCACTGCCCTGCAGCTGTATACAACCCTCACCTGAGTCACATCTTAACAGACTACACAGAGAGCTATGAACATTTTGTTTAGTTTTCCTGAATGATCACAATTCATGCTAAGCGAAAGTGCCGCAGAGTTGCACATCCAAATAGTTTAACTTAAAAACCAAAAACTTACTGGTGTTCTACACATGTGAAAACTGAGCTTTGAGTCTCTAGAAATATCATCCCAAGACTAACAAGTGACCAGTCAACATGAGCAGGACAACCGAGCAGGTTTCCTTAGAGGAAGAAATGCCACATGAAAACAGGGTGTGTGGAGTGGCACCATGCCGTAGCAGTCACTGTGTGCATCTTGTCTTCACTGAACACAGAGCCCAATCACAGCAGGGGTAACCCAGCAGGCTGTTGGATTTTAGAAATTCTACCTCAGATACCTTAGGTTTGCTTTTTATCCTTTCAATCAAGTTTACACACAAATTACCAAAAAAAACCCAAAAACCCAAATGGAATCTCGTAGCATTTACAGTCTGCTAACTGTGAGCTAGGAGCTGTTTCCCAGCCAATCAGCTGGGCTGTTTGTGCTTCTGTGTGCTCTTTCCAGACAGACAGGATGGGAAGTCCATACTCACTGGAGAGGACGGTTGTGAGGAAGATGTAGTCGGAGAAGGAGATGAGCCCACACTCTCCGAGGGTGTAGAAGATGCTGCCTTCATCAGCAAATTTTTCTCGTTCCTGGGCAATTTTCTAGTAGGGGCACAGGTCCCAGCAGGAAATAGAAAAGAAACAAGTGAATTAGAACACAGACAGTAAGAACAGATGACATTTCTTCCAGCTCACTCATCCCCTAAGCACTTCTAGGACGGCCATTCAACATCCATGGATTCTTTACAGTTTGTAAGCTAATGAAGACTCCAAGACAAGAGGTGACTTGTTCTTCACTTAAACACATGGTTCATTGAAATTAGCAAACGTTTTCAGTTTTTTCCTACCACCAAACACATGGCCCAACTTTAGAACTGTCTTGCTTTAAGAATACCTGGCATTACTCTTAAGACTATTATTTGGTAGTACAAAGAAAAAAATAACAAGGAAAAGAGAAAGCTAAAAGAAAACTGGTTCCAACTGGCCAATAAATAAATAAACAAGAACCACACTGTAGGTGATCTGGAAGCAGAGGGAAGGCGGCTGTTCTCAAGGCCATACCTATGCTTCTGAAATACTCATTCTAACCTTTCCTTTTGGGTTCTTAATCTTAGACTAGAACACAGAAGAGTATTTCGGATGAAGAGTATTCTGAAATGTAATCTGGAATCAGACTTTTACCTAACTATTTATTATTATGTTGGTGGATGCTCCTGAGTTTCAGCTGTCTGATGAAAATCAGCTGTTTGCAGGACTCAGCTCCTGCTCCAAATGTGTGCACCCGACCTTTACTCAGTTCCACTAACAGGCTGCCTGACGCACGGACTCTGTCAGGGTGTCTGGCTAAAGGTTTCCTGTTCTCTGAGTTCCTCATTGAGATACTTTCAAAAACTGCAAAGGATCCACCAGAGAGTGTGCTCGAAACAAAGTCCGTAAGTTCTGGACCAACCACAGGTACTTAAGGCAATATTTACTCTGTGCACCAAGGGGGGAGAAAGAAAGGTTTTAAGAATTCAAACCAAGGCAGCATAACCAAAGAAACAATCTCATGCAAACAAGAAAGCAAAAGGCGGCCCTGCAGGCGGGAGCGTCATGAAAACAGACAAGCACCAACACACCAGCATCCAGGCACAGGCCACCACAGTTACCTCTGTCTAGTGGAGATCCCATCAACATCACAAAGGAAAGAGAAGTAGTTAAGCAATTGAGTGGGCCGGCAAAGTTGACGTGAAGTCACCCCACAGGACCCATAAACAGGTACAAACCCACAGGCCTGGGAAGTGTGGCCACACACTCCTAGATTCTATTTAGAAAGAACTTCCTGGGGCTGGGCTGCTGCTCCATGCAAGAGCTGCTTGCTACCTAGCATGCTTCCATCCCCAGCAACGCAGAAACCAAACAGAAGACAGAGAGCAAGAGATTCTCTGGCTTTCGCTTCTGATACATTACCCCCAGGACAGTATTTAGTGATTCCGTCTCTGACACAACTACTAGGATGAGCACTTAGCTCAGGGTGCTCTCAGCAAGGCTGGGTCTTTCTTAGGCCAATGCTTGGTTCTCTGCCTGAGGCCAAACATAAATTTCAGGAGGAGAGCCTACTGGAGGAACTGCTAGGGCAAGGCACTCTCTGGGAAGTTAATATGCAAATTCCTCAGTGTGTGTGTGTGTGTGTGTGTGTGTGTGTGTGTGTGTGTGTATGTATTAGTTACCTGATATATTGCAAAACAGTGGGAACAGAAAGACTTACATAAAATGAAAATACATTTCCAAAGGCAAATAGTGGCTAGCCTGGGGAGCAATGTGTATACAGAAGCCAAGGAATTAATAGAATTTCATGGAGATGCTGCACTGTGCACTATAATGGGAGTAAGATACTTCGAGCCAAAAGTCGAGGAGCAGGTGAGCATTTACAAGCGAAAGGAGGCAGCTGGCCAGAGGTAGATCACTTCCTGTTGTGGGGAAGAAGAAAGACAGAAACCATACTTGGCCGGCAACTTTAGATTTTCACTCAATTTCAAACTGACATCAACATTGAAAACCTCGTCTGAGGAGCCAGGATATCCTATTTATGTAAGTTTACTAACACACAACTCCAGCAGCTTTGCATTTTATATAGAGACAGCCTTTGCATCTCGCTGAGTTAGCTGGAGGCGTGCTGCCACTTTACATGATTTTAAATATATTAGAATATATTTACTGTGAACAAAGACGTTCTCTTAGGCACTGTAAACTCAATTAAAGCATGGAATTTAATATTAGTACACATAGTATTATCTAATGCCACCCGTTAAGAATCTTTAGAGCCTGATTTTGTTTGTCTGCCACTGTGAGAGTGTGGCAGTCAGATGACAACCTGAGGTAGGCAGTTAGGATCAGAGTCTGGCCATCTTGTTGACCTGCATCCTGTCCATTTTCACTTAGCTATCCCAACAATTCCCTTTACCCTCATGCGCCTTCTTCCCCAGTCCAGATGTACCAGATTAAAAATGCATCCATTTGCTGGGCATCTTTTGAGTCCTTTCCCTGGAACCATTTTTCCTTATTTTCCTCTGACGGTTTATTACATATTATTGTGATGGCATTTCCATAGAAGTCATCATTTTAGCCATTTAACCAAACAACAAATGAATATTTTGTGTCTGGCTTCTACCATTAGATGTTCTCTAGGCTCATCCATGCTATAGTGCAAATCAGTACTTAATTACTTTGTGTTACTAAAGCCACTTCACTGTATGTGTACACCAGAACTGGCTTACCCCTCCACAGGCAGGGCACTCAGATGACTGCAGATGATTACTAACAGCTGTCAGAGTAGTTTGGCTTCTCTCAATATAGGCCCAGCAGTATAACTGCCCTATTACAAGGTAATTATATTTATGTTTTGAGGGACAGCCAAAGCATTTCCTTCAGTGGCTTCAGCACATACGCCTCTCCCTGTCCCACCCCCAACAACATGAGAGGCTCCGATTTCTACACATCATCGCAGCTATCTTCATGGATGTGAACTGGTACCTCCATATAGTGTTTCCTTTTCTCTTCCAGATGGGTTCACAACTTAGCCCTGGTTGCTTTGGAATGCCTCAAGCTTGAGGTGACCCTCCCGGCTCTGCCTCCCAAGTGCTGGGACTGCAGGCAGGCCCCATGCCTGACTTCACTGTGGCTTTGACGGGTATCTGCCTTGTGCCCAGTGTCATCTTCATAGCTTGTTGTCAAATGAATGTCTGTTCAAGGCCTATGCCATCTTTCAGATGGCTTCACTCAGATGACCTGTAAGAGTCCTTGACACATCCTGGAGGCCGCGATCGTCACTCCCCCTTTGTATTGGTTTCTACTGTTCTGATAATGTTCCATGAGTCACCTATTCTTTTCTGTCTGGATATCCAGTGAACCCCATTCTATTTGTGGGAGAGACAACCTTGTTCTTACTGAATGCTTTACCCACTGTTGAAAGTCAATCTATCCCGAGTACAGGTTTATTTCTGGATCCTCAACCTATGCTATTTTCTGTAGACCGATGTCTATGCTAGTGTTACAATGTTTGCTGGTCAGAAGAGTAGCTTGAGAGGTGCATGTGGGCACAAGTCGGGCCTACTTCCTCATGCTTAGAGAGTCATACAGTCTGTAGACAAGACAGAAATGTAGTAGACCCACTGTGGGCAATAATCGGTCTTCACAGGGTCTCTTCACTACACTGTGAGCTATAGCCAGCTCATTTAACAGTGCAGGTTTGAGTTTAGGACCTTCTATTCCTTAGGGGAGGAAAGAGTTTTTTGTAGCTGTAAGTGAGACCCCTGCTATTGTGGTAGAGAGCAGAAGAGCCTATAGGATGGCCAAACTGCTTGAATAAGAAACAAAAGACGCGGGAAAGAAAAGACAATGCAAGAAACAAGGACTCTGGACAGGAGGGTGCATCCAGGGAGGGGAGAAAACTTCAAAGAATGGAGACATAGAGGGGACAAGGGTGTATGGCACAGGCAAGCATGGGTGCTGGAGAGGGAGGAAGCACAGAATGTGTGGGCCTCACAGCAGTTCTCTGACGTGACAAGGAGCAATGCGTAGAAGTTTGCACGCAGCTCCCGCCCTGGGACGGACTGTGCAATCAGAATCTCTTCACTCCGCAAAGTCCACACTTCATCAGAGCTTCCGGAGTTGGGCAAGAAGAGGGGGAAATAGAAACCCTCCATGTATTTACTGTTTTGTGCCTGTGGCTCTTCTTAGGTGGTTTCTTTAAAAAAAGATCTAATTCTTATATAGACGATATCCTCAAATCAATTGCCCATGATATATAGGGAAGTTATAAAAACAGACATAGGAGTTTGAAAATGAAAATTTAAAAGCCCAAGTATGGTAAAGATGGGAAGTAAGTGGAAGGGCTGGCAGTACAGAGAGGGTTTGGATTAGTGTCTCTGACACCAATGGTCTCATTAATGTCCAATTCTCCAAAGGAAAATGCCAGCAAGACATTCCTTTGCTTAATCTTCAGGTAATGTTTAATGTCAGACTAAAGTATAAGTCATTTTTTTTAACCCTAAGCAAACACCATCTGTTTGCTCAAAGAGCTAAAGGGAGGCACATTTTAAAGGAAAACACAATGATCTCCTTATCATTTTCTCCTGGAAATGTAATTTTTCTAAGAAAAATCCAAAGAATATGAATTAATTCAATATAAGTAGGAAATCAGTATAAATAGCAAAGATAATAGACAAAGTGTAAGAAGGAAATTGAAGCTGTATTTAAAAGTACAAAGAAATATTTCAAAGATGCTTCAACTGTCTTCTCAGAGCATGTGCTATAAAATTAGGTCTACTTCAGTGTTAACTCTTCGAGCATCTGTGAGAGACGTCTTTCGCCTTTAGGTTCCCAAGGGAGGGCTCCAGTCATTTCAGTGTATGGTAAAAATTTCCTGAGTATAGTTTAAAAAAATTGCAATTTTAGGTAGCTTCTGAAGTATCAGGGCCACAATGCACAGCTCAGGTGTGACCTCTCAAATTCTCCTCCAATCAATCACTTCAATTTCTGGAATTCAAAGTGTGAGGCAGAATGCAGGTCAAGTTTCTATTCAACTTCATGACAAATGTCCCCGTTTGGATGACAAATCTTGTAGAATGCCTCAAAGCAACAAGCTCATGGACAATACATGAACAAAACATAACTTAGAACCTAGCCTTATTTCAAAATGAAGAGCAGAGCTACAGAGCTGAGATCAGTAAGAAAGACATTGTAGACCTTAAGAAACCCACCTCAGGGGGCTGCTTTGATTTCACTTGTACTATGGTACCATACTCTGAATCTTCCCTCCCCTCCAAGAAATCAAAAACCAAGGCTTTGGGCTTACAAGGCAAGATATCTACCACAGAGGTGGAGCTATATCTGTGGACCCCTGACTTTGTGTCTGTGTGTTTACTGCAGCTTGGGCCCAGAGCTTTGTATGGATGAGGCAAGACAGTACTGAGTGGAATCCCCAGACTTCATTTTTTATTTTGAGTCAGAGTCTCACTAAATTGCCAGGATGGCCTTGATCCTCTTACTTTATGGTATAGGAAGGCCTCCAACTGTGATCCTCCTGCCCCAGCCCCTGAATAGCAGAGATTATAGGCCTCCACGACAGACCTGGCTTTTTAGGTTTAGTACCAAGTCAAAAACTTGTTGTGTAAAATTACCATATAGCACATTGTCTCTCCACACGTGTGATTGCTGTACTTTACAGTAAATTAAAAACCCCGAGTTTAACTGGGTGGATGGCTTTGTGCTCAAGTGCCCACCCTTTGGCTTCTGACTAGTCTCATAAACTTAAGCTTAGAGTTGTGTGAACCGTGAAGGGCCCTGGGGCTGGGTTTCCAGTCAGGACACCAATGTGTTAGCATTCGGGGCATGGGGAATCCCCACCAGCTAGTTACAGGGTTGATCAAAACGGAGCAGTTGATTTTCCCTTCCCTGACCCAATTAGATGGAGCCAATTAACCTCATCATGCTTTCTACTTAACACCCAGTTTTGAAGTTCTGATGTTTAAAACAAAAGTAGCTCTTGGAAATGAGCAGACTTCACAAACAAAATGCTGGGTATCAACCTATAAACTAAAAATATTGTGGAATTTCTAGATTAAAATGTCATCATTCACAAACCTCAAGGGTTTTTTGATTTTTTTAAATACTGACACTTATTAAGGATAATTTTATTATCAGTGTTTCTTGCCAGGGGTGATGGTAATCTTGGCTACTTGGAGGCTGGGACAGATTATGAGTTACCCATAAGGACAATTTAGCAAGACCCTATCTCAAAATGTAAAAGGTGGAGTGTAATGGCTTATGCCTTTAATCCTAGCACTTGGGAAACAGGGGCAGGCAGATCTCTGTGAGTTCTAAGCCAGTGTGGGCTACAGAGTGAGTCCCAGGACCGCCAGAGCTATATAGTGAGCCCCATCTTGGAAAAAAAAAATTAATAAGGCAAGGTTTGTAGCTCAGTGACTGAGCATCTATCCGCCTTGCATGTGCAAAGCCCTGGGTGGAATCACCAGTACTGTAAAAATGAAAAAAGAGAATCAATATTTCTCTATATTGCTAAAAGGGATTTCAAATTCCTCTAGTAATGTTTGAAGTTGTACTTTAAAATTTAATGACAGTAATATACTGCTTCCAGAAAACTTGATTTTGGCATCTCGTTTCCAAACGCCAAACAGCATCACTACCTGGAGTTACGGGGGAGAGGGAGTGTTAGAGAAAGCTCAGCGGTTCTCTCAAGCAGTGAATTTCATACTTCATTATCTCCTTGGTGCAGACAGCTTCCAAAGCCTTGGGAAAGCGTTAATTTTAAACAGTTCCATTATTCTCAATCAAACACAACCTGTTGCACAGCCAAAATATGTCACTCTTGATTTGGTCCATACCCAACTGTGTAGAAAGGTAGACTTCAGTGCATGCCAAATAAACATTAGTTTAAATGTTCCCAATTCAGTGTAGTTTACGATTTCCCCATTTCTGACTCAGGGTCTCATCCAGGCTTCTCAAAGGTCTACTTCATTGGAGGCAACATAAATTACTGTGCAACAGGCTGAGGCAGCTGGGTGCTGAAGATGACGTACGTGCATGCCAACTGCGGAAAGCAGCTCTCTTTTCAGTCCCAATTCTAACCACATGAGCTCTGAGAACCACCCAAATACTAGAACGAGATGTTCTCCTTACTTCATTAGCCTCAGAGAAAACATTATCATGAAGATGCTTAAACTATAGCAGCGGTGGATGAGGTGGTTAAAAGCAGTAATAAGGATTCAAATAAATCCGCTGGAACGGAGTTAAGTTCAAGCCAAGGGCAGAACTTTACTGAACTGACTTATGTGAATCCTCAGTATCTGCTGAAGGAGGAAGTCTACGAGGGAGAAAACTGGACGTATGTTCTGGCACGGTGCGTCTGATGTTGACTTCACATCAGCTCCGTCATGGGACAAATGACATGTGATTGTTATTGATAGCCTGCTATCTAAATCTAAGAATTTAATTCTGAAACTTTGGTCACACAAGTAGATTAGTGCTGAACACAAACCCCCTAGAAAACAAGCCCCACCCCCAACAGTCCTGAGCTTGGCAGCCATCTTGGTTGTAGTCATTAGTTATCATAAATGGCCTTATCACTTTGTGTAAAACAATCTCAAGTACACATTTGGAAAGGATAAGTCAACAGTAATTTCATCCTCTCACATTTGGAAAAAACAGAGCAAGGGACACACATAAGGAAAAACAAATGGTTCGTTGCAAGAATCATTGCTCACACCCTTGATTGACATAGCTACTGTCTCTCAGGAAGTCCTGTGAGAAAAAAATTTTTAGTCTCAAATTTGAGGTCAATTGAGAACTATTGTGAGAGACCCCTGGCCATTATAGGTAGGCCAGGAATTTATGAACCTGTGGGGCTGGAGCTCGGCTGGAAGATGCTGGCATCAATCCCTGGCATTGCATAAGTGGGGTGCGGTGGGCCACACCTGTCATCACAACACTTGTGATCCTGTCCAAGAGGACTCAGGTTTAGAGACTTTAAATAACTGAAAGGGAATGGACCCACTGTGCTGAGTCCACAGGCCTATCACTTCCTTCATATGCTATGACGAGCACAGGGGCACACGGGTGTCCATGTTTGTAATTTCTGAATATGTCACTGAGGGCTGGAAGCTTTGAAGGAAGTCTTAGCTCACTATGGTGGAGCATTAACTCTGTGGTTTAGCTTGCTTGCCCAGGCTAACTGGAGGAAAGGCTGAGCCAATGGTTAAGTATGTTTTTACATAGCCAAGTGTCTACTCCATTCATTTTCAAAATGTGCATCGCTTCAAAAATAAAATGTTCTTCCATACTCTTAAAGCTTTCTACTCTCAAAGAACCAGTCTCCCAGTCTCTGTCCAGCCACACGGAGCGTCGCAGACCGTAGAACAAGCTGAGGCCTGCGTCTACAGAATGGAGGGCGCTTGTTTTGAGTAGCTCTTCTAGAATCATCTAAGTGTAGCCTTAAACATGCTCGTACTCAAGTAATATGAAAAAGGAAGTCAGTCTAGAACAGTCCTCTGACATCAGAGTGAGCTGCAAACATTGATCTATGATGAAAAGCTAGGAATGGAGCGTTGTCAGAGATGTAATGCCAGTTATGATTATGCTTCAAATAAAAATGGAGCATCAGATGGGCTTGGTTGATCTCAAGGCCAAACATAACATAAAATAAAAATGTATATAAAGACGTAGTAGTAGTAGGAATCTGAGCATTTGAGGCAGGCAAGTAAATGACATCCTTTTGGGGCATTTAATGACTGCATTATCATTTCTGTTTTCAACCTGAATAACCAAAGCTTGTTAAATCCACAGACGTTAGGAGTGGTGGAACTGGAGAGACTGGAAAGAGACCTCGGGTCCTCCTCATGGCAATGCACTGAGTGCCTGACGTCATTAGTGAGCTAGCCTGAAGAACAGTGCACAACACTAGCAGGCCATGGTGCTGGGCTTTCTACAGGCAGCAGGAACAGCATGCAAAGAGAAGATCCTGCAGAAAGATAAGCAAGGGTCCACCATCTCTAACGAGGGGACTGCTGCTTGCATGGGGAGCTTAAAAAATACTACTGGTGTCACCAAAACAAGCACTGTTTCTAGAAACTAATATGAACAATTCCCTCAGCAGCTTTTAAAAGAAGAGCCTATGATAATATAAATTCACAAGACATTTTGAAGGATGCAGTAAAAACTGATTTAAAAGTATTTAACATCTCAAATTTTAATTTTAGCGAAACAGTTTCTACATACTGCATTCAGATACTGATTCTAGAAACCCATAAAAGGTTCAGGAAAATATGGAAAGAAAAATACTGCCTGCTTCAAAATTTAAATGCTCCTCCTTGCACAGAGGCCATGGTGCTAATCTGCAAGTGGTGTGAGGATTGATTCCCAACCTCCAATCAAACAAAACTAGTTCTTTGTGTACTGAAAGCATAAATGACTGATACTGATTACTACAGTGCTGAGCACCAAGAGCTGGAGGCTCCAGAGACTTCTAGCACTTACTAATCCTATGCTCTTTTCCTCACTCCTTGCTATATGGATCTCTCTGGAAGGCAGGTCTTTTCAAAGCTAAAGCACATGGTTATTAATGAGGAGAAAGGGCTTTTGAGCTGCCTCCCATTTGCCCAACTGCACTGAAGCCACAAGAAGGGTTTTTCTCGTGGGACTGGCCCTCAACTCTCTTCTCTTCTTTAAAGGTCTGGAGTGCTCAGGCCCAATTAGGGCTTATTCTTGGTAGGCAAGTGCTCTGTCAAGGAGAGTGAGTGCGCCATGTTTTCTTCTGGCTAGCACTTGTTTGTACCTTAGCTAGTCTGAAACAAAATCCCCAGGATTTGAAGAATTAAAATGGGTTTATCCGGTAATTCTTTTGATATAATTTTTAAATTTTGTTTGTTTCAGAATACAGTTGGTACCACAGGTATGTGGAACTACTAAAATCCACCCCCATTTTAAAGCAGAAGCACAGGGAGCAATGCACTATGAAAAGAAAGATTACCCCTGTGGTCTTCATTAATTCTACCACCAATTACTTCAAATCAAATGATGCTGCTATTATTTAGTTGAATTTAGATTCTTATTACAACTAACCATCAAAAATGCAAGAGTAATTTTAAATGAATAAAATTAAAAAATATATACTCTATAGTTGAGAGGCCCAACAAAAGTGAATTTAAAAAGCATGTGTTCTGTGTGTCCCTGGCCATCTCCTGGCCAACTCTACCTGCATACTCTTCCTATGTGTCTGCTTATTTTCCCAGGGACAGTCATTCCCTGGCTCAAAGGGGCAAAATAATAAAGTCTAAATGTGCCACCAATGTCCTCTTGAGCTATTTTATCGAGCAAGGAGCAACCAAGCAGCAGCTTATCTGCATTTATTACGATATTTCAAAAGAAAAATGAATCTATTCCTTCAAACTGTCTTCTATGCCTATGATAGTTTAGGAACAAAATGACCCAAACAATACCAACATTTAAATGTCCAATTAATCAAAATCTGATGCAGCATAATGCCTACAACTAAGTTTCTTGTCCTTGTGTGTTAACAGCTACTGATAAAACTTCCCTCTGAGTTATAGTGGGTTCTATATTCTCAAGGACCGTGCAGTGTTTGAATTGTCATATTAGAGATAAAGCAAGAAATGTAAGTATCAGGGATCAAAACCAGTGTGCAGGGAGTGGGGAGGCCAGGGCATGCACTGACCCTCCGCCTTGGAAGCATTAATATGGATTCCAGAGCAGTGGTTAATTGAAAGCACATGCCGCCAAGTCAGTACCTGCCAGAATTCCTGATCAGAAGACGAGAGAAAGAAAAAACAAATTGATATTGATTATATGAACAAGCCCCCCCCCCACCAAATCAAACACATATATCACAAAATGTAACATGTGAAATAATAATAACAACCTGCGAAAATTATCACTGAAACCTGGAAATACAAGAACAAACACACGCAAATGTTCTAGACATCACCCATTAGGCACAAGAAAACAAAGATCTACAACACAGCCTCCCGGCACCAAACCACAGAGCTGCAGGACGGCAGCACACTCCTCAGAGAGATGGCGTGAGTCAACGTGTTTTTAAAAAAGGTGTAAAGATTCTATGTCTTCCCAGGGCAGTCAACGCATTTCTGGAACGAAAGTTTCCTATTAGGATGCCTCGTGATTTTGGCGGGATGTAGTTTCAACTTTATGGCAAACTGCTTGCTGTGCCATTCATTCCAACACACAGCCAACCAAATCCGGCATGAGTTCAGAGGACTGGTAACCATCTGTTCAGTGGAGCAGCTCAGGAGAGAATATGAACCTTTTATTATGTCCACTAAATCGGAGCTGTCCCGTGTAATGAAGACTGTCACTGTGTTGGCTGCCATCTGAGGGAGGAGTTCAGGTCAGTTAATTTAGCCAGGCTCCACTCCAAATATCAAGTAGTTTCAAAAAGCTTTTTTACATAAGTAAACTTCATTGGCTGTGAAATAAAATTTGACCCAAACTTACCATCATTTTCAAATCAAGTTCAGTTATCATTAAGAAAGTTCTTGAGTGAAAATCGGGCATTACTAGCGATGTACACGTCTGCAGTGGAGGCTGCCTAGGCCCAGGGATTCTGCAGTAGAGGGATGGGATGGAATAAGCTCCTGTGAACAGGGAGCACGGTCTCCCCTGGACAAACGGAGTGTATACAAACTAGCCAGTCAAGGACAGTACAGGGGGACTTTTCTAGGTGACTGAACTGAGGAGAGAACAGTTACACACAGGGTATAAATATCTTTCATGCTATAAACTATGAAAGACGGCGTACACGTTAGCAGGTGGTCCATTCCATAAAGCGAGCATGGGCTCATAACCATGCAGAACAGCTAAGCTGTCTTCACTGTCCCAGTTCTGGGATGAGACAAGAGATACTCAGCTAAGGGTGCTTCTGTCCCTCGGCTGTGCAGAGGAGCCGCTGTCTGAATGACTGCATGACGATTTGAAGTCCGCACTCTCGCTCTGCTGTGCACCATGTGACGCTATGACCCAGAGCGAGTACCAGAGCTGTATCTCTCACCTTGGTTCAGCATGCTTTATAACACCTACTGGTCACTTACACATGGCTATCAGATGCAGGAACACACACCACGGAAATAAATGCCTTGGAAAAGAAAGAGGTCACATGCCAAAGCTAGATTTTGTTATTATTATTTAGTGATACTGTGTGGAAAAAAATAACTGAAGTTAATTTGTAAGAAAAAAAAACTTGAAAGTGATCTGAAAACCTTTGAGTAGAAAAGAAGATGGGAAAATCTCCAGAAAAAAAATTGGATATTTTAGCAAGTGTCAAAGAATTAACATTCTTTCCCCTTTGTGTCAGGGATTGAACTCAGAGCCATGCCCTGGCTGAAGCACACAGTCTAGTACAGAGCTACCACACCAGCCGGGAGGATTTTGGAAACGATAACTCAGCACCTGGATTCACTGTAATAGGTAAATTACACTCTGAGCTTTTGGCTCAAAAGAAACGGTTATCATAACCAGTCCTGTTCAAATGATGCTCCATCCCATACACAGCAAATCATTACTGGGAAGAATATCTGGTTTTGTCCATAACAGAAACATCTTTCTCAAATGGCCTGGTTACAATCAGAAGGGATCCAGTTTATACATCACACGGATGGATCACTTTAAGAGTGACAGGGGCAATAAAAAGACAGTACCTTCCAAACTGCCAACTGACCACATTACAACACAATGAGACACAGAACAGTGAGCTTGATTCTAGTTTCTAAATCCAGTTATTAAATTTATATGCTTCACATTTTCCTTCCTGAAATGAAATTTTTTTTTTCATTTATTATCTGTTTCTAACTGTGCTTTACCTGGAAGGCAGAGGCAGGACAGCTCAAATTTAAGACCATATTGGGAAATCCTTTGAGAATCTGCCTCAAAACCCACCATTCTGAAACCCCACACCAAACTCCCAATGGTTCCCCAGGTTCCCAGGTGTTCTCCCTTTGTGCCCTCTCCTTTCTCTCTTGCTCCCCCCACCCCACTCCTCTTCTCCTAGCCCAGTTCAGTCTGCTAAGCCAGGATCAGTCTGGACTCTCCCAGGTGCCTCTGGCTGTGCCCTCCTCCATATTGACAATAGACTTTCTCCTCAACCACACCTCGGTCATGGCCTCATTTTCCATTCACACTCCAATTATATCTAGTTGAAATATCTGTGTGAGCTTCAGGCTTCAAGAAACCTTGTTCACAAGCTTATTCGTTGTTTTGGAATCTAGTTTCTCCTGACTTCTTTTTTCAAAAATTTCCTTATTATAAAAGAAGGAAAATGTAAAGGATATATCTTATTATTATTGATGGCATTGGTGGGTAAACAAAAATATAAATCAGAAGCAAAAATATTAAAATTCTGTCTATTTTTATCTGTATTTAGCATCAGTAAGACCTGAATACATATATTAATTTAACAGAATGTGGACTTGACTGATATGGAGTCTCTCAAAGGTGGGAAGATGAAAATATTAGAGCCAACAATTGACAAGTGGGACCTCATAAAACTAAAGTGCCTCTGTACAGTCAAGGAAACAATCCACTGAGTGCAATGAAAGCAGGAGAGAATCCAGTAACGTGTCAACAACTTTTTTTTTTCCGGGCTGTGAGACGGACTCACGGCAGAGGCTGGACTCAAACTCGGGAGAGACGGCCGCCTCAGACTCCCGAGCGTGGCAACAACAGTGGTGTGCCACCGTTGGCCATGTCAACAACTTTTAAAGCGCTTTTGGGGCTGAGGTTGCAGTTTAGTGGTAGAGCATACACTTTAGATGCAAGAGGCTCTGGGTTCAATCCCCATAACAAACATGAAAAGACAGACAGACTGACAGACAGGAAAGAAGGAGATGAGGGAGAAAGGGAAGGTTGGAAAGATGGGGAGGGAGAGGATCGAGACTTGGGGCGATGGTGAATGGTCTGTTCCAAAGGGAACCTCCTGCTGCTGCTGCTGCTCTGTTTGAAACCAGGGCAAGAACTTGACCATCTTTAGGAGAGAAGCCCTGGGTGACATCAGCAACAGCATCTCTGAATCCCTGCTCAGGAAGTAACCACACCTGCAGCACCAAGTTCTCCCTTTGATGTCCGAAGGGAACGTGACTGTATCTGATTCCAGAGCGCTGCTTACTACATGTCACAGGAATAGAAAGTGCAGGGCACAACTCTCTATATTTAGATTGCCAAGAAGAAGGAATAAGACAAAATGGGACCCAGAGACTATAAACCACATGAAATATGTCATACCAACTAAAGACAGCAACTAAGACTAGACATTTGACACTACTGTAAAATAAAGCTCTATTTGGAAATATTTTGTTTTATAGGCCAATTACTAGATGCTAAAAACATCAAATAGAAATTATAGTTTTTAATAAAAAATAATGTATAGTACATGAAATGATTATATCAACAAATCTTAGGTGAAAACGTGCACATTAGGAGGGCTGCACTAAACGCTGTACTTCCATATGCTATATTATCACATTTCTAGTAGAACTAGCATATTATTAATTATTCAATTTTTATTAAAGGAATTTTTTCATTTACTTGTTACTCTTTTATGTGTGTGCTTCACATATGTTCTGTGTAGGCTGGTGTGCCTGTGGGGTCAAGAGGACAATCTGCAGGGGTCAGGCCTCTTTCTACCAGGTGCATTCTGGGAAAAGAACTCAGGTCATGAGGCTTCTTGCCATGTACCCTTACCTGCTGAGACAAGCTACTTATAAAATGATCTGTTAGATATCCAACACTGTAAAGGGTTTGGTTTTGTTTTCCAAATTTATCATCAGAGAAAATCTGAAGTCATCCAAGACTTGAAGCTTTGGAACTTTCAATCTTGGTTGGAATATTAAAAAATCCATTCTTCTATAAAACATACTCTTCAAGCAGTATCAACTATAGATGTCAGCATTCTTTATTAAAGACCTCTAAGGAGACAGCTCTGAAATGCAATAGATGATAAAGGATAGGTGTGCTTTCAAGAAAGAAATCTCCCAGGGTTCTACCCCTAAGCAAAGAACTACAGGCAGCTAGGGACTGCTGAGAGAGAAGACTCAGGCGTCCCACAGGGAGCAGCCCCTTAACTTGTTATCCAATTCCAAGTGGTCAGCCCTGGAACCATCTACATACAAGCAAGTCTAAACAGGTCCAGCACACCATATTTACATACGTATGCATCTATCCATCCATGTAACAGTAACAGAGAGGCCTGGTATATGGGAGGGCTGGAGGGAAGGAAAGAAGAGGAAAATGATATATGCTTATATTTTAATTAAAAATATTTTCAAACCTGACTCCTTCCTTTCATTCTGACCCTGTATAAACTTTTCTTCTTTTGAGGGATTCACGCTGAGAGGGAAGCCACGCTGAGCTGGCAGCTTTATGAGAGAGTAAAATTGAAAGGTTTCTCTTCAGTGACTAAGAATGATGTCACACAATGTGATTTCTTTATCATGTATGAAGAAAAGAATTGAAAGTAACAATACAGACCCATGCAAATTCTCCATAACTGCTACAAAAACGCTATAGAGATCGTTACAGTTTCATAGTTAGGATTATTGCCATAAACTGTCAGAAGGTTCAATCAGGTAGGTGTCTATATGAAACGTGAATGCAATACAGGGGTGCTTGTTCATCTTTATGGCGACTTTTGTGTTAATATTCCAAAGTCAGTAAACAATGAATTCAACCTTAATATATGACAAACCATGAGTTACCTTACATGGAAAAACATTAAAAATAAAAACAAAAACAAAAAACCAATTCAGCAAAAAAAACCACAGCAAAAACCCTGGCTTGATTTCTTGTGCAGGGTCTCCTGAAGACTCAAGGCCTCTGAACCTAAATGAAGTTCCTTCAGCAGCTAAATGGTATTCAGGATCTGTCATTTGATTTTAGAGGTAAAAGTTAGGACATGTGTGCCAGTTTGCTCACCTTTCCGTCAAAGCGCTTTATTATATACTGATCCAGGCCCAAGTCTGAAAAAGAGAGGAGAGAGAAGATGATTAGTCCCTAATCATAACTCTCCAGAAATACACAGTGGCTCTTGGGTTTGTTTTAAATTACTCAGTTTAATGTACTAGATGGCTTAGTTACAATATTCATCCAAAGTCACACAGGAATGATTACTTTGTTCTATATTCAGACTCAAAGTACAAATGCTGGCAGACAGACACCAACTCTTTGCATCTGTACAGAACAGCAAGGTGCCAGTGTGAAAGGCGCACATGCCAGTCTCCATGCTGGGCTCATGTGTTCACCAAGCGCATGGACGGTGTGTTCTGCATCTCTGCTCCTAATGATTCAGTTGCTGTTGTGAGTAACTGTCCTCCGAGCCAAGCAACTGCAGTCTTGGGAATTCTGTTGCACTCTCGCAATGGACTCAGTTGACTCTGACTGCAGGAGTCCCCTCATAGAGTGGTAGAGAGGAGTGTGAGATCCTGAGTCTCCAGCTTTCCTTACCCCTGTTACATGCAACTATGGCTTGATTACACATGGCATCCTGGAGACACAGGAGCATATTGGCCAGGGGAGACTGGAAAGCAGGGATCCATCTATGAGGCTGTGGGAAAACCCTCATCCTTCCTGGATAAAGGCTACCCTACTAGACAGCCTTTGGGATGGGACAAAATAAAGCATTCTAAGATGAAGGAAAATGGCGACTTCTTGTGCAGGGGGCCTGCTCTAGATGTCATGCTAATTCTGCAGACAGGAAGTGACAATGGAGAGGAATCAGGAACTGGTGAACAAGAGAGTGACAGAAATGGTTCATCCATCAATCAATATCTCTGTATGAGACAGACAGTATTGTCTTAAATTCTTTACAGAGACAGTTTGGATGGAGTTTCCAGTATGGAGAGAGATAGGCTATACCACAGTTACAGGATATTTGGTTATTGTAATAGACAACCTATCAGTTAGCAAAATATAACATTTTAGATACAGCCTTTGTCAGATGCAGTTAGGTGCACCCTGAAGAGATGCAGTTTGGGTGTGCCTCTAAAAGTCTCCTTAGATAAGAATGCTGAAGAATGGAAAGTTCCTGCCTAGTTTAAGGCAAGCTGCTTGAGAGAGGTCTTGTGGTTCGCTCTATGATGGAGACAAAGTCAGCTGGGTGGCCTGGAGCTACTCCACCGAAAGGTGAAATGGTCCTTCCCCTACTGATTTGGCTTGGAGCCCCTCACCCCATGTTGGTGACTTGGTTCAGCCAGCCAAGGGTATAAGGGAGGAACTAGAGACTTTTATAAGCAATTGGCCTTTGCTCTCTCTCACTTCCTCTCTCTCCTTGGAAGAGCCTTTATAGAAGGAGATCTGGGAAAGAGGATTTTTTTTTCTCAGGGCCTGCAGGAACCACAGAGAAGAGCTGGCAGGACACAGGTAAAGCAGGATACTAGGAAAGAGAGTTAAGGGTTTGGAGGAGCTAAGAGAAAGGTAGACTAGCTAGATAGAATGATACAGACAGGGATTTCTAAAGAGCTAGCAGTTTAGTTGTAGAATCAGGCTTGTAAATAGATAGTCTGTATGTAGTTAAGAAAATAAAGTTACCTCACTGAGCTAGCAGGATTTTACCTCAGTTTACACCTCCTGTGTCTTTATTGGAATAAATGCTAGATAATTTAAATGGTTACATACATAAAGTGGGGAAGGGCCTTACGGTGGCAAGGTATCTATTCCATCTGAAGTGGTAAAACTAAAGTCTCACACACACTGTGAGATGTATAATCCCCATGACAATCACTAAATACATTAAAAGAAATATAGTCAAGATACAAAAAGATCACTTAAAATAAAATACCGTAAAAACACTCATGTAATCCACAAAGCAGCCAGGAAAGTATGTGCGAGGGGGAGGAGAAAGATAGCGCTAAGCCCAAGCTAAGGGCGAGTTCTTAAGGACACGAGCAGCGGTCCACATGCTGGCCTACACCTCTTCCCAAGCATTCTGCTCTCCTCCGTCACCTGCTTACATGACTAACCAAGACCAAAGCATCCTCGGAATGAACATCACGCCAGTTCACACCGGGTCGGGGGCCACGCCACTTCTGCAGGGACAGGCAATCAGGAGAGCAACAGGGCAGCATGTGTACACACAACAGTTCACCCATGTCACATGATTCAGAGGACAGGCTGGTAAAGGGGATTATCACAAGCAAGCCACTTACTAAATTCAGAATGTGTAAACTAGTGACAAACTTCAAAGTCTTTCGTAATGAGACAAAGCCAATGTTCTGGGTTCACACAAGATGCCATCAGTGTAGAATATGAGACTTCAATATCCTAAGCTTTTATAAAACGTCCGGAATGCTAAGGGTTTCACCGTGATCGTAAGCGTTACAGCTCATCTGTCCTTCAGTCAGTGTGTGATCAGTAATCTACTTTATCTTCAGCTTTCACGTCCTTTGATCATGTACTTCTTGGCCTTTTACTAGCACACCAATCTTTTTATAATCAAAGTTTCAGATTTCAGCAATATCTCTGCATATTAACCTTGGGTGGAGCTGTGATACTTTGAACTGGTATGCACACTTCATGAGATTTCTAATGCAACGGTAGTGTGTTGCACAGGTTGTCACCAGAGCTGGGGATTGGGGACAGCCAGCAGAACTCTTCAAGCTCCAGTTCATGGGAGACTATCTCACAAAGCTAGGTGGATTGAGCCAAATTGACTTTTGGTCTCTGATGTAAACATAAATTGCTCAATGTGTACAACACTCATAAATTACACACAAAGGGAACAATCAATAATGCTGAATAAATCAGGCCACAATGGCCTCCCAGATATCTAAATCTGTACTTAAAAATTAAAAAAAAAATTTTTTTTTTTTTTGAGAATTTAAACTTAATTACCACATTTCTCCCTCCCTTTGTTCCCTCCAAATCCTCTCATATGCCCCTCCCCATTCTCCTTCAAATTCACGGCCTCTGTTCTCATGGTTACCACACACATGTATGTACATACATATATATTCCTAAATATAATCCATTTAGTTCATATGTTACTTGTATGTGTGCTTTTAGGGCTGACCTTTGGCACTGGACAATTGGTGTGCTCTTCTGGGGAAGGCCACCTGTCCTGCTTCCAGCTTTCCTCAGTTGCCACTGGTCCTTCATGTAGGCTTGAGCCTTGTAGGCTTTCCCCATTCAGTCTGGCATGTCCCCTGGTGCCATCCTTTAAACTCCATACTTTTGAGTAATTACGACTCATCAGCTGTTTACAACCCAAATAGACCTTACAAATTGACTGCAACTTATAATCGCTTTTCTCCTTAAACCAAGTTCACTGAAGGCTTTGAGGTCCTTCATGTGAGCAGGTTGAGCTAATTACAGCAGCAGTAAGAAGGAGCCAACGCTGGTGAACAGAGCACAGCACGCGCAGATACTGCTCTTACTGTACACTAGTTATTATGTCACCCGATACGAACGACTTCACAGAAGGGGCAGCTTGGTAAGGGACAGCCATCAGGCCAGTCTAGCCAACTCACTGTGTCTTTCTTTTACTTAGATCCCCAGGGAAAAGAGTAGTATTAATTACATTGCTCTTGAGTCAGCTAAGCCTTAAATATTTACTATTTGTTCTTTAAAGCAAAACCAAACTTTGCTCTAAGTCCAACCTGGGCTATAGAGTGAGACCCTGTCTCTATGGCAAATTAAAAAAAAAATGGCTATCCCCTATTCAACAGCATGTCATAGCTCTACATATCTTCAAAAACAGTACTGTTCTAAAGTGCTTACATTTCTAAACCCCTGTACTAGATGTCCAAGCTACTACCTGAGACGCTAACTTTGTGAAAACGACGTACTCAGGCAGCCCACGTTTAACCCCACATGATGCTCAACACGAGGGCTGCACATCCCCTTTCTGAAAGCACATGAAATGAACACGTCAAGTTTGCATACGTTGCAAGTATGGTTAAGGTCTGCGACAACTGTCTTGAAACTCACCGCTGCTCCTAACTCCAATGACTCAGACAACTGCTGGCACTCCGGCTGTCTGAGTGTGCACCTGTCGCATACAACTTCTTGTGAGCAATGATCTGCCCTGTCTACCTCTTGAGCATGACTCCGGGGTGAGTGTGCCCTGTCCATACAACTTCTTGTGACAATGATCCGGGAGGGTGTGCCTGTCATAATCTGTGAGCAATGACTCCGGGAGTGAGTGTGCCCTGTCCATACAACTTCTTGTGAGCAATGACTCCCGGGAGTGAGTGTGCCCTGTCCATACAACTTCTTGTGAGCAATGACTCCCGGGAGTGAGTGTGCCCTGTCCATACAACTTCTTGTGAGCAATGACTCTGAACTGCATCTAATTCTTACATGTTCTAAAAAGCCTCGCATTCCTCCTCCCCTTAAAAATGTACAGATCGTTCTCTGTTTGTGGTCCATAGAGGATCAGGGAGTTGGCTGTAGTTGGTCTGCTCTATAGAACAGTACTGCGAAACTCTGTAAACAAACCAACAAATCAACAGAAGCAGAACGCAGGAGGTGTACAGTTATGTGTCACTGACTGAAAGTGGTTTTTTTTTTTCTTCATTTTATGTATATGAGTACTCTATAGCTGTCTTCAGACACACCAGAAGAGGGCATCAGATCGCATTACAGATGGTTGTGAGCCACCATGTGGCTTCTGAGAACTGAACTCAGGACCTCTGGAAGAGCAGTCAGTGCTATTAACAACCGCTGAGCCATCTCTCCAGCACTGAAAGTGTTCTTTCTAGGCAAGAGTATCCTTAAAACTGTGAAGTGTGATCCTAAAGGGAACATAGGGGCCAGGATATCCAAGGTATAGAGTGAGGCCTGCTTCTCCATTCACACTTGGATTCTCCTGTGTAGAGGAAACCACAAGATAAAAAGTGCTGTGTTCCGCCCCAAGCTCCTTTGTTTCATGGAACTGTCATCCACATCCCATGCTTCTGGTTACTTGCATCACACAATGACTGTGAGAAAGCCTTTTGCTCTTGTTTTTTGGAGGCAAGGTTTCTCTGTGTAGCCCTAGCTGTCTGGAACTCAGAGCTCCACAGGCCTCTGCCCTTGAATGCTGGCTGGGGTTAAAGGTGTAAGCTACCATGGCTGGTGAGCAGTGGTTTTCACTATAGTGGAGTCCCCATCCTTATATCCACAGATGGTGGTGATGCAGCATCTTCCATCAGCTGCGTATCGGCGGAGGACCTGTGTTCAAGGAGCACACTGTGTTTTCCCTTTAACGTGCTTCACACTTACCTATGGCTCCTCTCTATATACATTTTTGATATTTAGAGCCCAAGTATTCTTAGTCACCTTTTCACTGAAACTCATCAGCTCATTTCAAATGGTTTAATTTGGGCCTTGGATAGTCTGTGCTCCAAGATTATTTTAAACAGTTCTGAAATGAAGACTCACACAGATTTAGATCCTCTGGGTATCCTGGGATATAGTATGTGTGAAGTCATGACAAAACAAAGCTGAAATCGGCAAGGCTGGTTGGAAAGCAGCCGAAGACAGAAATCTAAGCAACAGAAATCGACTTTACTCTTCGCCTCACACAGGAGCAGCCTATTTTATTTTGCTGAATCAACATCCTTGCTAATGAATTCTTGCTAATGAGCAAATGAAAGTGAAGCCAGTTTCCACCTGTGGGTGACAAAGATCTCTCTCCTTAGGGCAGAGCTAAGTGACCTAGGCAGCAGCTCTGACACACCTGAGCCAGGTGACCCTGGCAACTCCCTTCTCAGGGCCTGTTTCCTCACTGCTGACTGGGATGATGTCAGGTCTTTGTTGTTTATTCTTGAGCCAGAGTTTCACTAGGTACCTGTGGCTGCCCTGAAGCTTCCTCCCACCCCCGTGTGTATGTGTGTGGGGGGAGCAGGTATATTTGGGACAGAGTTTTTCTGTGTAACCCTGGCTGTCCTGAAACTTGCTTTGTAGTTCAAGCCGACCTCGAACTCACAGAGATCGTCTGCCTCCCAAGTGCTGGGATCAAAGGCATGCTCCACTACTGACTGGCTTAAAACAGAAATCTGCCACCTTTACTCTTCACCTCACTCAGGAGCAGCGTGTTTCATTTTGCTGAATCAACATCCCTGCTAATGAATTCTTGCTAATGAGCAAATTAAAGTGAGGCCAGTTTTCAGTTAGATCTCACTTCACTGTATCAGAATTCTCCCTTCTGATTCTCATAAGAAAAGCACTTGTTTGTTATTCCAGCTTCTCATGAAACAAGAAGGGGGCTCGGTGTACTGCACTCCCTGTAACTATTCAGTGCATGTAGGACATCTTTCGGTAATTAAAGGGGGAGGGGGGGTCCGTGGTAGAGTGCATGTGTTGCATGCAGAAAGCCTTGCGTTCAGTTTCCCGCCATCATAAAACCAAATAAGCAAACAGCAACCGGCTCCGGAGTGAGATGCCGGAGTGTATGAAGGCAACCGGAAAACATAATTGTTTTCAAAGGAATGAACATAATATCCCTTAAGTGAGGAAACAGTCTTCCGTGGCCTGTCTTAAAAGTGTTGGTTCATTTTCATTGTCACACTGGAAGCAAATTATATTTTTTAGCATCACTGATAGAGATGAGATTTTTATTTGAATGGTAATTGCCTTACAGGCATAAAAATGTTTTGCTAACATAAAAATACGGGAAAATATTTGCAAGCGTCTTTCTTCTGCATACAATCATGCCCAGCTTTCTTCCCTCCCATGTCACAAAACAAGCTGCCAAAGCAAGCTTACAAGGATCTAAGTTTTGGTTTGGGGCACTCAAGTGGTTAAAGGCGCCAGTCACTAAGCCTGGCCACATGAGTTTGAGCCCCAGGATCCATGTGGTGGAAAGTGAAGACCAACTCCCTGAAGTTATCTTTTGGTATGCAAACCCTCGTTAAATAAATAAGTACAGATATTTAAAAAGAATCTACATCTAAGGTTCAATGCAATTAATGACAAGCTTGGTATATCTTATTATAAAACTCTTTGGAAGCAGAAAGCAACTATGAATATACAAGAACCTATTGGGAAATAAAGGAACATTTGAGGTACAATAGAATATATCCTTCTGATTTCAACACTCATAGTTATTTGGTAGTATCCTTTTCTAGAACTTTCTGTGTATTTTTCACATAGATGAAACACAGAGGCCCGAGAAGCACAAGGAATACCGTAGGGATACAACCACTAAAAGGCAGAAGGGAGAAATTCTGCAGTACAAGAGACCTGCTGTACTGGCTAGTTTTGTGTCAACTTGACACAAGCTGGAGTTATCACAGAGAAAGGAGCATCCCTTGAGGAAATGGCTCTATGAGATCCAGCTGTAAGGCATTTTCTCAATTAGTGATCAAGGGGGAACGGTTCATTTGGGTGGTGCTATCCCTTGGCTGGTAGTCTTGGGTTCTATAAGAAAGCAAGCTGAGCAAGCCAGGGGAAGCAAGCTAATAAGTAGCATCCCTCCATGGCCTCTGCATCAGCTCCTGCTTCCTGACCTGCTTGAGTTCCAGTCCTGACTTCCTGTGGTGATGAACAGCAATGTGGAAGTGTAAGCTGAATAAACCCTCTCTTCCCCAACTTGCTTCTTGGTCAGGATGTTTGTGCAGGAACAGAAACCCTGACTAAGACATCTGCATTCTTCCACGGGTAAATGATGCCTTGTGCAGCCTTGCTAAGAGGCACGGGATCAGTGTGGGAGAAATGGAGGTGAGACAGAGGGACACAAAGCCCGGGTAAGGGCATGTACTCCGCTTTCCACTCCACACAGCCAGGGCTCACTTCTTAGCTCAGCCTCGAAGCCAGTCTGTGTAGCAGAACTGGCCGCTCAACAGAGTGGAGAGGAAGATGCATCAAATACATCTGTGTTTCGTATGCATCCTATACACACAGCCCACTGATGATTTTATCCACTATTTTCTGTGCACTGGGGTTCTGACTGCAACTCACAAGGGGTCAAATAGGGGATTATCCACTCGCATCGTCACACTGACATCCAAATCAGATTCTTTCTTCCCTGGGGTTCAGCTGCTATTACAGACTGCAGCCACCAGTCCTTCAATGACTTCCCCAAAGCGTCTGTACAGAAATTACATGCTTGGTCATGTCCTTCTGCAGTTTCTGTTCTACTTAAATGCTTGAGCCAGAAGAATGGAAAACTGCTGAGTAAGTCAGAATGCACAAAGCAAACATTTGAGAGCCAGGTCTGCACTGGCCCCCTCCTCCCTTCCCTCCCAGGCAGTCAGCCACTCTGTCAGAGCTGCTGTCTGTCAGAGCTGCTGTCCTATGGCTGGCTGCCACTGAGCTGGAAAACTGTGTTAGGCCAAACCACCACCATGCTGTCACCAAAACCTAGCGACTCACTGTATAGTAAGCACTCCGCTGCTTGTTTGCTGATGAGACTGCGGGTCACAGAAACACTGAGTCCTGCCCTCTCATTAGTGGTTGGTCCAAGAGAGCGTCTGAGGCTTGGAGCACCCTCCTCGGCCACTGTCCTCATAGTATTTCCTAAAGGCATCCTTAATCGTTTACTGGGATGCTGTGTGTTTCCTGTGGTGGTTTGAATACACTTGGCCCAGGGAGTGGTACTATTAGGAGGTGTGGCCTTGTTTGAGTAGGTGTGGCCTTATTGGAGGAAGTGTGCCACTGTAGGCTTTGAAGCTCTACCCAGTGCGGAAGAGTTAGTCTTCTTCTAGCATCCTTCAGATGAAGATGTAGAACTCTCAGCTACTCCTGCACTCTCAGCTACGCCTAGACACTGTTATGCTCCCACCTTGTTGATAATGGACTGAACCTCTGGACTTGTAAGCCAGCCCCAATTAAATGTTGTTCTTATAAGAGTTGCCTTAGTCGTGGGGTCTGTTCACAGCAGTAAAACCCTAACTAAGACATTTCCACACAATGTTTATCTTGGCTAGTTTCCCTAAATGAGACATATATACTACATTGTAGTCTGATTCCAAGCATTCAGCAGTCAAATGGTGATTTTAGTTATTGCCTGGACCTATGAACATTACTAGGTCCTGAGAAGGGAACAGCTGAAGCCATAACAGTTATCCCAAGCCTGCTTCCCACGCTAGTGACTTACGTTCTGGCTGCTTCTCATTGGGTGTTATAGAGCGCACGAAGTCCTGCGGAGTCATGAACACTTCGGTTTCACCAGGTTCGTTGATTACTTTCAAGGTGGCAAAATACCGGAAGATTTTGTCTGGTGTGGAGTAGGCTCGGATGCGATTCTCATACTCCATCACCTGAAAGAGAAAGCTAGAGGACGTCACTGCACTGAGCTGCGCCCAAGGCCATCCAGTCTCCGTACTGTTTGTCTTGGTTCTGAAATAAGTTGATTATCTCTCTTTTGTTGGACTTTCTTATATTAAATAAGCTCAATTTCAAAAAAATTTAAAATTTCTTTCTTGCAAGATATCATTCACACCTTAGTTGAAGGAAGGTTTACAGAAATTTGTTAGAGCTTTTTAAAAAATAATTTTCTAGTTACTAAAAGCTAGAAAAAAGTTAATAACACCATTAAAAGAATGCAAAAGCCACAGTAACAGGGAAGTACTGCATATAGCAGCCTACAGGCTCTTAAATACCAAGTTTTTAAAAGGGATTTACTTTCTGTGGAATTGCCTGAATACTAAGAGAAAACAGACTTGAAATTTCATAGGTTTGGATGGTTAAGAGACCCTGTAGGAAAGATAGATGATAACATGAAAAATAAAACTGTGTTTAGAGGAAGCTCAGTTATCAGGGTCTGAAGCACTTTGATGATGGTTTTCGGCAAATTCCCAGCAAACTTTACATGCAGCCTATCTAGAGACAAACAGAGTTCAGAGCACAAGTGCTTATACAAGTGACAACCACAAACAGTGACATCTAACTGAAAGTCTGTCACATCACTGTGACAGCTCACTCTCCTACAGAGCACACAAAGTACTATACCAATTACAGTGCTTTTGGGGGAAAGGTCTCTAGTACTGAATGGTATTTGACTTCTCCTTCTTCTTTTCCTCCTCCTCCTATTATTATTATTTATTATTTTGAGACAGGGCCTCGAGTATGGTGGCTGGCCATAAACTCTCTCAATAGATGAGACCTTGAAATTCGGATTCTTTTCCTTCAATTCTCAAATGCAGGCATTACAGTGAACACTACCATACCTAGTACTTTATAAAGCTCCAGGAAGCATTCTCAGTGCCACATGAACACAGTAAAGTACCCACTAAGTGAGTCATATCCCCAGTCCCCCACACCTGAGTTTTATAAGCTAGGGCAGCCAATACTAAATAGTATCTTGTAAAAATGTGTCAATGCAATAAAACCTAAAAACTCATTAGTACTAAATAGTATCTTGTAAAAATGTGCCAATGCAATAAAACCTAAAAACTCATTAGTTTTGTGTCTATAAAGCAGGTAATATTTTTTAAATTATCAATATGTTAAATCTGTCCAATTAACACAGCAATTACTGTAGATGTCAACCCTGAATAGAGACTTCGAGGTCACTGGCAGCAGCTATTTAACAATGCTCTTAGTTCTACAATCAAATGTGGTTTAGCAACTGAGAACAAACTGCCAATTGATGACTCCACATGACAGGAATTCAGTGATTATGTGCATTAAAATCTGAGGTTTTAGTGAGCTGGAGAGATTGCTCTGATGTTAAGAGCAGACAACTAGGGTTCGATTCCCAGCACCCACAACATGGCTTCCACTGTATAACTCCAGGGGAACTGATGTCATCTTCTGTGAACAGGGTACACAGACATACATTCAGGCAAACACTCATATACATAAAATAAATTTAAAAAGATCTCAAATCTGAGATTTCATTGCAGACTAAAGACCCAGCCTGTGTAAACACAGCAAGAGCTATGCAAGCCCCACAGCCCTGAGGCCTGGAGGGTCTCAGAGTAAAGGCGCTGAACTGTAGACTAGCTATGCTCGGACTTGGCTAGAAATATCTGTGGCCATTGTATTTGTGCTCTCTAAGACAGGAGGGGTAAAGAAGAGGGAGAAGAGAGAGCGGAGGGAGGTGGTTCAGACGTTTGTCAAGAGCTTTTGTGAACTAAGCAGCCATGCAAGGTAGGAGAATAAGGTCAAAGCCAGGGGTTTCAAGCTTGACAATCAGCTTCGGATGGTTCAGATTCATTCGGTCATAAGAGGCTATTAATTTGACCAACTCTGAGTATAACATTCACTACATATCTTGTTTGGTTTTTTCTTGAGACAATCCATGCTATATCCGGTAGCTTTGACTCAGAGACTGCCTCCGAGTGCCAATAAAGGCCTTATTACCAGCAGCTGCTATACTGTTAACATAATCAATGTCTGTGTGTTACAAAGTTTTATTCTGAACAATAGGTCCGAAAGTAACCGATGTAGTAAAGCCACACATCCAGAATTTAATATACACATGCTGGTAGCTCAGTACATACATGCTGCCTTCTCTAGCTTAGCATCACAGGCTGGAGACTGCTCCACACCGACTGCCTCTTCCTTCTAGTGCTCAGTACATACATGCTGCCTTCTCTAGCTTAGCTTATAGCTGGAGACAGTTCCACACCGACTGTTTCTTCCTTCTAGTGACTCAGTGATTTCACTAAATCACTGCAGAAGGAATAGGACACAGAATCCAAGAGAGCAAAGTTTGGAGGCAGCGATAGGCCACTCTGAGGGACTGGGGGATGTTCAAAAATGTACTAAGGAAATTATAATTCATTGCCAATTATCAATTTTCTTAAGCATTTTATGTTAAGATGTATTTTCTATAAAACTGCTGAGTATAACTGGATCAAACCCAGGGATTATTTTTCCTATGTGAAATACACCAACAGGTAGCCAGAAAGGACTTATAACCAAACAGATGAGGGATGGTTTCTCTATAAAATACTCAAACTAATAAATGAAACAGTCCAGGTATGGTGAAGCCTGCCTCTAATCTCAGCACCTGGAAGTAAAGGCAGGAGGATTAGAAACTCAAGGTCACCCTCAGCTGCACAGGGAGCTAGAGGCAGCCCGGGACAGACACCTGGTCAAAAAAGGAAAAAGAAGGATGGGGGCAGAAAAGAAATTACATTATTATTACTATTTTGCAATCTCAATGGATAAAAAGATCTAGATTTTGACTACCCATAGCTGCTAAAAGAAAAAATAATGGGTTGGAGAGATGGCTCTGTGGTTAAGAGCACTTCCTGCTCTTCTTTCAGAGAGCCCAGGTTCCATTTCCACGGACTACATGCTAGCTTACAACTGTAACTCAAAACCTGGTACTCTCTTTGGCCTCCACAGGCACTGCACACATGTGGTGCACATACATACATGCAGACAGACACACACATAGAAATAAATGTAAATACATATAAAAATAAATAAATGTAAAAAGGAAGAGAAGGAAAAGGAAGCGAAAGAGGAGGAGGAGAAGGAAGAAGAAGAAAACAGGAAATAGTACCACCACCATCAGTGTGGCTACAGGGACCACACCCATGTCTGATCAAACCTCAGAGTCAAACCGCCAACACTCAAATAACACAGAGACTGAAGAAGCTGAACAGCACTTAAAGTAAATGTCAATAAAATGCAACCATAGGAAACTTTAATGGGGTTAAATGGCCTGGAGCCTGTCCCTGTACGTGGAGAGAAGTGAAACATCACCATTAGGCTGGGAGGAATAGTTCAATTACAGAGTCCACGCTTGGTCCTAAGTTCAGTCCTTAGCATCACTGTGGGGGGTGGGAGTGGGTTAACATTACAACAGCAAGATAAAAGTATTCTCATCTCATGAGGAAACACTTGATCCAGGTGAGAGAAGCGATGAGCTCACTCTTCATTGCCCACTAAGGTGAACAAGGCCAAGGGAAGGAAAGGCACCTTTGTCCTGCTGCTGCAGGATCAAAAGGCCAGGAACCGTAAGTCCCTGAGTTTTGATTGGCCTGAACACTTGTTTTCAAACGCCTCCATTCCAGCTGTGGCATACGGAACTCACCCATCTAACAAGCTGGAAGTGCCTGGTCATTAGGTAGTCCCTTTAGGCCCTGCCTTGCCAAATAACTACCCAGCCGTGTACAATGGCTGACAAGCAGACACCAGAAACACAGCAAAGGAAGCAGACCAACTGCTGGCCTAGCCTGAGAAGAAAGCCACTGGTGATGGTAAGTCCCCACTAAGAGGCTGCTGTCCTGAGTGGCGTGAAAACTATTCCTATCTCAGGGGTCAGGGGAACTTTGATCACCTCTGAGCCTGTTGACTTCTGCCTGCCTTGTGGCATAATTGAGGGTTTCCCTAAGGCGTCCTTGAGGGGAAGGCCAGGCTGGGACATCTGGTCCCAGGCAAGACTTATACCATCCTCAACTTCACAGAGGTTAATGTGAAGACCGAGTAACTAGACAGCTATCAAGACTAATTACAGTGACAGATAATGATGAGCTAGACTGTCCTGTGGAGGCAATGTCCCAGGTCCAAAATTAATGGCTTCCATTGCCTGTCTGAAAATGTAAAGTCTAAACAAGTACGCTGCTGAGTTTTCTATTCTTTCCCCAAAATGAAAGGAAGCTATTATAAAGATCTATGCTGTATTGAGGCATGGAATACATATAATCTTAGCATTCAGGAAGTGGAGGCAGGAGGCTCATTGAGAAAAAAGGCAAAAATAAAACACACATAAAAATCCAATCCATTTGTGGCACCCTCCATATATATTTTGTTTTGTAGAAAAGTAGTTTAAACAAAATCCAGACATCAATGTGAAAAGCAGAAGTAAGGGCTTCGATAAAAGCTATACATGAGGGCTGGAGAGATTGGCTCAGCGGTTAAGAGTAATGACTACTCTTCCAGAGGTCCTGAGTTCAATTCCCAGCAACCACATGGTGGCTCACAACCATCTGTAATGGGATCCAGTGGCCTCTTCTGGTGTGTCTGAAGAGAACAACAGTGTAAGATTCACCAGGACCCTCCCTCCCAAGAGTAAATTGTGAAGACAGCCAAGATCACTGTCTGATTAGCACTGAAGCTGTAAAGAAGCGAGATCAGCCAAGTAGCTGCGGGAAACAAAACCACTACGCTACTGGCAGAGGTTTACACCATCGGAGGTACCTGGAAAGGAAATCTCCAGCTGTTGAGCTGCCACAGGCCATGCAGTGTGCTCCAGGCTCCCGGCTGATATTGAGAGACGTGCCTGTGCTTTGAGTCCTATTTACTCCTGTAAAAACTCCTCACTCATGACCCCATAAATCACCACAATAAAACACACTAGTTCAGCAAGTTAGCCTTTGGTGAGATCTGTACTTCAGTCTGCTGTGTGCGTGTGTGTTTGTGTTGTGACTCCCCAGGAAAAGTCTGTCACACAACACTTGACACTCCGAAGGCCCTTTGGCTTACAGCACTAATAAAGAGGTGAGGAGCTCAGGAGGGACAGCTGTAGGTAATTATTTAAACCCCAAATTTGTTGCTGTAAGATCTCCTACCCGAATGAGACCAGTCAAGGAAAACACAACTCAGTAATTATGGTATAAATAGCACTCCTAGATTGGGCAGATTTACCACTACACTACTCTAATCTCCGGCTATGAGATCCCTTATAACTTGCGGTTTATCCAGGCCACGTGGTTGTCCTTCCGGCTCCAGCTCCTCCGTCATTGGCTTCCTTCTACCTCTGGCTTCCTTCTGCTTTGACTTCCTCCTGCTTCTACCTCTGCCTCTGCTCTGCCTTTTATATCGAATTCCTCTCACTCTCTCCTCCCCTAAGCCTTTTTCTCCACCTCCCCTTCTACTGCCCAATCTCTGGCTCTAGCCTTTATTTTACAGGTTTTAATTGGACAGAAGGTTTACAAGACGTCACCTGTGTACAGATTCAATCATCCTCTGCATCCCCTCCCAGGAAAGTGAAACTAGCATCAAAATACAAGGCTGGGGTTATCCACTGGGAACTAGGATCAAAATACAAGGCTAAGGCTATCCACAACAGACGCGACTAGGAGACGGGCAGCCTGACTCCCCTCTAGGACACAGCTCTGAGCCACTAGCAAAACTCTGTTCCTTACTTTTCTGTCTCTGAATCCAGAACGCTTCTTCTTCTTCTCCTCAGGATAAGGCTCAGTCACAGCATCTGCAGCCCTTCCTTCATGGCTGGACACTTCCCCAGTGTCTTTGGTTTTCCCTTTCTCTCCCGGGTCAGTCTTGCTGTTGACGCATGGTGGAGACTCTGCATGAGCCCTGGTGGTGCAGAAGAGAAGCCTATGTTAAGCAGGACGCTCCAAGCGTTAACACATACTCGCACACAGCCTAGCGGAGCACCCATCACACTTGTCACGAATCCCACATGAAGGACATCCTAACACAACTGAGAATACTCAGCACCCCCCTTGGTACACGTGCATGAAGCAGAAGCAGCAACCTGTAAAGTAAGTTAGGCACAGAGGGCAAACACGACACAATGCACTTCCATGAGTTATGGAGCTTAGCGAAAGCACAGGGCAGACAAGGGATGTGGCACGGGTAGTTACAGGGTCTCAGACTATGACGGTCTGGAGACGGACAGTGGGGGGTGCAGGACGCTGCTCTGCAGTGGGGCCATCATTTCATGCTCATTCCATTTCATGGGAACATCAGCTTTTAACTGTTTTGAGATTTATTTTTTATGTGTATGAGTGCTTTCCTGAATGTATGTCTGTGCATCGTGTGTGTGTGTGTGTGTGTTGTGTGTGTGTGTGTGTGTGGTGTGTGCAGGGTCAGCAGAGGTCAGAAGAGGGCATTGGATGCCCTGGGACTGGAGTTCTAGACTGTTGTTAGCAGCCATACTGAGAACTGAACCTGGGTCTGGATCTGCTCTTCAACCTCTGTGCCATCTCCCCAGCTCTGGGATATCATCTCATGCTTACTTTCCAATGAGTATATCATTTCATTATTTTTAATAAGCACACCACTTCATTTTTATGAGAGGAGGAAGTTCCCAAGCCCTAATTCACAAGAATATATTTAATATGACTAAAATGTTTTTAAATGGTTAAAATGAAAAATGCTAGGAACTGTTTACAGTGATAAAATAAAAACAAGTAAAAAAAAGTAATAAAATCTCTCCCTCTGTGTGTATTTGTATGTCTGTGTATGCATGTGTGTATGTATATGTATGTATGTATATGTGTATGTATATGCATGTATGCACATGTATGTGTGTGTATGTGATATGTATGTAGAAATGGAGAAGTGCAGGCATGCATGTACCAGGCTAATGTGTGCTGGTCAGAGGACAACCTCAGATGTTGATCTTCATCTTCTACCTGTTTGAACAGGGTCTCTTTGTTGTTTGTGGCTATGACAGACTCCAGGCTAGCTGGTCCATGAGCTTCCAGGGAATCTCCCGTCTGTTTCTCACTTCCCTGGAAGATGGCAGATACCCTTCCACTTTTGGGTTTGTGTTTGTGTGAGCTCTTCTTGCTTACATGACAAGCACTCTACCCATTGACTGACTCCCTACACCCACTGATAAAACGGAATGATCAAATGTGCAGGGGGTGGTGCTTACACCTGCGATCTCAGCACTCACAGCACATCCCAGAGCAGCCTGATCTACACAGCAAGCCCAGGCCAGCCAGGGCTACACAGTGAGATCCATCTCAAAAACCCAAACCAGAACAAATCAAAATACCTCAAAGATGCTTCCTCCTAACAGTGTATGTAACCTTATTCTTTTAGGTTGGCCAGTAGCTTTTACAAAGAAAACAGAATGCGTGTGACTGATGAAGGAGCTCCCAGAGAGAGGGGGGGAAGAGGAGGAGGGGAGAACGGGGTAAGTACATGCTATTAGTATACTAGAATAATGGAAGAGCCTTTTTTCAGATTCTTGTTTATTGAAAATAATATTTTCAATATATTCTTTTGTTTGTTTGTTTTGGTTTTCGAGACAAGGTCTCTCTACATAGCCCTGGCTATCCTGGAACTCACAATGTAGACCAGGCTGGCCTCTAACTCACATAGATCCACCTACTTTTGCCTCCCAGGTGTTGGAATTAAAGGTGTGCACCACCACACTCAGCTTAATGTAAACTGTTATGATCTTGGTTTCCCTTCCTCATCTCTTCCCAGGTCTCCCCATTTCCTCCCAGGTCTTCCCCAACTCCTCCCAGATCCTCTTATCTCCTCCCAGTCCTCCTCATCTCCTCCCAGGTCCTCCTCATCTCCTCCAGGTCCTCTCATCTCCTTCCAGGTCCTCCCATCTCCTCCCAGTCCTCCCCATCCTCCCAGGTCCTCCCATCTCCCCCAGTCCTTCCAATCCTCCCAGTCTTCCTCATCTCCTCCTCAGATCCTCCTCATTCCTCCCAGTCCTCCCATCTCCTCCAGGTCTTCCTCATCTCCTCCTAGGTCTTCCTCATCTCCTCCAGGTCCTCCTCATCTCCTCCCAGGTCCTCCTCATCTCTCCCAGGTCCTCCTCATCTCCTCCCAGGTCCTCCTCATCTCCTCCCAGATCCTCCCATCTCCTCCAGATCCTCCCCATCCTCCAACTCTACACCTTCTTTTTCTCTTGCTTTAGAAAACAAACAGGCAATAAAAAAAAAAAAAAAAACCAAAACAAACAACAAAGAAAAAGCAGAGAAACAGAGACACAAACACACAAACAGACATAGGCACAGACAGACAGACACACACACACCATAAAAACACAAAATTGGAAATCATAATATACGAGCAAAAGCTTGGGCAGGGACTTGCCCTTAAGGGTGGCTTGTATAACCAGAAACTCCCTTGGAGAAACTAATTTTTCCTTTGTGAGCAGTTGTCAAGTAGAGATAGCTGCTGGGTTAAGTTTTTGAGACAGGGACTCTGCCTCAAGAGTAGACCCAAGGCAGATCAGACGTGTGATTTGTTTCAATTAGTTTCCTACAGCACATTTTGAAACATCATTATGCTTTAGAACACCAAGGTTCTCACGTAGGTCACCGTGAATCCTGTGTGACAGTTCCAGCCTTGCTTTTGTCTTTTTAAGTAACGTCATGCTAAGTAAAGACAGAAGGCACCAGCCATCGCAACTACAACATGGCCACTGCACAAAAGGCTTCAGTTACAAAGACAGGCAAATTTATGTGGAGAAGAAAGCAAAATGGGAAAGAAGTGTGGGGCAATGAAAGGAACAGAGAGCACAAGATAGAAACCGTGCAAGCAGATGCAAAAATGTCCCTCGAATTTCTCAGGCTGACACATGGCACCAACCCTGATGCCATCAACCCTGATGGTTTCAGTTTATCAATACTCTTTAGTTCAAGCCCATAGTGTGAGGAAAGAACCAACTCTAGCCAGCCATCCTCTGACTGACACAGGCAGGCAGGCAGGCAGGCAGGCAGGTAGGCAGACAGACAGACACAGACACAGACACACACACACCTCTGACAATTTCATATACTGTAGATAGTATATTATCCCTATTTTCATGTCTGTTCTTATGCCCCTCACACTACTGTCAATCACCCACTAGAAGTTTCTTTCCCACATTCAAACCTTTTTGGTTTGTCTTGGGACTTACTGAATTTAACCATGGCCATCTGTGTGGTCTCTGGCTTAGAGCCATCTGTCAGAGGCTGGTGGACTAACCATACAAATGAAGACAATGGCTGCCATTTTCGTTTTTGTTGTTTTGAGACAGGGTCCATCTCTCTAGTCCTGGCTGTCCTGGAACTCTCTCCTGTGTAGAGAAGGCTGGCCTCAAACTCACAGAGCTCCACCTGCCTCTGTCTCCCGAGTGCTGGGATTAAAGGTGTGCACCACCACCACCTGGCTTTCGTCAGCCTTCTGAGTCTGAGAGGGGATGCTTTCTACAGTTTTTTGAGTAGTTGAAAGTTACCAACGCATCAACATTCAGTTCCCAGCACTCATGTCTGGGGCTCCCAAGCACCTGTAACTCCAGCTCCAGGGGACACAATGCCTCTTCTGCCTCTGCCAGATTCCCTCACACATGTGCACACACCCCACACACATATACACACGTAGACATAAATAGAAATCTTTTAAAAAGGATTTAATTTTTAGTGGCAATTTGAATAGACAATTCACAAAGGAGACCAAAGAAATGGCCACCAATTCTGGGAAGAGGCTTGGCACTGTCAGCTGTTCGGGAAGCAGAAAGCAAAGCACAAGGAACTGTGCAGTGCTCTGACCAGAGAGTACAGAGTGAGCGGGAACAGGATCCTGCCCAGCCAGACTGCGGTGGTGCAGTGCCCAGAACCCAGTTGAAAACGGTTGGGGTTTTACTTTGTTTCAAATATTATTTTTTTTTTATTTTATTACCCTTATTTATGTGTGGGGAGGCGTCCACCACAGTGAGTGTAGAGGTCAGAGGACAACTCTGGGAGGTGTTCTCTCCTGTCATGTGGGTCCCAGGATCAAACTCAGCTCATCCTGTCTGGTGACAGGAGTCTCTACCCTCTGAGCCATCTCACTGCCCCGGTTTGACAGTTTTGAATCAAGTTTACATTTTCCTGGCAAATATATTTCTATGTATTTAGGCAAAGGAAAGGACAACTTACATATGAATTTCAAGGTGGCTTCTATCATTGAGAACAAACAAGTAGAAGCAAGCAACAGGTAAATGGATAAACTGTGCCGCCCTTATGAAAGAGCACTATCTGATTGCAAAAGAACTCCAACTGATGCAAGTGGATGTATCAGGCTAAGTTAAAGAAGACACAGCCAAGACATTGTTATCACTTTGCCACAAGTTGTTTAAAAGACAGGCTGCCCTCAAACTGTCAATGCTCCTGCCTCTGTAATCCCTAGGGCTGTGATTCGAGGCTATTCCACCAACCCGCCTTCAAGAATATTTTTTTATGACACTACTTACGTCATGTTTCAGAAATATAAACCAATAGTGACAGAAATCAACTCACCAGTTGCTTGGAATTGTGGGTGACATTAACTGGCGTGGAATAAGCACAGGAGGGCATTATGGGTTGGTAGAAATGTTCTATTTCTTACTTGGGGGTAGTTATGCAACTATATGCATTTGTTAATAATCATGGGACTATTTGTTTTACACAGACACACTTTATTATACTTATTCAGTATAATGTACTTCTAAAATGCACTGTTTTGGAAAGCCAAGTGTCAGGATAGCAACTGAAAGACAGGGTGGAGAAGACGGAAGAGAAACACAAAGTATGGCAGAGACGGAAGAACTGAAGACCACGGCTCGCCACATTTCTGTTCTCTCAGGGAAGGTTCAACAATGAGGAAGAAAATGACCAGGTGATACAAGAGTACGGGGATTAGTTTCCTGTCACCACCAGAGTTTGACGTTTCAGAAAACGTCCATTTTCTAAAGCGATGCTTCACTGTGGTGCAAATGTGCAGCAGGGGCGGCAGGCAGAGCTGGATGAACTGTCTGCTCTTTGCTGCTCTGGCAGGGGCACAACTATCTGATAAACCTTATTCCATAGACTAACATCATCAATGCCAAATGATTCAGCAAAGAGATTCTGATGTAAAACCAAGCCAGATACAACACTCACTTCTTCCATAGGAGGCCGGTACTTGCAGTCACTGCAGATGCTCCCAGAAACGCTACCAACATCAGTCTTCGTTTGCTCTGTGTGGGCTGGGATGCCCCATGGTACCAGCGAGAGCCCACAGCTAGCTCTGCCAACGCAGAAAGGGCGTTAAGACGAAACATCCTGTGGACAAATGATAGAAACGTCACTTTTTAGATGCTGCCCATGGTGACGATGATGATGGTGGTGGTGATGGTCGTGGTGTGGTGGTGTGTGGTGGTGGCAGCTACATCACCAAACGCTGATGTAATACTGTCAGACATCATCCTGTTTTGCAGGTATTGGCCTCAGAACAACTTAGGAGAACAGAGCTACTACTTAACTACTTACAAGCCAAAGGAATCAGTCAAAGTTAAATTAGCATGAGCTAACTTAAACAGAGAAATCCTGATGTAAAATATGGTTAATTTTAATGAGAGAGTTAACCACACAGATGTAAAGAGATGGCAGCTCTAGGATGCAGCCACACTCCCAGGCTGACGGAGAGCACCCAAAAGGGGCCAGCCCAACCAGGGATGATTCCCAGATCTTATGTTTTGGTTTGTTGTTTGTTTGTTTGTTTTTTGAGACAGGGTTTCTCTGTATAGCCCTGGCTGTCCTGGAACTCACTCTGTAGACCAGGCTGGCCTCAAACTCAGAAATCCCCTGCCTCTGCCTCCCAAGTGCTGGGATTAAAGGCATGAGCCACCACTGTCTGGCTGATTCCCAGATCTTATAGAGGACAAAACTATGGAAACTTTGGAATTTTACAAAGGTATCATATCAGCAAAATGTACTAGAAAGTCATTTTGGGGGAATGCCAGGAAAAGCCGTAAGAACTCATACCAGGACAATCTGTTGGTAAGGCGCTCTCCTTGGATCAGGGGAAGCTACTGAATGTCCCACTGAGGTATGAAAGGCACAGAGGCAACAAAGAGAACACATGAATCAGAAGGGACAGCCCTCCCCTTGCACCCCCAGCTCCTGGTGAAACGGGAAGCCGAAAGGGGAAAGTTGCTCGTGTCACAAGTGCAAGTGTGACTAACCGGAAAGTCCATGCTAGAGAGCAGTGGGTCCAGAGCCTGAAGCTAGACAGTGCCACATGTTAGCTGGAAGTCCTTGCTATTTCATGCGCTAATGCTGAGAGATGCTGCCATTGATGTAATTGAAGTTGGATTTAAGTCTTTCTCACTCCCAGCCCTCGGAAAGTGTCCTTCCTACCACATTCTTCTCACTTTATAGTTAAAATATCACTAAAGAAAGCAAGTCCTTTAAGGCAGTGGTTCTCAATCTTCCCAGTGCTGTGACCCTTTAATACAGTTCCTCGTGTGTGGTGACCCCAATCATAAAATTATTTTCATTGTTACTTCATAACTGTGATTTTGCTACTTTATGAATCATAATGTAAATATCTGATATGCAGAATATCTGATATGCAACCCCTGTTAAAGGCCATTGGAGAACCATTTGGGTTGAGAACCGCTGCTTTCATGTTTTGTTTTGGATTGGGACCTCACCAAGATGGTACCAAAAGTGAAGTCCCTGTCCTTCTCAATCACCAAAACAAAGATTTTAAAGGCTGAGAGAGCTGTGCTGACATCCACAGAGCAGACCAGAGTGCATAGCACCCACCTTCCTGGCAGCGGGACACTGGGAGCAGCCCACATACTGTCCAAAGGGTGCCCTCAAGAGAAATAAGCCTGGGCACTATAAACCATCAAGTCCCCTAAGGAACAGAGAAGACAGCACACACCTGTTCCCTACAGATGTCAAGGACACCTGACACAGCTGTGAAGAAGCTCTTGTGACACTGCTGTGGCCAATGTCACCCTAATGAGCTCTGATGGAGAGGAGGCCTGTGTCCCATGTCCGGGTGACTAATTATAAATAGACATTTTGTTCATCATCAGACAGTTCATTTACTGCTCAACAGACACTCACCTTCACGCCCCCATTCCAGAGGTGAATTCCACTTTCCTAATCTTTTAATTTGGGGTGTGTCTCACCATGTTCCTCACTCTGACCAGTGGAATGCAGACAAGTTCTGCAAAGTCCTTTTAGGACATGTGGCTGTTAGTCTTCCTCTGCGTCACCCAGAGATCATTCTGGAAGTCGACATTGGCCCTTCCAACTGGCTTCCACAAACCACGGTCAGCTCCAGCTGAAAGAGCCGAGCACAGCAGACCTTCCGAACACTGCTGAGGAATGCTGTCTGACAGCGAGAGCCACAAAGACTGGGGGCTCTTCCCTGCCTCAACCAAGGGCTAATTCAACACCCAGCAGAGTGACTGAGGCACTTTCACTAAAAATGACCTGACTAAATCCATGCTGCCTGGCATGCAAGTCATCTCAGAGGTGACCAATAGATAACATTCTAAGGAAGAAAGACATACTTGAAATATTCTTTTACATTTTTATTACATGCTTATGTATTTGTGTGTGTGTGTGTGTGTGTGTACATGCATAGATACCATGGCATGTGTCTGGAGGCCAGAGGAAAACTGACAGAAGTCAGTTCTCTTCTACCTCCATGCGTGTCCCAGAAATTGAACTCAGGCTGTTAGGCTTGGTGGCAAGGGCTTGTAACAGCTAAGCCATCTTGCCAGCTCCTTGAAACATTTTAAAAATAATATTTATAAAATGCTATCTAAAGAAGTAGAAATAAATTATAAATGGGCATGGGGGTGTGGGGGCTCCGTGGTACTTTACAAACCCAAGGATCGCATCAGTTCTCAGAGCCCATGTTGATTTTTTAAACATTTTTTTAGCATACTGGTACATGCCTTTAATCCAGCACTCTGGAGGTATCTACCTAGTGAGCTCCAGGACAGCCAGGGTTACACAGTGAAACTCTGTCTCAAAACAACAACTAAAATCCAACAAAACAAATTAAGACAGGCAGATAGATCGCTGGGCAGTGTTGACAAACTCTGGGTCAGGGACACTCTTCTCAAAAATGAAACAAAACCAAGTAAACCTAACACAACAACAAAACCTAACAACAACAACAACAATAACAAATCCACAGCCAGATAGTAGATAGTGCCTAAAGAACATGGTCAAGGCTGAGGCTGGCCTCTGGCCTCCACATGGCCAAGGCTGAGGCCGGCCTCTGTGCCTCCACATGCAGACACCAACACAGCAACAAAGACTAGAAATGGCAGAGGCTGCTCAGTCAGCTTTTATCTCATGTCATTTCCAGCCTTGGATCAGCTCAAAATTCTGATGGGAGGGCAGACAGTCAAGGACATTCCTAAACCTTAGGGTCTTTTTAGACACTTCCATCAAGAGAATAATTGAAAATGATTTTTTTTTTCCCTCTCAACAATGACCTGGAGGCCACAGCTGGTCTTTCCTTCTCTATCAGGCAAATGTAGAGGAAGGCAGAGCCTTTAACCTTTAACCTTTGGTATGCACTAGAGTTACTACTCACTTCTCCTCTAGGCCCCTTCTCGGTTCCCCAATACACAGCACACTGCTTTGTGATTTAAATCACCCAGACTTGGCATGCATCTACCCAAGGCAATATATTTACCAGAGATCTGCTTCCTGACTCAGTTCTGAGTTTCCTCTAAATGGTTTTTATTCCTTTTGTAGACACACAGGCATAAACAGGCTTGTACTACTTAACTATTTCCACATGAGAAACATCTGATAGTATTAATTACACAGGTCCTTACACCTAATATTTATGTATATTAACAACCTCTAATTTACTAAAATAACTGTATTTGGCTATCGGGACTCACTCAGACTCAAGTCACTGGCCTGTTGCTGACTCTTCCCTAGGACTGAGGGAAGGTCCCTGGCCAGGTCCACTTTTGATGCAGGAACTTATCTGCTGTCCATACAGACCAAATGGGGACACATTTACTTTCTGTGACTTAAGCCTCAGTTACACAATCTCAGCAGCCTCCCCCACCCAGAACTCATCTCCCATTTCTGCACATGTGCTAACCAAATCCAATATAGAGGCTGACCTTATCTTTTCCTCCTACTCAATAACTTCTGAATCTTTTTTTTTTTTTCTGATTCATTTTTAAATGAACATTTCCCAGATGTCTGCATGTGTAGATATGAATAGCTTTGCTTCTGGCATCAGCAACAAGGAGCACAAAGAACACACATGTCTGGAGAGACTGTGGTCATCACCGGTGTCACTCAATGTGACAAAAAGGAATAGAGCCAGCACACAGACTGCAGAGCTGCTCCGAGAAGACCAGGAGACTAGGTCAGCGCATTCAATTGAGAAGATCTTTGAGTGCCAAACTGAGTTTTTATTAAACACACACACACACACACACACACAACAACACAACAAAAGAGAGAGAGGAGGAGAGAGAGAAATTTTTTTCTTTGAAAAAAATCTTTTGTGATAAGAAAGCATAGCCTGAGAGAAGCCCGTGGAGAACGAGGAGGGGGCAGTGAGAGAGTTCAGAGGGCAGAGGCCATAGTACAAGCCTGACAGAACCCAGAGAGAGGCCAGAGCACAAGCCTGACAGAACCCATCTTCAAAAAGCCAGACACAGTGGCTTTTTCAAAACAGGAGGTGTAGGCAAAAGACCCCTTGGTTTCAGCAGAGGATCGAATTTAACCTTGAAGTCTACTCTATCTCTTTGAAATGAACTCATTTTCCAATATATAGATAAGTATGTTAATAAGCTGCCATTTTCTTTTCTTTCCTTCACTAATCTATTTTCATTCCAATGAACCCAACTGAAGACCTGGAGAAGCTAAAGGAATAATTGTTTTCCTTCCCCATCCATTTAAAAAAGTAGTCAGCTGAAAACATCATGTTGTGTGTATAGCTCGTTACACTTCAGTAGCACTAAGCACCCAAGCCCACAAGCATGATCTGGATTCAGGTACACAGTCTACCAAGAGAGCTGAAATACCTTTGTCCCACAGAATGCCGGTCATTGTTGTTGAGATGGGATTTCACTACGATGCTCAGGCTGGCCCCAAACTCCAGGACTCAAGCAATGCTCTTGCCTCGGCTTTTTGAGTAGTGGAACCAGAGTCACTACTTCAAGCTAGACTGCAATCTTGAAGGCAAATCTGAGTTAATAGGAGGACAGCCTCAGGAGTGGTTACAAAAGGCAAACAATGTAAAGGGGTAAATTACAGGAGAAGGAAAAGAAACTTTTTTCTAGATCTTTCCTTTTTATTGATTTCTAACATATTACTATATAGACATATTCTGTTATATTTCAAACTTAAAAAAATCCTTCCCTGGCCTGGCAAGATGGCATAGCAAGTGTCCGTATGCAAACCTTGACCTGAGTCTGCTCCTCAGATCCCATACAGGACAGAGAACCACCTCCCCAAAAGCCTGCATGTGTTACTGATTCAATAAATAAAATGAAAAAGACTTAAGTCCTTACTTTATCCCATATCCTACAGTTACGCCTAGTGCCCCAGGCTTGCTCAGTGACATCTTATCTCAGTTGTCTCTCCCAGATTTAACACCGCAGTGAGATTGTTAGCCTGCGATCCGCCCAATGCCACTCTTACTGTTATCACAATTAACTAGTCTTATCAAGGTAATTTTCATATTGCCAAACCCTAGCTAATTTCTGACCTGATCCTGCTTTATTTTTAAGAAGCACTTAAAAGATAATTACTCCTTCACCCTCAAAATAGTCATATACCACTGTGGGTCATGGTCTGACTCCATCTATGAATGGACGCTCAGATTGTTTAATCCCAGTACTTGGGAGGCCGAGGCAGGTGGAATCTCTGAGTTCAAGGTAAGCCTGGTCTACATAGCAGTTCGAGACTAGTCAGGGCTACATAGTGAGAGTCTCTATCTCATTACATACATAGACAGACAGACAGAGACACACACACAGGCTTAGTGATGTCTTAAGATAATGTAAATACAACTCTACAATGTTCATGGACCACTTCAGAATGTATCCCCACAGGGTAAGTGATGATTGACCGACCTGCTTGCTATAACATCACATTCTCCTAATTCTATTGATACGATATGGGAATCTTTGTAGAATAAGAACTCCGACACCAGATGGAGTGGGAAAGAACGATGTCACTGGTGGACACCAGCGAGAGTGGAAGAGAGATGTCACCAGGGCACCTAACCCAGGATGGCTCCTGAAAGCCTTCCCTCAGGTCCAGCTGCAGTCTCACTTAAGTCTAAAGCCACAGTGGGGTGAGCAAGCAAGAGCTTACAGAAGCCTACATGGCAGTCAGCTTTTGTTTTTCAAAGGCATGCATGCACACACGCACGCACGTATAGCTGACATGTGTAAGCGTGTGTCAAGCTGTTAAGGGCAATGACTCGTTGTTTCAGCTGTTTCCCCAGGCTGTTCTTTAGGTAGCAAGTGAAGTCAAGCTTGGCCATAGGCAGCAGCAGCAGTGCTTTAAGTGGGCCTAATGCTCTTCCCTGCCTCCTTCCACTTTCCTACTCCAGGCTCTCTTTATTTAATGCCTACCTACTGTGCTGGCTGGCGTTATGTCAGCTCTACACAAGCTAGAGCCACCCCAGAGAGGAAGAGCCACAGTTGAGAAAATGCCTTCCATTAAAGGATCAGGCTGTAAGGGATTTTCTTATTTAGTGGTTGATAAGGGAGGGCCCAGCCCATTGTAGATGGTTCCATCCCTGGGCTGGTGGTCCTGGGTTCTATAAGAAAGCAGGCTGAGCAAGCCATGGGGAGCACTCCTGCATCAGCTCCTGCCTCCAGGTTCCTGCCCTGCTGGAGTTCCTGTCCTGACTTCCTCTGGTGATGAACTGTAATGTGGAAATGTAAGCCAAACAAACCCTTTCCTCCCAGCTTGCTTTTCTGCCATGGTGTTTCATCACAGCAACAGAGCGCTGTGACTGACTAAGATGTCTACTTATCAGAGGTCTCCAAGGTGTCTGTGGACCAACTTTCCCTTTGTATCCTCTCATCCTAGACAACCTCTTCATATCCTATAGCTTTAAGTTGCACTTATATGTAAATTCTTCTCAAAAGGTCATTTCTAGCCTATGCTTTCCATAAGGTCACAGCTAGGTTTAAGCTCCTACTTGACGGGCATCTCCAATTTAGTTTAGTCCCAATCAGAAATCCGGATTTTACCAATTTACTCCTTTCATCTCTAAAAACCAAACATCTAGTCATTCAAGCCCAGACACAGGCATAAGTTACCTTTGGCTTCTTCCCTCTTAAACTATCAGGCAGACTCCATCAGAAAATGCTTTGGACCTTCCTTCTAAAAAATACATAATCATATAATTTATTCCCCATGACAAGTGTTGGATTGACAACTCTTAGAAGATAAAGTAAAATCTGCAGCCTGAACCTATTAGGTCAGCTGCTTGCTAAGAGCGTGTGCACACAGATAGACAGACTGACAGACAGAAATAAAATCAACATTTTTCCTATTATTCAATTGACAGTTGTAACACCTATATTGTCAAAGCATATTTTAGAATCATCTGTCCATGCACATGCTCTAAAAATAGAACAGAACACACAACCTACTAAAAGTTCTTCAGATAGAAGAACCATAGAAGCAGCAGCCTGGGAAATTCAGGAATAAAACAACAGAAATTTTTTCATCATGTCTGAGTGCATCGGGGCCCCAGGTATGATGATCACTGCCGGAAATTATCATGCTGGGGTGAAACTGGCCCAGCCCAAGGACCCTGGCGCGTCTCCCAGGAGAAGGACTATCCAGTTCTGGTAACTGGGGCACACACTGAAATCTGCACATGCACATTCCCTGGTGCTTGCTTTATCGTTTCTGTAAGTTGTAATTCTGCTGTGGGCAAGATGACAGATATTTTTCTCTCTGGCTTTGGCCAAAACTGTAAATAAATTCCCTTTTCCATGTATATACATTATGTTGTTTTCTCTTAATGCGGGTGAGTCACCCAGAGCTGGGCTCTATGGCTGGGAACTCCGTAACATGATCAGACTGCTGTAATTCTTATCTTATCGCCTTTACTCTACATGAGTTCTTGGCTGAGACCAAGGAAAACATAAAAGCATACAGATCCTGGACACATAGGGAAGTCCGGGACGAGCAGATCTCAACCATTTGTTTCAGAGGCAGACAAACATCCCATCCACCTCTGGAACAAAGCAGCCCCTTTAAGGAGAGGACCAGAGCCGAGGTGCAGTGCAGCGGTTGAGACTTGTGGAGCAAAACCAAGACCCTATGCTATGTTGGCAACCTAGAGGTCAACAGCAGAAGAATGGATGAAGAAAACATGGTCAGCCAATGCAATGGAATTTTCTCAGCCATAAAGAACAAACCTGTTGCTTGCAGGAAGACGGACATAATTGCAGATGATCATAGGAAGTAAATTAAGCCAGTCTCAGAAAGACAAAGAGTGCATGCTTTCTGTAGTTTGTAAGTCTTATATAGATGCAAAAATTATGTACATATAATTTTTATGTACACAAAAGCACCCTCACACCCACCATACACACCATTTGAGACAGGGTCTTCCTGCATAGCCCTGGCTGGCCTAGAACTCACTATATAGATAGACCAAGCTGGCCTCAACTCAGATCTACCTACCTCTGCCTCCCAAGTGCTGGTGCTGGAATTAAAAGGTATGTGACATCATGCCTTAACTGGCTCCAATCTGTCCTCTTTGGCATTGCAAAATGATGTCATTTACAAAAAGTTTTGATCAAAAACAGTGCAAATTACCAAAAAAAAAAAAAAATCACAAAAAGCCATGTTTTAAGTTTATGAGTTTGTGTTAGGCTGCATTCATAGCTATCTCAAAGCCTATAGGCTGGACAGGCCTGCCGCAGGGATACAGGAAACAACGGGAAGGGAGAGAAAGGGAAGGAAAGATTGAGCTATACGGAGGAGTGTGCTCAATATACACATGTACAAAAGTTAAAAATACTTTGGGTTCAAATCCCGCTACCAAGAAACAATAGTGTTAAGAGTACCGTCATGGGGTGAGGTAGGTGGAAGACACCCAGAGGCCTGCTAGCTCTGTTCACCACAGGAGCCATTACGATGTGCAAGTAGTGGTGAGAGAGACAGAGAAGCATTATGAAGAGAGGTGAACTGGAGAAGAAAGGTGGAGAGGAACAGCCTGCCATGAGGCCTGAGGCCATGGTTAAGTTCCGGCCCATGCTGCTGCTGAGGGCCATGTCTGGGTCCACGGCCACACAGCAGTGGGGATCTGTATCAGTTCCATGGTTCACATTACCACCAAAGGCCATGCAGATATCCTTGTCTGGGCTGCCATCTGGGACCATGTTGGTATCTAAGGGCTGTGCAGAGCTGGCCCAGCCCCTCACTGGTGCTGGTGGCATGGGCACCGGTGAGCCAGCCCCAAGAGTGTGAGAGCAGGAGAACTGACCCAGCCCCTTGACAGCTGTGGCACTGTGTGAGCTAGCCAGGGCTGTGCTAGAGAGCTCACCTCGGTGGTGTGGGTGAGGGAGAGCTGGCAAGCTGACCAACTCAGCTGACATCCAGGTCCAGATCCAGGGCTTGAAGTTGGCTCAGCCCAGCATCTACCTCATCTGTAAACGGCTGGAGCACACAAAGGGCCTGATCCTGCAGATCCAAAGTCATAGCGGATCTCATGACACAGGGCAACAACCGGCTATCCAAGAGAAGCATGGGTGAGGATCCAGGACTGACGGTGTAGCAGACACCAGAAGCCTCACACCACACCATGACTCACTGCGTAAATATCTGCAAGCAAAGCTGTGTGGACAAAAGAGTGCACTGTAGGACACACTGTGACATACTGCAGCTTCCACACAAGATGTTTCTGTCGTTAGTTAATTTTTGGTGTTTATTTTCATTGGTGGGGGTTGCAAGGGATGTGGAGGCACAGAGAGAGATGAGTAGGATTGATACGCATGGTGTGAAATTCACAAAGAAGCAATATAAAGCAATATTATGTTTTTTCAGAGTACCATTGTGAATGCAGACTTCAGTGGGTGATGTCTGCACTGAGAAGTCTCCAGTGACTCAGTCAGCCCTCTCTTCCCAGAGACACCCCATTAAATGGAGATTTCCTTTGTACATATAAATACTTAAAAAATTCAGTTTTCAGATTGTCTTTTATAACTGCAGTTTCTTAAAATAATCAGCTTGAAATGGTCTTCTGTCCAAAGGCACATTTCATGTGACATATTTTGACTCCTACAGTCACTTTCTTGGAGTACTATGTCCTGAAGCCCATCATGTTTCCAGTGTACTGTGTGGTTTTCTCTGGCTGCTTGTTCTTGAGTGTGTACTCGTCCAGCAGTGAGAGGATGGGTGGACTCCGCTGTCCTGGAACCGCCTCACGTTTCAACAGGAACACAATTCTCGGTTTCCAGCTGTTCCCTTGATCACTTTGCTTCATGGTGTACAGCATGACATTCTGGCATGCTTACAAGGTCTGCAGTGACACCCCGGGCTTGCTGGGGAATGCCTGGGCTGAGTCACTGAGAAGAGTTGATTGTGTACCCTCTGCTTGCATTCAGCGTTCCTCTATTTCTACCTAATTTTTTTAACAATTTATGAAAAGTCTAATCTAAATTTAGGCATCTACCCTAAGAAAACATGTTGCGAGAAAGATTAAAAAATGCCACCCCCGTTAGCACCGGCTATGCTCTATCGACTTTCCTTGCTCCCAGTGCTGAGGCTGCCAAACCGGAGGTTCTACTGCTGCGGATCCTGCTGGCATTCCCAGACATCCACCCCCTGTGGTGAGCTGTCACATCCCAGGAACCCGGTAAAATCAAAACTCTAGAGGCTTGTAATTTATCAGTCAGATTTATATCAGTAAATTCTCAACCCACAGAACGCCCACACAATGAACTCAGAGCCAACTGATATAAGCTGCCCACCTAGACTGGACAAATTGTCCTGTATTAATCCAGCCCTTCTATGATATTCATAGCTACCTGTGACTATTTAAAGCCACATGGACCTTGTTCGTCCTTCTCTCCCTCTATCTTCCTTCCTTCTCCCTGTGTGTCCCTATCTCTCCCATCCCTAAAGCTCCCAGCCCACCTTCTTTATCCACTGTGCAATCACAGCTCTAGCCTTATCTTGTGCCTGCCCTCACCTGCAGAGACAGCAATCCACAAAAACAAATTCACTGAAATCTTAGAAACAAATGTTGATAGCAGCTACATTCATACACAGCCACATTAAAAAAGTATTCAGTATCACTGGGCATTACGAAAGATTAAAAACCACTACGAGACACCATGGTACACCCATTTGAATGCTTAGGAGAAAAACAACCATCTAGGTAGAGTAAGGATGCAAAGCAAAGAGAGAATGTACATTCCTGCTGGGATGCAGGATGGCATAGGCCCTCTGGAAGACAGCTGATGTCTTCTGAGGTCAAACATGCTCCTCCCACAAGTTCAGCAATCCAGCCGAAGACATTTACCCTCGAGAAAAATAAAACTTTATTTTAAAAAAGAAGAAGAAGAATCTGCATACAAGTGTTTATAGAAGCTCTCTTTCTAAGTGGCCCAAAAGGAAAATGTTAAATGTCTTACAACAGCTGAACGGATAAACTGTGGTACAGCTGTAGAACTGAACACACCTATAGTCAAGCATAGATTTGTCAAGGCTAGAGAGATGGCTCAGTGGCTAAGAGTTTGTGTGGCTCCTCCAGAGGACCTGCGTTTGAGTTGCAGCACCCACAAGACAGCATAAAACCAACTGCACCTCAGTCCTAGGACATCCTCTGCCTTCTTCTGGCCTGCATGGGCACCAGGGGTGTGTTCAGTGCAGACATACATGCAGGTAAAAACATCCATATACATAAAACAACAATAAAAAATTGTTTAAAAAAAAGAATAGATTTGTGATACATACAACAATTCAGGTGAATTTCAAAAGCATTCTACTGAATTCAACAGCCTGTCTCAAATAGTGAATGCTGCAACACACACACACACACACACTCCAAGGATGCCAAGGAGTGGAGATATGAGAAGCTCTGACCAGACAAAGATGGCACAAGAGAGCTGCTTGCAAAGGCTTATACATCTGTGGTAATGGTGAAACGAATCTGTACCATTAAAAGTCATGTATCCAATTTTCGTAGAATTGTACTAAAGAAAAGTAGGAGTCCATTTTGCTGTATAATAATTTTGGAGGCTTTTAAAAGCCACATTGTCCACTGTAGGATCTCACTGATATTACATTCTAGAAAAGGTAACAAAAAAACAGATCAGTGGGTATTGAGGGTCAGAGGGTGAGAGAACAGGATGACCCCAAAGGGGCACAAGGGGCTCTCTGGAGGTAAGGGAGCTATTCTAATCTTCATTATTGATTACATTAGCTGCCAAAACCTAAGTATATCCAAAGATAGGGACAATCTCAACAAGGAAATGATACTTCTGGAGTCGAGGCTATAGACATTTAAAACTTTTCAAATATTTTTATCTTATGTGCATGTGTGTTTGCGTGTGTGCATATGTGTGTACCATGTGTGTGCCTGGTGCCCATGGAAGCTAGAAGGAAGCTCTGGATCCCTGGAACTGGAGTTACAATAGTTGTGAGCCAACATGTGGGTACTGGAAACCCAACCTGGGTCCTCTGGAAGAGCAACAAGTGCTCTTAACCACTGCTCCCGCCCCAAAGGAATATGCTTGGTTTCTTGTCTGCTTTTTTTGTTTTTTGAGCCCAAACCTAGATGACAGTTGCACATGAGTTATACTTTTACAATTATTTTTTAGTGTGTGTGTGTGTGTGTGTGTATGTGTGTGTGTGAGTGTGTGTGTGTGTGAGTGCAGCTCAGGCAGAAGACAGTGATGAGTCTGAGGACAGCACAGGCTACACAATGAGGTCTTTTTGTAAAAGAGAACAATTAGGAAGTTTTATCCAGCCTACCTTGAACTCAAGATATCTTTCTCCATCTGCCTCCCAATTAGCTGGACTATAGGCTAAAACCACCAATGCCTGGCTAAAGGATCTCTATATGGTTATGTGTATGTGAAAAAAACAGTCTTCTCTTCCATCCTAGGTTCATGGTTAATGCCTCTACAATGAAGGACATATTTATTAAAATAGTACGCAAATGTATTTAAATTTGAAAATTGTTGTTGTTGTTATTATTATCAATATTATTATTATGTATGATATGCCTTAAGCCAGGCATGGTGGCATATGCCTTTAATTCTAGAAGTAGAGGGGCAGGCAAGTGGATCTGTGTGAGTCTGAGGGCTACAAAATACACTGTCTTAAAAACACACATACACACTCGTGCACATACACACATACATACACACTCATGTGCACATATACTCACACACACACACACACACACCACACACACATATAATGACATCTAACCACATGAAAGTTATTAGGTAGAGCTAATTATGATAGAAACAATCAAATGGCCCACGTAAGCTGATAGCCATATCTTCATTTGTGATTTGCATATCAGCTAACTCATTCACTGTGACAATCTGTTTTAGGATACAAAGCGTTTTGTCAATAAAGCTTTAACATGTCAACATAACTGGGTGACTAAAGCTAAACTTCAAAAAAGCAGAGACTCACCCAGGAAGAGTCCATTTTTAGTAAAGGGAAAATGCCAAACACTGGCCAGCACGGATGCAGTTAATTCTTCAGGAAACACAGAGCAGAACACTGTATGAGTGGTCCGAGATCAAACGCTCGGACTCAGGTATAGAAACAGCACAAGCGGACAGAATAAAGGGATTAGACTGAGTAAGACTGTCTCCTTGCGTCTGCTGAGGACTGCACTGTTCAAGTGCCCCTCCCCATCCCTTCTCCTCTGCCATTTGTAGTAGGCTCAATCTCCACACGGGGAGGAGAGTACTCATCCAAAAACATAGTCACAATTCTGTGTAGGAATAAATGTGTGAGTCAATGACCTATCACTCACGGCCACACTCAGCGGAGAAGAATGACTTGCAGTCCAGGCCAATCTGTAAGGATAATGTGTTTATAGACACTCACACACATCTATCAGGTATATATGTCTGCCAAATGAAGCCTTTTCCTATATAAATAACCATTCCGTGTCCTTTCCCTAGTATTCACAGAAGTAAACACTGCTGTACATACTCCCTTACAACAATTTGCCTATATTTATGGTCTCTCTAAAAACAAACATGCCAGGCTGACAAACAATCTTAGGGATTTCATAGGATAGATTCCTACCCGCTCTCCCGCCCCCACTGGACTTTAACTTTTGCTGTAACTTCAAGTTTCCCAGGCACTTTTTCTTTCAAAGAAAAGAGGGGAGGCATTTTGCTACGTTCAGAAGCTGTTCTTACAATCCCGGGCTCAGATGCTCCACTCTGCCTCCTCTGTTGCTGGGGCCACACCCCTCCTGACCAGGCACTTCTTAACAAGAGTCTCCTGCTCATTTAAAGTGCTGTTGTAAACTTTGGGACTTCATTAAACTCAAACGAGACGACGAGAAACTGAACACACACAACAGTATGAGCTGCGGTTGTGTGCTTTGTTTCAGTCTACTTTGCTTTAATAAGCAGAGGCCCAGAAATATCCTACTCTACATAATTAATTAGTTCTAGCGATCAGGCTTAACCATCTTGACCTCTTAATGGACAACAATTCCTCAGGAAGTCGGGACTATGTTTCATTACTGATGGCAATTATGTGCTTACCAAGGAAAATATGGATAATAAATCACCACAAATGGCCAGGATGAGGGCTACAGAGATGGCGCAGCAGGCAAGTGTCTCCCATACAAGCATGAGGACCTGAGTTCAAATCCTCATCACTCACATAACAAGCTGGGCACGGCTACTAATGTGTGTGCCTGTGACACCTCCTCCCAAGCACAGATACACAGTGGAAACACAGACAGGAGGATTACAGAGGTTAGCTGACTGACAGCCTAGCTCCAGCTTCCCCCTGTCTCAAGGGACCAATGCAGAGAGTGGTCCAGCAGGGTGCTGAATTCTTCCTTGGATCTCTTCAGACACATGTGCACACGCACGCACACACACACACACACACACACACCCCTGAGCACAATGTATAACATGAAGTAAATTATAAATAAATGTTTGCCTAGAAAGTAACGTAAGTCAATGCTGCTAGCCATGGTACACACAGCTGCAATCCAGAGATCAGAAGGACAAGGAAATGGAGAGTATGACACCAGCCTCAGCTACACAGTGAATCCCAGCGCCAATCTGGGTTACATACTGAGGTTCTGTCTCAAGCAAGCAAGCAAGCAAACAAAATAAAAGAGGAAAAACCTGCTGATGGCCTAATTAAAATAAAATATTACATAAATATATAAAACTATGTAAATATCATCTTTTTAACTAGAATTCAAAGAGTGAATTAAGAAGACATTACCTATCTTTGCGATGCTGCAATTCATGATGAGCAGTTATTTGGTCTCCTTGCTGATTCCTGGCACATAACTCTCTAAAAAAAAACCACTGGACTCTCAGAGTGTAGTTTTCTATTGTTGGGAACAAGTAAAAGGAACTTATCCTACATGCTACCATTTTGTTTCCAGACTCCACTTAATCACAGGGAGAAACTAAATTCAAGATCCCAGGCCAATGTAGTGGGATTGGCTACTGAGAATTAGGGGTCTCCATAGCTAAACAGCTTCTGTTGTAAACAGTTGTCTGACTCCAGCCATCTCAAGGACAACTTGTTCATCCTGCTGGCAGGGTTAAATAAGATCATATTTCAGGCCTAGGAACAAACTCTGATCCCACTTCTCCCATGGGTTTTTCTGAATTGTCTGTTAACCAGCAAAGAATGTAGAAATTGCTGTTATCAGCCGGGCAGTGGTGTGCATGCCTTTAATCCCAGCACTTGGGAGGCAGAGGCAGGCGGATTTCTGAGTTCGAGGCCAGCCTGGTCTACAGAGTGAGTTCCAGGACAGCCAGGCTACACAGAGAAATTCTGTCTCGAAAAACCAAAAAAAAAAAAAAAAAAAAGAAAAAGAAAAAAAAAAAAAAGAAATTACTGTTATCTAAATCGAGGTGGATAAGTTGCAAAAATGTATAACCAACTGCCTGTTAGGCCCTAATTAACTTCAGGCAGCTGACCGCTCCTTTGTCCCTTATCACTCTGAGCTCCGGGCCCTGATGTCTAGAGAATGAATTAAAGATCCTGAAGCCAGGTGCCCTGGATACGGCCCAGTCTCCAACAGGTACTCCTTGCTTAACCCGTAATGTCAAAATACAATTGGATAACACTGAAGCCACACACACACACACACACACACACACACACACACGCAGCTCCTCTCTTGCTTTAAAAACTGTTGCACAATCTTTGTTCAGGGATGCAGTTCAGATCTGAATGGGCTGACTCCCTAAGCGCTCAGAGAATAAAACTTTCATTTTTAAGTTTCCATACCTGAAGTGAGTTCTCTGGCTTCCACCCCGCACCCAACACTATGATAAATATCTAAACACAGATGACTACTAGGGGCTGCTTCAGGTGTGAGCTGGTTCCAGAAGGTTGGCACCCTCAGCCCTACTTCCTATCCCCAGGGAGGGGAAATGTGCTGAGCTGTCCCTGCCAATCATCATCAGCCATGGCTCTACGAACCCCCAAAGACAGGACTGAACTGGGTCTGGGCTGCTAGAGGTGCTGAGAGGATGACAGACCCTAAGGCGGCATGGGAGCACTGCCCCCTTCCTTAAGCAGCTCTTGCACCCAGCCTGCTCCCAAGCTGTATCCTTTACATAAAAGAATAAGGACCAGCGAGATGGCTCAGGGGGTAAAGGCACTTGCCACCAAGGCTAAGGACCAGACTTTAATCCCTGGACCCACACAGTGGAAGGAGAGAACCAACTCTTGAAAGTTGTCCTCTGATCTCCACAATGCCTGTCTATACAACAAGCACAAGCACATATACTCTGAAATCCTAAGTAGAACATTCTCCGGAACTCTGGAAATTCTTGCAGCAAATGATCAAATTCAAGCAGGAAGTGTGAGAGCTGCACAACCAAGTCACACAGGAGCTGTGGGGACATGGGGGCTTACTGCTTGTGAGGGGAGGGAAGGCCAATCTAGTGGGACTGAAGCTTTAACCTGCAGGAGTGCAGACGCACCCGCTCCAGTTAGTGTCAACCTGAACCAAATCATAAGACACCTAACTGGTGTCAGAGAACAGGCCAGGGAAGAAATCCACACGTGAGGTATCGGATGTGAACTACTGAGTCCTGGAGACATAAAAAAGCAGTTCTTGTCATGGCTTTATTTTTCCTTTATACTGTTGAGTCCAGGAAATAAAAGGTTTTTTTAATTCTAATGTAAATTCCATTGTAAACCCATGGCATCAATCCCATCTCTAAGAAAATACATGTTTTGACTTAAAAAATCGTCTCCTTTCCATGCGTGGTAGTCATCTCTGCACTTGGGAGGTAGGGAAAGGAGCATCCAGGGTTTCAGGCCATCCTCGATTACATGCAGAGTTTAAGGCTAGCCTGGGCCACATGGGATTATGTCTATTTTGTCAAGGCGGGGGTGGGGGTGGTCCTGGTCCAACAACACACAGTCCAATTAAATATGGGCAGAAGACTTGAATGGGCAAATATTCATTATGAGTCAGGAGGAAAATGTACATCAAAGCCACATGCTGGTAAGGTGGCTCAGTGGTTAAGAGCACTGACTGCTCTTACAGAGGTCATGAGTTCAAATCCCAGCAACCATATGGTAGCTCACAACCATCCATAATGAGATCTGAAGCCCTCTTCTGGGTGTCTGAAGACAGCTACAGTGTGCTTAAACATAATAAAAACAAACAAACAAACAAAAATACTTTGGGCCAGAGCGAGAGGGAGAAGGGAAGGGGGGAGGAAACACACTGTGACACTTTACCCAGCAGACTATCAGAAAATAACACAGAGAATAAACGGAGAAAAAGTGGAACTCGGATGCACTGCTGGTAAGAATGCAAAACTGTGGTAATTTCCAATAAGAGAATTCCCCAGGAGTGGAACACTGCATTACTCCCCCCCCCCCCATCTTCTCCTCCTTCCTCCTCCTCCAACGCCTCCTTTACGAATGGCGCACTTTTGTATCTGGCCATTTTACTTGGCATAATGCTACCAAGCTTCATCCACGTTGTAGCATATTCCCCAACTGTCTATCTTTTGAAAAGTAGAATAATATATCCCACTGCAGAGCAGGCCCCGTTCTGCTCATCCATCTTCCATCAATGAATACTTGGGTTGTTTACACTTTGGTTATTGGGAATAATGCTGTTGATACCCAAGTATTTATTTGAATCCTCTTTTTTAAAATTCTTTTTATTTTACGTGTGTACCTAGGAGTGGAATTGGAAATTAGAAGGTAATAAAGGGGCTGGAGAGATGGCTTGGTGGTTAAGAGCAGGTACTGCACTTGCAGAGGACCCAGGTTTGGTTATTAGTACCAACATGGTGGCTAACATCTCCAACTCCAGTTCCTGAAGTCCAACGCCCTCTTCTGGTCTTGTGGGTACTGCATGCACACACTGCACAGACACAGAGGCAAACACTCAGACATAAGTAAAAATAATGAACCTTTAAGATAATAAAAAAACGTAAACAGTTTTGGCAAGAGGATTTAGCATATGGTGGGTCCCAATCATTGAGATGATTGACATAAAAAGGGGGAGGGAATAATGTATTAGAATATTAAGAGATGAATGTGATCTCAGAAATTTTCAAGATTTCTGTGTAAACCTTTTTTAAAAAGTACTTTTATATAAAAGGAGGTATACCAAATAACTCAACTTTTTGAGGGAAAATGGATAGTATTTAGCATGTCATGCAACACTGTAAAAACTGATTAAGAGCTAAAACTAACTTCACAGTTTAAAAGTGAATATATATATGTATGTGTATTATATATATAAAAGGCCAGGCTGGTGGCACATGCCTATTAATCCCAGCACTCAGGAGCCTGAGGCAGAAGACTGCCATTAAGTATCCAGCCAACTGTGAGAGTTGGAGAGGATAGAATGAGTCTTTAAAATGACTACAAAGGTCTGAAGTAGTTGTTCAGTTGAATATAACGGTTATAATTATTTCATGTGATATTCAATTATGTGAGGAATTATGTATTATTGGGTTTTTTTTCTCTAAGTATAAGAAAGCAAGTTACAGAGCCTGAGGCAGGGTGTTTATACCTAGGAGTTCAAGGCAACACAGTGAAACACTGTCTCAATAGATGGATAGATGGATGGATGGATGGATGGATGGATGGACTTACCATACACTAACTACTCCATGAAATTATAGGAAGACAGCAATAAAGGCAGTGATGCTCCTGCTTTTACCAGCCTTTATTGGCTTCTAGCATTCTCTCCAGGCACACAAGCCATTCGGAATCTCCGCTTTCTGCTAATAATATTTTGAATGTTATGACCTTCTGTACGGATACTTAGGCGTTGATGATACTTTCTTGGCATCAGTAGGTAGCCAGGGTAATGTCTTTAAGTGAAACAGAATCAAAGATTTATGAGAAGTGGGGACTGAACCTATTGAAGCCTGCAAGGTCTGGGCAGGCCTGTAATCCTACCCACCATTCAATGGTCTGAGACAGAGAGATTCAGACTTTGGGCTGGAGAGATGGCTCAGTGGTTAAAAGCACCGACTGCTCTTCCAGAGGTCCTGAGTTCAATTCCTAGCACCCACATGGCCACAACCATCTGGAATGGTGTATCTGAAGATGGTGTACTCATATACATTAAATAAATAAATAAATCTATCTTTAAAAAAAAAAAAAGAAAGATTCAGCCTTTAAGGCCAAACCGAGTGATGGGGGCGGGGTCGGACAGGGAGGTGATTTAGCAGCATTAGAAAGGAGTTTGCTGCGGAGATGAAAGACATCTGTTGGGGAGTTTAGGTTTCAGATCTAACAAACAGCTGGTCGACAGGACCATCCTGAATGTTTGCAGGAATGCACAACGTGGTGCTTGTTTAGAATCTTATCCTAAAGAGTTTAGAATGCCACTTATCCGGGGAAATGTTCTGGCCTCCTTTGTTTTGTTTGAATTATTTTTTGTTCATAGGTTTATTAAGGGAGCATCCCAGAAGTGGATCAAAACATCTATTTATATACAAACAGGAGAAAAAAAATGGGTCTTTCCGAAGCGTCTCAGGAAGAAAATGATTTGCTCTTAGTTATAAAATGTTTGCTCTATTTACATGTACAAATATTTGCACTTCAAGCACCTGAAACGGACTGTAGACAAACAAACCCTAGGATTTATAAAGGCGACAACTTATTATAAAACACAGTCCACCTTAAACTCTTCTTCTAGCATCCCATATAATCAATAATACCTGGCTCATTCTCGCAACATCGTGTGGGTAGCCCGACTGGGACTGGACACAGACAGAGAAAGGAGAATGAGAACGCGAAGTTGCTAGTGAGGATAAAAACGGAAGAGTCCAAGAAGTCTGCAGTTTGTTTTGCTCTCCTAAGAAGCCAATGATTTCCCCCCCCCTTTTCTCTTTCAGTGATAAATGTATTTATCTTTCTGTCGTAGCTGTAAACCCCTCTATCCACTTCTGACCACATCCACGAATTCCCGGAGAACCCATGAGGGCTACCCCAGTGTCCCAGTGTCCTCGCCGCGGGTAGAGTGGATGCACTCTGAGGTTAGAAGTCGGGCAACTTCAAGTTCTCCCTGACAGGGATAAGGGATGATGGGGTGAAGGGAGCGGAGGACCGAGAGTCCCCTCAGCATATCACCAGCAGCATCACCAAGACAGCAGTACCCAGTGGACCTGAAAAGTGGCCGGATCTCGGAGCCACACGAAAGGTCGTCCCCAAAAACGTGCCGGCGGTCCCTCCCCTAAACCTGTCTCCGCCAGGCGATCAGAGTCCGCACACTCACCCGTCCGCGCTCCAGCTTTAGCAGCAACTCGGAGAATGCCGCCCACCTCTGACAACCATAGAGACGCACAAGCCGCGGAGCCCCGCTCTGCGTCCTCCGCCCACTCTCACGTGACTCCCCTAGCCGCTGGGCCTGTCGGGATCTTGATGAAACGTAGCAGGGAGGAACCCAGTCGGGGAAAAATGGGGAGGGGCGGAGAAGCCACCCCGCCCTTCCCTGGGCCCGCCCACACGTCGGATCCCGCCCCGAGTCAAGACTCCGCCCTCGCCTGGGGGCCCGCCCTGACCTCGGCCCCGCCCACATGTCGGCTCCACCCCCTCGCGTTTAGGGGGGAAAGCCGGCGGGTTTGCAGACTCCCTCCTGCATTCCTTTGCTGATTTTGTTTCTTGCTGTCAAAGTGCACCTCTTCTGTGCCTCTTTCTAGTTAAACTCTGCTCTACCGTAAGCGAGAAAGTGAGAATGAGGGTTCTTCCACCAGTCTAGAGGCTCACGCTGGTTTTATTTTAGAACCATCTTATTTATCTTGAAGTTTCACAAAATAACTTATCTATCGCTCAATTCCACCTCTCTCTTCCAGACGTCCCGCTTCTCCAGCAACCAATGTGATTACTAGCTTTCAATTATGAAAAGGGGTTCAGAGGTAAGTTATAGAGATAAAATTTGAGTGTAAGTACTTACTGTGAAGAGAATGATGATGCAATTGTCACCTCATTCAGCTGTGGCAAATACATACGTACATGCATAATTCAAGTACCATGAATCTTAGAGTCACAGGATAATAACTCTTTATTGCAAGGAAAGACGAAAAATATGTAGTTGTTGAAAGTTTTTCAGCCAGATGGGTGGCATCAACTGTATCTCGTACTGATGACAACGAAGTCAGGTTCAAGCATATAGTACATAGTGAGTTGAGGCCATTATAGGTTCTATAAGATCCTGTCTGAAAGAATCAAACAGAACATAAAAATTCATCAAGATCAAGCAAGGCAATGATTAAGTTGGGCTTGCTGGTTATGACCATAACCTCTGTAGAGATGGAGGCAAAAGGATCAGGAATCGTCCTTAGCTTGTCCTCAGCTACATACATAGCAAATTGTCTCTAATCTCCATCCACATACACACTGTAGCAGATGTGCCACCCCTGCGTACATACTCACACACATAATAATATGTAAATAAATATTAGCAGAAATATCCAGGTATCCCTCCCCTACCCCAACCAGAAGTTCCAAAGACACATTGATGATCAAATGCCTCACATTTATCTAGAGAGATTTTTGTTTTAAGTTTTTTTTTTTTTTTTGAGACAAGTCTTTCTATATAGTATATAGGATAAGGTACCAATGCTGTTCTCCACTTGATCTTAGCCAAAAGACAGAGAAGCAATCCAATGTTGTACTCATGGTAATCCTCCTGCCTCAGACTCCAAAGTGCAGGGGTTGTAGGCATGCACAACTATGCCTGGCTCAGGGTAAAACAACACAGATTCCTGGATCCTAAAATACACTCACTGGATTAGAACGGTGTTCCGAAATCTGGATTTCATAGTCCCACGTGATTTCCCACGTAAATGTTGAATGAGAAAAGAAATGGATTTGGTTTTTCCCTCCATGCCATAGAATAAAATATCTCTATTTTGCCTTCAGTATAGTGAAAGTACATCATACTGGGAATTCTGTGCTATCAAGAGAGAGAAGAGTTTTTTCTTTCATTTGGGCTAACATATAAATTGACATGCTTTCAAAGCATTTCCTACTTATCTATTTTTATCACATACGTAAAAGTAACAATTCCAGGTGTTACCGCAGCAGGCTCAGCTCATTACGCCACTGTGACAATTGAATCTCTCCTGTAACAGGCATCTGAGTGGATGGAGTGCCACTTCATAAACCTTTCATTCAATTCCTTTCAAATGAATTCAAAAGAGACTTCCCATCCTTCATTACATTTATCTTCAGAGTCTTATAAATTATAGTCTTTAAAAACCTATGCATGCTCGCAAGCTTTCCTCTCTCTTCTGTAGTGCTGGGGACTGGCACCAAACTTCGTACATTCTAGGAAGCCCTCCAGTATTGAGCTGTTTCCCACCCCACACATTCTTATTGAGAGTTATTATGTTCCAGTATCATTTAGAACTAAGTTCTTAGTTGCTATACAAGTGTGTATGTTCTTTCCTGATAATTATGGCCAGAAATAATTATATTCAAATAAGTTAGGAAAAAAAAATTTAAAAACCTTAAATGTTCCTTTCTTTTTTATCACAAAGGAAGCCAGGAAACAGGCTAAATCAACGATACATAAATTTTTAAATCTATTCTTATTCATTTGTATTTGAAGGTAACTACAAAACCAAAGAATCACTTCTCCTTATTTTGACTTTTTCCACTTTTATAAAAGGAAGTGGGAGTTCATGGGGAAATGACTGAACTCAGGGCGAGGGCAAAAAGGTCCAAGAGGATCTGGACCATCTTGTGCTAGAAAGTCAGGTTGTACCCAGGAAACTAAAACGTGCATGCCAAAAGCTTGAAGGGCTTCGAAATGGCCAACTGTGGGACCACTGGGTATTAACGGGAGAACAATGCCCTGTTGTGATGTTTGTACACAGTCGGCCCAGGGAGTGGCACTATTTGGAGGCATAGCCTTTTTGGAGGTATAGCCTTGTTGGAGTGGGCGTGCCTGGTAGTTGGCTTGTTGAGTGGTGTGGCCTTGTTGGAAAAGGTGTGTCACTGTGGGCATGGGCTTTAAGACCCTCATCCTAGCTGTTGGAATCCAGTCTTCAAGCAGCCTACAGATGAAGATGGAACTCTCAGCTTCCTGCACCATGCTGCCTGGAGCTGCGATGTTCCTGCCTTGATGATAATGGACCTTAAACCTCTGAACCTGTTAAGCCAGCCCCAATTAAATATTGTCCTTGGTCATGGGTCTGTTCACAGCAACGAAACCCTAAGATAGACTGTAACCCACTGAATAAAGCAAGACTCCATGAATATTTAGTAATGAAGAGTGAGGATGCAGAATGATGGAAGTGGACAGTTGCTCCCTTAACAAGAGGTCTCCACGGATAGATACAAAGGAGGGCAGGTAGAGGAAAAAGCAAAGCAAAGCAAAACAACCATAAACAAACAAACCACCAGTATGCAACAATCATAGTAAAGACAGAACAAATATCAAGGATACCAGATGGGTAAGTAAAACGTTTCTGAGAAGTTAGTTGTTTTGTTTTGTTTTTTTAATGAAAGGAAAACAAAAGGTGAAGTGCCCAGCTTTACAGATCAAAAGGGACGAGGGAGACTTGACCACTGGACTTAGGATATGACCCTAAGATGAAATGTGTACCCAGAAGAGCCATCTTATAAAAAGTTTATTGGAACAATTGAAGCAATTGGACTATGGGCCATAGATTAGATAAACATAGACCCCACATTTGATTGGCTACGTTTGGGAGTATCTGTCTTAGCAATTTAACCTGACCTGTGAGCAGGTAAAAGAACATGACATACAAAAGCTATTCTCAGAGGAGTTAGACGAAATAAAATAGCTAGACAAGGGATAAAGCCAATACATTGAAATACTCAAAATTGATAAAATTGAGTACATGATATTCAGAGGTTATCTGTACTATTAGATTTTTTTCCCCTCAAGTATTTAATTTTTTCATTTTGTTTGGTTTGTTTTTTTGAGACAGGGTTTCTCTGTGTAGCTCTGGCTGTCCTGGAACTCCCTCTGTAGACCAGGCTGGCCTCAAACTCAGAGATCTGCCTGCCTCTGCCTCCTGGGTTAAAGGTGTGCTCCACCACCAAATGGCTTGTTTAAAATGTTATATTTAAAGAAAGATTTTCTTCTAACTGCTCTTAAGGTAGGCCCTTAGGGTATGCCCAGCAGTAGATGGCCAAAAGAAAATGAACTCAGCAGCATCTTTGGAAGTCCCTTGTCTCACAATGTTGTGTCAAGACATGCCTGTGGGCACACACACACACACATCTTTCGTTTTATATATACAATACATACATACTACATACATACGTGATATATAGTATGTGTATATAATTTCTCTTCTCTTTTTACCCTTCAGGTCCTTTGCATATATATTATGGCTTCCATTTTAGTGTTTTTATGTGATTCCTGAGTGTGGGAACAAGTGAGTCTCTGTTTCTTGTTCCTCTTCTTGATATTTCCCTCCTACTTGTTTGTTTTGTCCAATTCTAATGTGTTAGCTTTGTTTTATTTTATTTTTAAAAAGGTTGTTTCTTTAATTTTTCTCATTTTAAATTTATTCCTAAGTTTGCATTCTAAATTTAATCTAAAATTCTAAAAATATTTAGAACTTCAGCACAACCTTTATATTATTATTATTGACAGTCTTACTACATAGTCCAAGCAGGCCTCTCACTGCAGATTCCCTTTTCGCCCTTGCTTTAATTGTTTTATTATTAGAGTCGGGAGGTAGGGTGTTTTTGTTTGGTTTTGTTCTTATCATTGTAGTTTAGTATATACTGCCAATAATTTATAAACGGTCAGCTTTTTTCTAATTCCAGTTCCAGGAACTTTTCATAATTCTTTCTAGTGTGTTTGTCAAGTCTCAATGAAACCAGACAGGGCTTGCTGGGTACCTTTGGCTCCTCCCAGCGCTTCTTGCCCCGCCCCAACCCTAAACCTCTCCAGCCCAGAGGCCCAGCTTCCCTTCCCCAGCTTCTCCTTCCCATATATAATCCTGCCATCTCGGCCACGTGCTCCTTTGGTCCTTTCCATCCGAGGCTTCTCTCTTAGTCCACTTGCTCTCTCTCCTCTTCTTTCTCTTGTCTTTCCTCTCTACTTCTACAACCCAACCACCCACTCCATCTCCTACACCCCTCCCTCCCACCCCTACACCCCTCCCACTCCCTCCCCCCTCCCACTCCTACCCTACTCCCATGGCCCAGTTGTCTGGACCCTTGCAGATGCCGCTGTACTCTCCCTCATATCTACAATAAAACCCATCTCCTCAACAATACTTCAGGGCGGCCATGTCATTTTCCTTCAGGGCTAATGCTATACTGTAAATGCTCATTTTTCTTCAGTGTTAACATTTTCATTCAGTTGATTGGTGATTTGCAATCAAGGTTAATCAAGAGAGCAAGCTGGTCAGTACGCTTATCCCCAGTGATTAGATTTTCAACCTGACAAGACTAATTTTTTTCCTATAAAATAATTGCTACTGTTTGTTTTCTCCTGTCTTAAAGTTTTATCTACTCATACTTTTTAAACATTTTGAATTTATAAAGCATACTTATCTTTAAATTCAAATAATTAAGAGTTGTTTAGAACTGAGTGTAATGTCCCGGCTCCCAAGTCCGGCACTTGGGAGGCAGAAGCAAGTAGATTTCTGTGAGTTCAAGACCAGCCTGGTCTACATAGAGAGTTCCAGGTCAGTCAGAGCTACATAGTGAGACAATCCTGTCTCAAAAAGAAAAAAAAGAAAATTCTTCCTCTTCATTATAAAGCCTCCCATAATGATTACATTGGGCAATATTTATACCCTGCAAACTTCCCTATGATTGTATCAATATGTATCAATAACTGTATATATGCATAGATTTTAAAAATACAATTAATTATATACAGTGTGGGTTTCCATTTCTTATGTAACAAGTATGTCTCTGTTAATCTTTATTTGTCAAAGCTGTAGGTATAAGACTTTATGTTTTCAAAGGCCACGTTTCTTTCTAATAGTTATATAGTACATTTACAGATTTATCTTTTCTAATCATAAACTTTATTATTAAAAAGGCTTACAAATAAAAATATCCCTACCAAAATCAAATAGACCCAAAGCCTTAACTCAGTGAACTTCCAAATAGCCAGAAGAGGGGTTCAGAACGGGAGCTGAGGTCTTGCCACTGAGTTCTCAATTTCAATAGTGAATACACTCCAGGCACTCATAATGAGCTCGCTCGCTTTCTCTCTCTCTCTCTCTCTCTCTCTCCTCTCTCTCTTCTCTCTCTCTCTCTCAAAAGATTGTGGTTCCAGGTCCCGCCTCTCCTCTCCAAACCACCACCTTTGCACAGACTAGGAGAGGACTGGGCAAAGTCCAGAATTGGGGGGTACGTGGTTCACTTCTCTCTCCAGAACATCAGACACTGTTGAATGCCAGGCCAGGGTGGGTGAAAGGAGTCCAGGACCAGTGGGATCGTCAGAACTCTGGTCTGGCAGGGAGATGCCGGAGTAGTGTCACAGTTCTAAGAAAAGGAGTGAAGAGGTTTGGGCGGCCAGCATGGGGTCAGATGGTCTGGTCCTGGCTCCTGCCACATCTGCAGTGGTAGATGCAAGGTCGCAAGGTAGGGTTGGCCTGTGCTCTGGTGCTAGCCTCTGCAAGCAACAGGAGACAGGCCAGGGAAAGCAGGTCCAAAGGCCCAGTAATGAGTGTTTCAGGGAAGAGAGAGCCCTCACATCACCCTGCACTGAGTGTTACAGCTCAGTAGAAACAGTCAGTTCAGTCGATACTTGTTGAAATGGTTTGTGTGTTCTTTATGCCATATGGACAGGGACTATATGAGCCTTGGGATTTGGGGGGTGAATGCATTCTATTGGCTGAGGCTAAGATGCTGGCGATGCTGGTTTGCATGGAGACAAATTCCAGCTGCTGGCTAGTGCTACTGCTGTGATCACCTGGTTGGGGTTCTCCCAGTGACATGCTCCAAGGCAGGCGGGAAACATGGAGGAACTTAGTCCCATTCTCCTGCTGGTCTCAAGATGAGATTTAAATCTCAATTTTGAGATTTCTGGGATTGAACATGCTCCACTCACCAGTTCCAGTCAGTTTCTCTTGCGGCACGGTCCACATGTCCCACGGAAGACTGGTTTTGTGTTTTATTTATGTGTATGTTCATGTATGTATATGTGTCTGAAGAGGCATAGTATCTCCTGGAGTGGAGTTATAGGGTTATGAGCCTCCCTGATATGGGTGCTAAAGCTGAACCCTAGTCCTTTGCAAGAATAGTCAAGTGCTCTTAACCACTGAACTGTCTCTCCAGGCCACATATGCATACATTTAAATTCAAAAGTATGTGTTTATATGATTTAATTTTAATCGTATTTTTATCTGTCTATATTCATGTCTGTGCATCCAGTATGTGTCTCATGTCTATGAAAACCAGAAGAGGGCGTCAGATCCCCTGGAACTAGAGTTATGTATGGTTATTTATTTGTTTGTTTTTTTGTTTGTTTTTGAGACAGAGTCTTGCTATGCAGCAGTGGATGGCCTGGAACTCACTATGTAGACCAGGCTAGCCTCAAACAGAAAACACAGAGATCCACCTGTCTCTGTCCCTGGAATGATGGGATTGATGATGCGTGCCACCATGCCTGGCTAGGATTTAATATTTTTTTAATATACAAAGTTAGTAAAAATATCCCTTATATCTTTGTTCCAGAAACCCTCAAATTTACTTATAGGCAAGCACTGACATTAGTTTCCTGCAGTTTTGTTGTTTTTGAAGTATACAGAATAACAGGTTTCATTATGACATTTCTTGCTGAGACCCTGTCTCAAAACAACAAACAAAAATTGAAAACCAAAAGCAACAAAAGACCAATGGTATGGCTCAATGGTAAAGGCCCTTGTCTGGAAAATCTGGCAGCCTAAGTTCAATCCCTGGATCCTCTGTAAAGGTGAAAGGAGAGACCCAAGTTGTACTCAAGACTTCTCCATTTCTCCTACGGTATACATGTGAGCACACACATATAATTAACATCAAACAAAGAGAACATTTTAAAACAATGTTTTAAAATAATGTATTGGCTAGTGTTTTGTCAACTTGACACATCTAAAGTTATCTGGAAAGACGGAACCTCATTTGAGAAAATACTTGTATAACATCTGCCTGTAAGGTAAGTAAGCCTGTGATGCATTTTCCAGCCCACTGTGGGCGATGTCACCACTGAGTATGGTCCTGGGTGGTGTAAGCTGAGCAAACCATGAGGAACAAACCAGCAAGCTTACTATAGCCTCAGCTTCACCCTGTGCTCTACTCCTCTCTGTCCTTCTGACTTGACTTCCTCTCATGATGACCATGATTGGGGAAATATAAGCCAAATAAACGTCTTTCTCCCAAACGTGTTGTGTTGTTTATCACAGCAATGGAGAGGAAAGTAGGACAAATAATGAAACAGAAAATTAAAAATGCAGTGCGCGCGCACACACACACACACACACACACACACACTTTGAAGACCTTCTTGTCACTAACAGAGTTTTTTTTTCTGTCTGCTGTCTGTCTGTCTGTCTGCTTGCTTTGAGATGAGGTATCTATGTGTGTAGCCCTGACTGGTTTTGAACTCACTCAGTAGACCAGGCTGGCCTGGAATTCTTTCTGTAGACCAGGCTGACCCTGAACTTACTCTGTAGACCAGGCTGGCCTGGAACTCTTTCTGTAGACCAGGCTGACCCTGAACTTACTCTGTAGACCAGGCTGGCCTGGAACGCTGAGTGGGATCCACTGGCTTCTGCCGTCCACCTCTACTTAATTAGTCACATGATTTGTGTAGTCTCTTAGGTTGTAACCATTTTTTGCTTTAACAAATAATCTGCAGCTAACAGTAGTGTTTCTGCTTCATCTTAACTTTGTGTGAGTCAATGGAATAAACTCCTAGAAGCATACTTGTGGGGTTAAAATGTACACACCCTGGTTGCTCTGGGAAGCAGATTTGGGGTGAGAAATGCCCGAGTTTGGGGTGTGTTTTTAGAAGTGCTCTTGAATTCAACAGCTCCGGGAGAGAGAAGGAGGAAGAGTAAATATGCAGAAGGAGAAGTGACCCCTGCTGACCCCTGGACCTTAGCTAACCCCACAGGAAGCTGCGGAGTTCTAGTTGCTCGTCAGTCTTCACACTTTGGGTGGAAATAACACGTCCTTCCTGTCAATCACAGGCTGTGGGCTGCCCTAGAAAAGCTTGTCCTTGAGTGAGGCTGTGCTCTGCAGCTGAGGCAAAACTTAAAAGGACTGACAGTTGAAGGCTGCCTGCCAACACAACTCCTCACAAGCTGGGGCAATGAGATCTTTTGGAAAGAAAAATTGGATTTTTTTTTTGATAGATTTTACCAAATTGCCACACCAATTGTCTTAGTTTGGGTTTTAATGCAGTGAACAGACACCACAACCAAGGCAACTCTTATTAAGGACAACAGTTAATTGGGGCTGGCTTACAGACAGGTTCAGAGGTTCAGTCCATTATCATCAAGGCAGGAGCATGGCAGCATCTAGGCAGGCATGGAGCTGGAGGAGCTGAGAGTTCTACATCTGCATCCAAAGGAAGTCAGGAGCAGGCTCTCCTCAGACAGCTAGAAGGAGGGTCTCAAAGCACAACCCCACAGTGGCACACTTTCTCCAACAAGGCCACAGTTCCTCCAACAAGGCCATACCTCCTAATAGTACCACTCCCCAGGACAAGCATATCCAAATCACCACAATTTATACTCCACTAACAAGCATGCGTGTTTGCCCATATTCCTCCCCAATGTACTGTGTTGTCAGAATTCTATATTTTCCAGGCTGATTGGGTGAAATAGAACATTGCATTGCAGATTTCCTTTTATTTTTTTATTTTTTTACTTTTTTTAAACATCGAAGGAAGTTGAGCTTCCTTTATATTCTAAAGAGCCCGTCCTTGTCTTCCTTTTCTCTAAATGGTCTGCTTATATCCTTCGCACATTCTTCCCTTGTGTTCAATATTTTTTAAAGTGATACGGTAAGGACTTTTAGTGTCTGGTAAGTTAGTCAAGTCTTTACCACACGCCTTTCCAATACAGCACGTTAATACTTTGTTAACATTTTGTGTATGTGTTACTTACATCTGAGGCGGGTAGACTGCTAGACTGCTATAGTTACCTATAGTTATCAAGAGGCAACATTTTATTACTGTCTTTGTTAGGTCTCAAAGAAACCTAGGACCATTCTGATGCTATCAACAAATGGTTTGGTTTCCTTTTGCAATAGGGTCTCACTGTGTAGGCTGCCCTTGAGTTCACAATCCTCCTGTCTCACACCCTGAGCGCTAGGGTTCCAGGTGTGCTTCACCATGTGAGGCACCAACGAGGATTTTCTTTCTGCTCACGACAGACCCGTAAGCTATGTTTATTTCTCTCTCAAGATAGCAGCTCTAAATGTAAATGGAATTTATCTTTTTGTTTTTGTCATCGTAATTAGATAAGACTGAACCAATCAGCTATAGCCTAATAAACTTTCATAGCTCTACTTGCCCTAAAAAGGACATATATAGAATATACATATAAAATATATACATATATTATATACTATAATAACTAATCACAGTTCAGATTGATGTAATTCGTAATTCCACATTTATGTGCTTTGTTTGTTTGTTTGTTTTTGAGATACAGTTTCTCTGTGTGACCATAGCTATCCTGGAACTCATTCTGTAGACCAGGCTGGCTTCAATCTCCGAAGTCTGCTTCCAAAGTGCCATGATTAAAGGGGTGTGCCACCCCCCCATCACGTTTCTGTTTTAGAAGCTGCACAGAGGCTGTGAGACTGTGGCCAAACTCAGCACGATGTGAACACTCCGAATTCACAAACTGTTCTTTTAATGCAGAGTGACAGTTAAGTCTTTAAAATAGGATCTGATTCGTTGAAAGTAACTGTTCAGATCCAAAGATTCTAGCTAAGTAGCCAGACACGTCCTAACTAATTGCATGTCTGACTGTGCATGTTTTGACCAAGCCCCTTTGATTCAAGCTACGATTAGTAGATGCCTGTCTGCGCCTCATAAGACTCATTAAGAATGCTTGGCTCCTCCCATCAGATGCTTAAATCTAATAATGGCTATTTGTCCTCTAACCCAGAAATTATGGGTTTGCATGCAGTTATTGGACCCAAGTCCCAAAATGGTGATCAAGCTTACTGACATATTTCGGATGCATGTTTTGCTGGTTTTGATAAAGACTTCATTTAAAGATGTGTGCGCTACCTTGAGGCTTAGAGAGCATGGCCTCATACAACAGAGCTTAATGAGAATACCTAAATCCAAAGAATAGTCTCCCTGCTTTGAGACTTTCCTTATCTCCTCATAATATGGGTCCTGTGCCATTTGGAAACTGAGGTAGTTCTTACATTTTTAAGGGATAGATGCCACCTGTCTTTATGTTTGTTGTAAAGTCGTTCCTCCTCTCCTTCCCCCTTTTTTCTTGTGCTGAGACTCAAAACCCCAGCTTCACATATACCAGGAAAGCATATTCCCCACTGATCCCCTGCCTAGCTCCTGAGCAAACTTGACAAAGGCTAACCTGGATTTGCAATGACCAGGGTGAGCAAAACTCAAATTAGAATATTTTGAAAGTCTCCAAAACAATACGGTCTATTCTCGGAATGTTGGATCCTCCACAGGATCCTCCAAAGTCACTTCTCTTAAGGAGTTTTTATAGAGCATTCATGAAAAACGAAAGGTTAGGCTCTAACTTACAGCCCTTCGGCTAACCTTTCTTCCCTGCTCTCTGGTCTCTGATAATACTAAACCTACTAGGGCTTCTGATCTCTCACCCTTTTGCCTGAGCCCTGCCAATAACAGTTTATCCTAAAAAGTGGACCCTCAAGTGCAGCATCGTTACACCTGTGTCTTATTCAGAAGAAGGGTGTCAGATCCCCTGGAACTAGAATTACATAGTTGGCAGTTGCCGTGTAGGGGCTGGGAATTAGACCTGGGTCCTCCTGAAGGGCATCGAGTGCTCTTAACTGTAGGCATAATGGTTTTGGAACTGTGTAAAGTTTGCCTTGGGTTATTCAAATGCTGATCTCTCTGCACTCAGATCTTGTTTCAGTGAGGACAGGACATTGTAATGCTTATACCAGGAATCTCCTGTCTCAACTTTGTGTGAACAATTCTTACCATTTATTCTCTGCCTTGTCAATAAATACTGATCACCCAATGAATGCGTGGACAGGATAGAGAATCAAGTGGACATCTTCCTACCAGAGGAAGGAGAGAGGGTGATTCAGATCAGCGAGGAGGATGGAAGATTTGGAGCCATGAAGAAGTAAGTGGTCCAGAGAGAGATCATGGAATCACACCTGAAGCCCCAAGAGCCAGGTCAATAATGATATGCAAGTGTCGTGGGGTGTTAGCCCTCTTAGCATAGGAGGTCAAGGTAGATTGCTTAACTGCTCAGCTATTGAGGTGCAGTTTTAAATAAATCTTGGTTTCTCTGTGAAGTTATTGGGAACTAGCATAAGGTAAAGAAATACAGTCACTAGGTTACTTCACTGTTTACAGTTATAGTAAACATAATGAATGTACACTTAACCAGTGAGCCATCTCTCCAGTCCCCTATAAAAAATAAATCTTAAAAAAGTGTAGTTCTTACATCAAGTACTCCAAGTGTATTTGTTGAAGTACAAGTGAGTACGTGTATACTGTCCCATAGGCTACCGTGCATTTTCAGACACGCTATCCAGGCATGGAAGATATCACCCTAGTGTGCGATAAGGAAGCTAAGGTTCAGAGTAGTGATCTAGCCTTTCAAATGTCACACAGCACACCGCTACGGACAGGATTAAGGTGTCTACTTTAGACCCCCTGTTAGGACTGATATATAGCATCCCTGCAGGATAGAAGGCCAAACTCTAATTCTAGGGAACTCAAACCGTTGGTGTTATCTTATTATTATACTGCAGTGGATGCTGTTACAGAGAACCATGGGGGATTTGAAATATTCAGGAAACAGTATTAGTCCTTTGTCTTCAAACTTTGAAATACCTCTATTACATCCTTCTCTGCAAGGACAATTCTGGTAAAGAACTCAGACTGTAAACACTCCGTGTCAGTTACAAGTAATTTCTTTCTGATGTATTGTTGTTTCCCGATGTGCTAGCTATTGTCTGAGGACAATCTCTCACCATTTTCCTTCTCCTCTTCTGGTCTTACTCAGGATAGTTTAAACCCATAGGAAATGTGTGAGAACTGGCAGCATACATCGCATCTGTTTTGCATTTTTATCTGTGTAGAAAATTCAGGTTTAAAATTTTCATCTATAAAAAAAAATTTCATGTATAGAAAAAAAATCCAGAAGTGCTCTAAAACAAATGTTAGTTTTTTGCTTAGTTTAAAACTAAAAGCTCTATTAATTAAAGAATGTTAGTAGTATTTAACTCCATAAGCATTACTAGTAATATTTTATCTACTATTCATCTATTTAGTTTGTAATTCTACTGGTCCAACCCAGGACCTTATGTGTGATAGGCAAGGATTCCAACATGGATCTACACCCCCTAGCCAAATTGGTAGTATTTTAAAGGTGCAAGGTAAAACATATTGTTCTAGAACTGGATAATGAGCATTTAACATCTTAGCCTGGTGACATTTTAAACGTATTGAACCATAATTGAGACTACCAAAACCTGGGGTAAATGGAGCTAAGAAAAAGTGGGAAATAATTTCAGAGTGTCAAATTTCTTACTGTGTGAAAGTGAGAAATAACTTAAAAGTGTCAACTTTCATTTTGAGTAATAAGCAATCGTTTGCGTTCTGTTGAAAACTGACAAATGAAGTGTCATACTTAGCTTCAACTGTCAACTTGACATAGCCTGGACTCATCTGAGAAAGGAGTCTCAATAGAGAGATAGCCCAGATCCGATGCCTGCGGGCATGTTTTAGAGGAGGATTTGTCATGAGAGTTAATTGCTGTAATAGGAGAGCCCATCCCACTGTGGGTGGTGTCATCCCCTGGGCAGATGGTCCTAGGCTGTATAGGAAAGCTAGCTGAAGCCAGGCAGTGGCACATGCCTTTACTCCCAGTACTCCTGAGGGCAGAGGCAGGAGTATCTCTGACTTCAAGGCCAGCCTGGTCTACAGAGTGAGTTCCAGGACTACATAGAGAAACCCTGTCTCAAAAACACAAAACAACCCAAAAGCTAGCTGAGTGTAAACCTGTGAGGGTGCCAGCAAGCAGTGTTCCTCTATAACTTTTGCTTCAAGCTCCAAGCTCCTGTCCTACCCTGACTTCCCTTAATGATGGACCACATGTGACTTGGAAGTGTAAGCCTTTCCTTTCCTAACTTGCTTTTGATCAGTGTTTTATCACAGTAAGAGAAATCAAACTAGAACATGAATAAAAATAGTCTTCTTATTTTATACCTTGTAGTATTGTTTAAAAAATGTGTAGTCATGTATATATTAATTTTATAATTAAAATATATCACAGTATTTAATGTAAACTTTCAATTTAATTTTTAGTTAAAATCCTGATTCATCCTGTCCTTAGAGGCATTGCAGATGTGACTGATATGTCATTTGAATGATTAGTAGCCTAACACTCCCCCACCCCTAGCCAGCTGCAGTACTCAGAAGATCAGCTCCAGGGAGTTGTGGGTGAGCCAACCCTGAGGGTGTGAGCATAGGAGAACTGGCCCACCATTTGTCTGCCATGAGGTGACATGAGCAAGGGACAGATGTCCCTCCCTGCCCCTTGCCACCTACATCAGGCAAGGACAGCTGACCCTGAGGTCATCAGAGCAGGACAGCTGGCCCTGCCCCTCACCTACTATGGCACTGAGGGGAGCAGTCTCTGTACCTTATCTGGGCAGCACAGTAGAGCTGCTCCCGGATGTGGGTGTTGTAGGTAAGATGGCCCTAAGGGCCTGAGTGTGGGAGAGTTGTATAATGGCATTAGCAAGGGAGAGATACCCTCCCTGACCTTTGCCCTTTGCCTCCTATGGCATGTAGGAGAGCTGGCCCTCGGGTCATAAGAGCAGAAGACTTCACCTATTGCACCACTTGAGAGAGCAGGCCCCGCATCTCACCTGGGTAGTACAGTAAAGCTGGACCTGGATTCCAGGATTGCAGGTGAGCTGGCCCTGAGGGTATTCTCCCCTCCCTTATCCCTTGACATCTATGGCAGGTGGGAGAGCTGGCCCTGCTGGCCCCAAAGCCAGAAGAGTGGAGAACTGGCCACGTTCCTCATCAGCTGCAACACTTGAAGAACAGGCCCTGCACCTTACCTGGAAAGGAGCTGGCCCTGGTTGTGGAGTGTGGGGGTGAGCCAACCCTGAGGGTGTGAGATCAGGAGAGCTGGTGGGCTGAGCAGCTTAGATTCCTCTCTGAATTGCCTATCTGAATGGCCCTATCTGAATTGCTGGAGTGGCCAGTCCTGCAGATCCAAAACTACAGGATCTCTTCATGACACAGGTCAACAACAGGATAGCCAGAGAAGTCCCAGTGAGGTTCCAGTATTGATAGAGTGGCGGAAGCCAGAGGCCTCATACCAGACCAATGACTCATTGCGATCAACGAACACTGCAAGCAAAGAAGTGTGGACAAAGGGTTACTGTGGGGCACACTGTGACACACTACAGTTCCACAACAAGATTGCTGTTGTTGTTGTGGGGATGGAGGATGGGTATGAGGGGAGGGGGAGATGAATGGGATCCAGGTGCATGATGTGAAATTCACAAAGAACCAATACAAAGTTTTAAGAATTTTATTCATTTATGTGTGTGTCATGTGCACTTGAGTATTGATTGGCAGAGGCCAGAAGAGGGTGTCAGAGCCCCTGTAGCTGGAGTTGCCAGTCTCCTGATGTGGGGAGGAGGGGAGGCTTGCCAGCAGGACACAGAGGTGCAGGTGTGAAGGTTAGTGGATATCTCTAGTTGGCACGCTCCTTCAACCAAATGAGACCCAGGAATCAAACTCAGCTCATCAGACTTGGCGGCGACATTTTTACCTACTGGGTCATGTCTCTGGTCCTCAACCTCCTTTTGTTTAGTGTCACTTAGCTCACGCATGTAGCCTGAGCTTCCATGCTCCATTCCTAAGCTGTTTCTGGAAGGCAGCTTTCCAGGGGATGTGGCTGCCCTTTAATTGCTACTGAGAAACAAAGCCTTTACTAGCCTGAGGACGTCTATTCATTCCTCTTCACGAAGAAGCTGAAATAAGTGCACTCTCCCTTTCGCATGGTGATAAGTATAGGGAAAAACAGAGGTCACAGAGGCGGTTTGACAGCCCATTAACACGTAATACTCATCCTGTGGGAAAGATAATTTTGGCTCAGCATTAAGAGCATTGGCTGTTGGGCTTGGAGGCACATGACTTTAATCCCAGCACTCCAGAGACAGAGGCAGGCAGATCTCTGAGTTTGAGGAATTAGTTCCAGGACAGCCATGGTAACACAGAGAAACCCTGTCTCAAAAACAGCATCAAAGAACACAGGCTGCTTTTACAGAGGACCTAGGTTCAGTTACCAGCACTCACATGATGGCTCACAATCACCTGTAACTTTAGTTCCAGGGAATCTGGTATCTCTTCTGGCCTCTGAAGACACCAGAGACATATGTGCACATATAGACATGTGGACAAAACAAAACAAAACAAAACAAAACAAAAAAAACCCAAAAAACCCTCACACATAAGGAAAAATACACAAATCCTAAAAAGATACTAGCCTAGCTAGAGGTGGTGGCACATGCCTTACCTTTATTCTCAGCACTCAGGGGGCAGAGGCAGGTGGATCTCTGTGAGTTCGAGGCCAATCTGATCATTCTACATAGTGAGTTCTGGGTCAGCCAGGGCAATAGAGTAAGACCAGGTCTCAAACAAAGAAATAAACAAACAACGCAAAACAAACAAACAGCCCTTTAAAGTGAGATTTGGGTTTGAAGGAGAAACTGTGACACTTGCTAGGTAGGAGAGAACATTTAGCATACAAGATGTTTAATGTGTGTACTGTTTGTTTTATTTTTGTAAAATTTCCATTTGATGTAGTCTGGCCAGCATCCTGAGGATCCTGTAACAGATTCTCTTAACATCTGGATGGGAATTTAAGTTTATTGAAGTATGACACATGCATAAGGCACATCACTGCACAGCCCCGCCCTGTGATCAAGAGCTATTACTGCAACGTCTTGCGTTCTTTTATGTCTTTTATGAAACCCACAGATCAGGCATCTCTTATGTTTATGAATAACTGTGTTGAGCTGAAGTGAGGATGCTGTAGCACCCAACTGCCCTCCTTGAGGGTTCCCTGATTATCAAATCTTGACATAGTCGAGAACCCAACAGTTAGTGTGGGCTAGTAGGAAAATGGAGATTAAGACGGAGAGAAAGGCAACCAGTGAAACCTGTGGAGATATGGTAAGGGCATCCACAGACAAGATTGAAGTGCTCCCCAGCTTTCAGAGGAAGGAGCGGTGCAGGTGGACCGCAACACTAGACAGGAGAACTGGCAAGGTTGAAGCAGGTTCAAAACCCCAGTAAATCTCATAATTGAGAAAAGTAGGCGTTAGAATCAGCTCCCGGTCAGACTCTCTGTCCTGGAGCACATGACCATAACACCCTACTAAGAGGACCATGACAACCAGTCATGTAGCATGAAAGCCCAGAGTTCTCCATGCTAATGAGATAGACCTATCTATCTAGAGGTCTATCTAGATAGAACCTGACTGTTTAACATCCTTTCCTACAAAATACATTTAATCTGTGACTCACCCTGAATAAGACGAATGAATTTTCATCTGCCTTGAATAAAACAGTTTGGACAAGCATGGACCATCTCCTTCATCAAGGACTACTGTGGGGGGCTCAGTGGGGATGCCTTCATCATAAAGGGCTTCACCTAAATCTCCCATAGAAGGCCTCTCTTCCAGCCTCTCTGTACTTTTGGCACTCACTCGTAGCCAAGCCGGCTCCTGTTCTCAACTCCTCTCAGTTACCAGCAGTGTCTGGGTACACAGGAGTTTGAGAAACACAGCACCCATCCCAGCCCCTGCTGTTTGTTACCCAGGGAAACAAGGGCTGGGACTCCCTATAGCAACATTCTGGGCAGTATCCCAGCATCCCAGAGATGAGGCAGAAATGCAGACCAACAGGGAGGTATACATTTAATTTTATTTTAAAAATGAATGTGTTGGATTTTGCACACCCAAATTTGTAGAGCAAAGTTTATACCCATTGCACCTCACCAACTAACTACACAAGATACTTGTTTCTATACTAAACCCTTTATGAGGCTATTTCAGGTTTAGTTTTATTTACTGTCAATCACACACATTTGAAACTATTTGAAGTGTGAATTCTTTTTGAATTTTTAGTTTAACTTTTTAATGCATTTTTACATTATGAAATATAGCAAACATATATACAATAACTGTAGAGGAATTTTAATCCATTAACATGGCAGCTCTGCAAGGGATTACATATTCAACTGGAATGCAGACACACCTTTAGTATACATCTTTGATCCCAAACAATGACAGCTAATTGAGGGGCAGACAAAGTGATGAATCAGAGAAAGATTTGACAGAATGAGTCAGAGATAGGATACACAAGAACAGACAGGAAAGAGGGGGAGAAAAAGTAGAATCCATTCAGTCAGTTTGGAACAGTTCAGCTTATGGAGTTGGAGGGAGTCTTTCCAAGCAGAGCAATTCTGTCAGAAGCTGAGAGAAGCGCGTTTGAATCAGTCAGCTTGGAAAGGAATTTGAACCAGAACAACTGATTTGATCTAGCTAGCCAGAGTGCAGGAAGAGCTAGAAAGAGTGAGTTTATTCAGCACTAAGTCTCAGAGGCTGAAACATTCTTAGACCTAGGTTACTAGACAGAGGCTGCAAGCTGAAGCCTTCAAGGTCCAGGCTTGCAGAAGATTAGATTATACAGACACTAGAAGCTTCCATGGCTAGGGATAGTTAGATAGAAACACTCTTTGCTCAGCCCAAGGCATGTCTTTATAAAGCTTGGGTATGACTATTATCTCATGACTTCAACTGAGGAAATCAAAGTGACAATTGCATTCACAAATGACACCTATAATCCCACCATCCAGACTTTACCATATTTTCTATGAATTTTAAAATACTAAACAAAATGTTCTAAGAAGTGAAAACCCTATCTCTTCATCTTTCTTCCTTTTCTCTCAAGATTGCTGATCACCTTAAGATGATATATGTTTTGTCTTGGTTATTTTTAAACTTGTATCTCATACACATCAATTAAGAATGCAGTATTTCTGGTTTTAAAACTGTATATACCTGCAGAATAATGTATATCTTATGCTTATGCACATGTGTGTGTATACAAGTGTCTGTGCACATGTGCATACATGCATGTCGAGGCCGGAGGATAGCCTTAGGTACCTTAGGATCTTGGGATCCTTCTTCCTCTGCTTCCTTGGCTCTGTGATTACTGATGCACACCTGTAGGCAGCCGTGGTTATGACCAGCACCTGACAATGTAAGCAGCTGGCTTCCAGAGTGGCCAGCTCAGGAACTGGTAAACTGTAGGCAGCCGTGGTTATGACCAGCACCTGACAATGTAAGCAGCTGGCCAGCAAACAAGTCCTTTGAGCATGCGTCGGCCTCGTGCCCCTTCTGAGTGGGCTTATGCTAATAAGGTGTTGGCAGCTTAACCTATCCTGGGAGGACACATCACCCAGCCCGCCTAGGGCAGTTATATAAGCAGCTCCTTTCTGCTGCTTGGGGTCCAGGCCCTTCCATCTCCTTCCTGGTCCAGGCCCTTCCATCTCCTTCCTGGTCCAGGCCTTTCCCTTCCCTTCCTGGTCCAGGTCCCCCGTCCAGTTCCCCATTCCTATGTCAAGAGCCGTTCCTGGATTAAAGCCAACTGAGAAGGATCCTACCGTGTTGCGTCTTACTTGCGGGCCAAGGCGGACGCGACATATGGTGGCTCGTACGGGGAAACTGAGGACTTCACCTTCGTTGGATTCAGAACTCAGCAGCTAGGAACGGCGGTACAGGTATATTTATTGTCACAGAAAGTGCCCAGTGAGTAGGGCCATCACAAGGTCCGCGGAAAAGCGGCGTCATAAGGTCCGTGGTCATAGGTCCATGGTAAAGTGGCAATTGAATCACGAGAAACCTTAGAAGTATCATGTTTGTGTTTGTTGTAGACCAGGTGTGGGTCGGTCTGGGTGTCGTAATTATGTTTTTCCTAGTATGTAGTCTTTGTTTCTGTTTAAATTGTCATTGTCCAAGACATAAGTGTAAAAAAAATAATAAAGGACGAAAAAGGGCCTCCAACATCTATCCTAGCACAAAAGATTTAGAGACAGAGAGTTCCTCCAGCTCCGATAGCTCAGTTGAGGAGGAAGGAGGGAACTTAGGCAAGATGGAGGAGGAAGAAAAGTTAGAAAAGATGGAGGAGGATCAAGAGAACCTATCAGTTGAAAGGGAGTCTGTGACCCTCTCTAGGCGGAGGAAAGGCAAACATGGGGCGGAGAAGCTTAAACCACCTGCTTGGGAGACGCCCACAGCTCCGCCCCTAGGCCCGCCTCCATATGCGGAGGTTCCTCGGGCCGGTCCACCCCCAGGGACTCCAGGGACTCAATCGTTCTGCCCTGAGACTTGGAAGGAAGCGCGTATGGCCTTCCCAATTTTTGAAGATCCAAATCAACAAAGATATCATGAGCACTTGGATATCAAAATGTTAAAAAATCTTGCAGAATCAGTCAGGGCTTACGGCGTTAATGCTTCCTACACGCAATCCTTGATAGAAAGGATAGCGACACAGGCCATGACACCATCTGATTGGATAAGTACTGTGAAAGCCTGCTTAACTATGGGGCAATATCTTGACTGGAAATCTATTTACAGTGATTATGCTCAAAGACAGGCTCAAGCCAATGCCGCCGCAGGACAGCCCTTATGGAACCTGGATATGTTTCTAGGTCAGGGACAATGGGCAGGTAACCAGACAGCATATCCGCCAGCGGTGTACGACCAAATTAATGCCATGGCTGTTAGAGCCTGGAAAGCTCTACCCAATAGGGGAGAAGTTTCTGGCAATTTAACAAAAATCCTCCAGGGTCCTAATGAGCCTTCTCCCGACTACGTGGCTCGCATGATGGAAGCCGCAAGGAGAATATTTGGTGATCCTGATACAGCCATGCCATTGATAGAGCAATTGGTGTTTGAACAGTGCACCAAAGAGTGCAGGATGGCCATCACCCCCTGGAAAGCAAAGGGCTTGCAGGCTTGGATGAAGGCTTGTAGGGAGATTGGTGGACCATTGTCCAACTCTGGCTTGGCAGCTGCAGTTATGCAGTTGTCTAAGGGTAAAGGCAGGACCCCTGCTGCAGGGGCTTGCTTCAACTGCAGCCGAGATTGACTCGGAAGATCTCCAGCCCGGCAGTCCCAGACGGAGAAAAGGATGATGAGGGCATAGATTCTGTTTTTGACCCTACTACTGCTATGGATACCGGGTGACTTTATACCTTTGTGGGCCGTCACACGCACCTGGCCAGTGCCTATGCCGGTCCATTCTAACTCCCCGGTCCTTCCTACCTTTTCTCTACCTTTTGTGTTTGTATGCTTTGCAAAAATCAAAACTCTGCGCTTTGTATTAGCCAATGTATCTGCTTGGTTGGATCCCTTGCAGATAGTAAAGTTGACGCAGAGGTTTGAGAAACGTGCTTGTTCAGGTAAGTTTGGGATCGTCACAAGGTTCGGGGGACGCCTCGAACCGGACTGATGACTCCCTAAGCATCACCATGCTATTTATGATTTACAATGCCACCATATCTTTGCCAAAGAACTCTACTAAATGCAGAGTGCTGGAAAGGCAGGAATAACACTACCTTTATTGTCAGACTACCTACCTCTGTACCGGTAACGGTGGAGGTTGACCTTAATACCTGTTTAGATATAAACCTATTCAGCTTTCTTGCGTCTCCTCTCTCAGGACTGTATATTATTTCTTTGGTATATAACTCTTCTCAGTCTCTCAATCAGAGTCGTCTCCTGTCTGAGTACCTGAAAGGAAACCGGTCGAAAGAAGACGAGTACCTATCCAGGAGGCTCCTATTGCAGATCGCTACCCTGAATGGCACCCGCCTGGATCCCTCTACTTTGGAGGGGCTCACCACTTGGGTCAAGGGTGCCCTCAATTTTCTTTAAAAGAATGAGCGGGAGTATTTATCTGGGGAGCTGTTGTTCTCCTAGGATGTGGTTTCTGCCTTTGGTTTCTGTGTCATTTGTGCCATGACCATGCAGGACATAAGGTTGTTGTTTACCAGGCGCTGACTGCCATGAAGGAAGGCACTCCCCCAGGTATTTGGCTGGCCTCCCTTAGGGAGGCATAGTGGGGAGCCTTCTGGACCCGGTAATGGCCATCCAGGCATAATCCCTAGATCCTGACCATCTTGACCATTGCCAAAGGTGTACACTCATGAGGCTCCTACAGCATCACCTCAATGTTTCTGAAGCGGGGAGTACGAGGAGCGCCTCGACTAGAGATGTTCTCAATCCTGAGATAGATTCTCTGAAAGCATGTCCGAGTGCATAGAGGTTTTGTGCCAAATGTACCTCTCCCTGAAAAAAGGCACGAAGGCGGGTATGGCAGAAATATAAACTTTCCCATCACAATGCCTTCACTTTGCACAAGGGCTCGGACCTCTGTTTTTCCACCGCTGACTTGCTGCGCTAGCGGCGACTCTATAGGTGTGCTTTATCGCCTCACGCCAACCACCTAATGAATGAGTTCAAGCATGCTTGGGTGTGGGATGCCTAAGGTCTGAAGGGTCCAGAGGTAACCTAATTCAAATTTAATAAATAAATAAGGGGGAGATGTAGGCAGCCGTGGTTATGACCAGCACCTGACAATGTAAGCAGCTGGCTTCCAGAGTGGCCAGCTCAGGAACTGGTAAACTGTAGGCAGCCGTGGTTATGACCAGCACCTGACAATGTAAGCAGCTGGCCAGCAAACAAGTCCTTTGAGCATGCGTCGGCCTCGTGCCCCTTCTGAGTGGGCTTATGCTAATAAGGTGTTGGCAGCTTAACCTATCCTGGGGGACACATCACCCAGCCCGCCTAGGGCAGTTATATAAGCAGCTCCTTTCTGCTGCTTGGGGTCCAGGCCCTTCCATCTCCTTCCTGGTCCAGGCCCTTCCATCTCCTTCCTGGTCCAGGCCTTTCCCTTCCCTTCCTGGTCCAGGTCCCCCGTCCAGTTCCCCATTCCTATGTCAAGAGCCGTTCCTGGATTAAAGCCAACTGAGAAGGATCCTACCGTGTTGCGTCTTACTTGCGGGCCAAGGCGGACGCGACACACACCATCAACTCCAGGCACTTCATGTGGGCTCCGGAGCTCAAACTTGGGCAATGATGCTTGGAAGACAATTTTGATTTACTAACTAAGCTATCCCCTCCCCCAACTAAGCATCTGCATACTTTAACTTCTACTGTAAAAATAAGGCATTGTAGAGATTTATTATGCCAGGTGTAGTGGTGCTGCCCATAAGCCCAGTACCGGGGGGCAGAGTCAGAAGGCTTACCACAAGTTCAAGGCCTGTTTGGTGAAAGTCCAGGCTAGCTAGAACTATGTAGTAAGACTCTGTTTCAAAATAACAAAGGACTGATAGCTCAGTGGTGGAGTGCTTTACCTAGCATGTGTAAAAGCCCTGGGGTCAGCCCTCAGTGCTACTAAATAAATAAATAAATAAATAAATAACTTTGTTACATTTGGAGCTGTACAGATTTCTCTGGTTTGAAGTGAAAGGTATTGACTGATCTCTTCTAGGGTGTACAGATCAGTGTTTGCAATGTTTAAACTTTTATGATGCAATGTTCACTTTTCCCTAGACTATCAACATAGAAGTGGTTAATCTTTTCAAATAGTTTATAACAACTCAGGATGGAAGTTTTCAAGCACCTGTAATCTAGCTGGGGTTTATTTTTATGTATGCTGACCTAGAGGCCTGATTTATCATTTTTTACATATGAAAAGAATAGAAAAATTCTATCTTTCCCACATTAAAGTGAAATACCACAGAGATATCTGTGTAGAAGACAGGATTTTTTTTTAAGACCACCATGCCAGGAGCTGGAACATTGGCTCAGTGGCTAAGAGCACTTGTTGCTTTTGCAGAGGACCTGAGTTCAGTTCCTGGCTCCCACATGGTCACTCACACCATCTGTAACTCCAGGTCTCAGGGATCTGATGCCGTCTTTTAATCTCTGCAGGCCCCAGGCATGGATGTGGTGAACATAGATGCATGTAGACAAGCACGCATATACATAGATAAAATAAATAGATGTTAAAAAAGAAAGACCAGAGTGCCATTTTCCCACTTAATAAACTTAACGCTTGTATTTTCTGTTATTTCATCAGTCGCCCATGTTGAATTTTCCCCAGGTGCCTTTTTACAGCTGATGATTTCAAATCATGGCTCAGATAAGATCAGTATGTCTAGTTGGTTAGTAGATGCCCTCAGTCTGTTTTTCCTCCTTTCCCACCTCCTTCTCTAAGAAACCAAATTCATTTGCAAAAACTCCGTGTCCAAGTTTGGCTGAGTGTACCCTGTCCTACGAATAGAGTCACTGTGCAATTTAAACTGTAAACTAGCTCAACCCTTTCATCGTGAATGCTTTTAAGTGACTCGTATTTACTTCCTATTAGTTACTTTAGGGGACATAATATCTGGTAAAACTTTTATTGGTAGAACTTATTTATGCTGGGAATGTAGTACTGTGTGCAGGGCCCTGTGTTTACTCCTCAGCATGCACACCCAAAAGTAATAGGCTTTAGTTTTTAGGTTCAGAAAAATTAAGCAGATAATACTGAGTTCCTGAATTAACAGGTCCTCCTTGCTCCATGACTAGTACGTTGTAGCATTAATGTGGTTATTTGTTTACAATCAATAACTGATGTGTTATTATTCATTACAGTTTATGTTTTCTTCAGATTTCCTTTGATTTGGCCAAATGTCTGTTTCTGTTCCAAGGTACCTACCAGGACACTACAACTGTCTCACTCGGAATGGTGTTGATTCTGACCAGTGGGTTCAAGTATTTTCAGGCAGATGAGCCATTATAAACAATTTGAACTGTGGGAGCCTGGCTCAAGAGGTTTCAAAGGAGACATTTAGTTAGTTTGTGGCCTAGAGACTGTTCCAGTGATATGTTGGTGAATAATGTGACAACTTTTGCCCTTGTCCAAAAAATACACTGGAGGCTAAATTGAAGAGTTTTGGATTGGTTGTATTGAAAATTTTGAAAATAGCCTAGTATTGACTGCTATGTGGTTCTTAATGTTCATTCTTATAGAGATCTAGGGTGGAAAGGAGCAAGCTGAGCAAGAAAAATATAATATATAGTTAAAGAAGGAAAGGGTCACCAGGAAGTGGGATGGAGCTAAACCTTGTGTTCAATGAGGTAAACAGATTAAAGAAAAGCCTGATGTTAAATGGAGTGATGAACTCAGGGTAAGACCCCACCCAACTAAGATTCCACTGTGTGTAAAGGAATTAAAGAAAGGATCAGAGCCAGGTGTGGTGCCCCATACCTTTAAGCCCAGAACTCCACAGACAGCAGCAGGTACATCTCTGAGTTCAAGGCTAGTCTAGTCTACAGACTGCCAGGACAGCCAAGTTTTAGGCAGTGAAGGAAACCATCAAAAACAGAAAGCTAATGAAGATTTAATTGAATGTGGGGGCCATGCTCCAGCCCCATCAAGCGACAGAAATTGGCAGCTTTAGCTACGTGGCTCTGGTTTTATAATCAAGGATAAAAGAAAGGAGTTATGGAATCTCCCTCCATTAACTTAGAAAAAGCCACTGAGGCCAGGCCTGTGGCAGAGGTGTACCTGCATGGAGGGCCCAGACAGGCCTTGTGTGACGCTATGAAAGTGAAGCTCAAATTGCTTTGGAGAGCCCAAGATGTTAGAGTTGCCAGAGCTGTGGGATACCTGCCAAGTGAGAGTTGCTAACAGGGGTGGGAATCAGCCCAAGAGAAAGAAATGTGTTGCAGTCAACAAAGCTGAAAGGAGTTGGAGACCTGAAGGATGTCTTGACATCAGACATGGATAGGAAGAGTTTGAAGTTTGTCCAGCTGGTTTTCGGTCTTACTTTGGTCCAGTATTTCCTTACTGAGCTCCCTTTTGGAACAATGACATATATCCTGTGCCATTATATATTGGAAGTATGTGAATCTGCTTTTATTTTTTTCTTTTTGATTTTACAGGGGATTACAGTTAAGAGACTGAATGGTCTTAGAAGAGACTTTGGACTTTGAAACAATGTTGAGATTAGTACAGACTATGAGGACTTTTGAAGTTGGATTAAATGTCTTGTATTATGATATACCTTAAGCCTATGGAAGCCAGAAGTGGAATGTGGTTATTTTTAAATGAAAATGGTCCCATAGGCTCATAGAGACTGGCGCTATTGAGAGGTATGGCTTTGTTGGAGTAGTGTTGGCTTGTTGAAGGAAGTGTGTCACAAGAGGCAGGCTTTGAGATCTCAGATGCTCAAGCCATGTCCGTGTGAAAATCTTTTCCTCCTGCATGCAGATCAAGATGAGAACTCTCAGCTCCTTCTCCAGTATCATGTCTGCCTGGAAGCTACTATGCTTCCCAGTAATGATAATAGACTTAATCTCTAAAACTGTAAGCCAGTCCCAGTTAAAATGTTTTCCTTTATGAGTTGCCGTGGTCACGGTGCCTCTTCACAGCAACAAAACCCTAACAAAGATACAAGTTTTTAAAATTTTAAATTTTCAGTCCTGAAACTATCTGCTTAGAAATATCAAACAATCCCACAGGTCAAGGGGCTCAATTCCCTTTCACAAGCCACTCACAAGTCATGAGCTGTTTTACCTATACATGATTATAAAGAAATGGTCTCATTTAGCTCAGACTGTTCTTGAACTCTCAGTATAGCTTAAGATGGCTTTGAACTCCTTGATCTTCCTGCCTTTGCCTGCCAAGTGCTGGGACCACAAGCATATCACCATGCCTGGCTCCTTACCTGTGCTTTTGACCAATTAGCTATAAATTAGGGGCTCCTACACTACCACCTTGGGCTTGTCTAAAGTCTTGAGCTTCTTAAATGACCCACCTTGGCCTTGCCCAAATTCTTGAAACATCTCGAGGGACTCAGTGAATCCCGAGTTTAATTCTTGATTTCTCATGAAAGGTATTTTCCAATGATATAGATGAGAGATGTGTGGGCTGAGGTCATGGGGGAGTGGAGAGCTTCTTACCCCTCCTTGGTCTATCCAGAAGCTCTCCAACCTTTCCTTTGGAGAGTCAATGAAGGCTTCATTATACAAACATAACAACTTAAATAATTAATGATTTGTGATCAACTTGGCCTTTAACCCTTCTCCTCTTCCAGGATATTACCAGGGTGTGTTAAAAAGTCCAAAACATTCCAATCAAGACAAGGACTTTCCTGTAACTAAAGTCCATCTTGAAATTGCCTAGAGCTTTGAGCTGCCTGATATCATAATAGCAAGAAAATATTCCAGTTGCCCTGGAGAGTCCAAGGGGTTTTAGGAACAATATATCAGAAAATGGAGCAAGGAAAAAAAAAAAAAGAAAAGAAAAGAAAAAAGAAAAAGAAAAGAAAAGAAAAAAACAACAATTTAAACAATATCACAAATGAAAGCCTCATCTTTTGACTGGCAATTATAAGACTTTTTTTTTATACTACTATGAAAATAATTTTTAAAAGGCAAACAAATAGAAATTTTTTCACATTAGGCTCATTAGCACTAAGAACCATTAAAATCTATGCAAGATAACTTGTACAATATTTCAAACTAAGCAAACAACAGAAACATGGAAAAAAAACCCCCCAAGGGCCCCCAAAACCCCAAACCCGGGGGGGGGAAAAATTTTTTTTTGGGTTTTTTTAAAAAGGTTTTTCCCCCCCCAAAAATTTGGGGGGGTTTTTTTTAAGGGGGGTTTTTTTTAAAAGGGCCCTTTTTGGGGGGAAAAAAAAGGAAAAATTTTTTTGGGGGGGGTTTGGGGGAAAAGGGTTTTTCCCCCTTTTTGGGCTTGAAAAGGGGAAAAAATTTTTTTAAAAAAAAGGGCCCGGAAAAACCCCCCCCCCCCTTCCAAAAAACCCCAAAAAACCCAAAAAAACCCCCCAAATGGGCCCCCCCCCCAAAAAAAATTTAATTTAACAAACCCCCCCCAAAAAAAAAAAAATTTTTTTTTTATTAAATTTAAAAGCAAAACCAAATTCCCCCCAAAAAAATTTTTTTTTTTTTGGGGGGGGAAAAAAAAAAAAAAAAAACCCGTTTTTTTTAAAATTTAAAAAATTTTTTTTATTTTTTGTGGGGTTTTTTTTTTTAAAAAAAAAAATTTTTTTTGGGGGGGGCCCCGGGGGTTTTCCAATTCCCAAAAAAAATTTTTTTTTTCCCCCCCTTTTTTTAAAAGGGCCCTTTTAAAAGGACCCCTTTCCCCCTTTTTCCCGGCCGATCCCCCTTTTTCCCCCCCCCCAAAGGTTTCGGGGGCAACCCCCTTTTTTTTAAAAAAAAAAAAAGATCCTCACAATTCCAAAAAAAAACCCCCCCCTTTTTTTCCCCCCCTTTTTTTTTTTTTTCCCTTTTTTGGGTTTTTTTTTAAAAAAACCCCCCCCCAAATTTTTTTGGGGGGTTTTTTTTTTTTTTTTTTTTTTTTTTTTTTTTTTTTTTTTTTTGGTTTTGGGGGTTGGCCCCCCTTTTTTTCCCCGGGCCCCCCTTTTTTTTTCCCCCCCCTTTTCCCCGGGCCCCCCAAAAGGGGGGGGGGGGGCCCCCCCAAAAAAAAAATTTTTTTTAAAAAAAAATTTTTTTTAAAAAAAAATTTTTGGGAAAAAAAAATATTTTAAAAAAAAAGGGTTTTTAAAAAATTTTTTAAAAAAAAATTAAAATTTTTAAAAATTTTAAAAAACCCCCAAAAAAAAAAACCCCCCCCCCCCCCTTTAAAAAAAAAGGGGGCCAAAAAAAAAAATTTAAAAAAAAAAAGATTAAAAAAAAAACCCCCCAAAAACCAAAAAAACCCCCCCCCTTTTTTTCCCCCCTTTCAACCTTTTTTCCCTTTTTTTTTTTTTAATGGGGTTTTTTTTTTAAAAAATTTTTGGGGAAAAAAGGGAATTTAAAAAAAAGGGGGGGGTTAAAAATTGGGGAAAATTTTTAAAAAAATTTTTTTTTAAAATTTTTTTTTTAAAAAAAATTTCCCCCAAATGGCCCCTTCCCCGTTTAAATTTCCCCAAAAAAAAACCCCCCCTTTTTTTTTTTTTAAAAAAAAAAACCTTTTCTTTTAAATTTTTTTCCCTTGGGTTTAAAAAATTTTTTAAAAAAAAAACCCTTAATTTTAAAATGGGAAAAATTTTTTTTTTTTAAAAAAAAAAAAAAAATTTTTTTTTGGAAAAAATTTTTAAAAATTTTTTAAAAAATTAAAAATTTTTTAAAAAAAAACCTTGGGCCCCTTTTTTGGGGGGGGAAAAAAACCCCCCAAAAAAATTTTTTTAAAAAAATGGGTTTTTTTTAAAAAAATTTTTTTCCCCCCGGGGGTTTTTTTTCCCGGGGGGGAGGCCCTTCAAAGGGGGGTTTTTTAAAAAATTTTTTTTTTTTAAAAATTTTTTGGGGGTTTTTTCCCTTTTTTTCCCCCCAGGTTCCCCCCCCGGGGGGGGGTTTTTCCGGGCCCGGGGGCCCCCCAAAAAAAAGGGGGGAAAAAATTTTTTGGGGGGCCCCCCCCAAAAATTCAAAACCCCCCCCAAAAAAAAAAAAACCCCCCCCCGGGGGTTTGGGGAAAAACCCCCCCCTTCCCCTTTTTCCCAAAAAGGGGGAAAAAAATTTCCCCAAGGTTTGGGGGGGGCCCCCAAACCCCCCTTTTAAAAAAAAAATTTTTTAAAAAAATGGGAGGGTTTTTGGGGGGGGGGGAAAAAACCCCCCCCCCCCAAAAAATTTTTTTCCCCGGGGGCCAAACCCCCAAAACCGGGGTTTTTTTTTTTTAAAAAAAGAAAAAAAATTTTTTTTTTTTGAACGGTTTTTTTTTCCCCCCCCCCCGGGGTTTTTGGGGCCCAAAATTTTTTTTTTTAAAATTTTGGGGGAAAAAAAAAAAATTTTAAATTTTTGGGAAAAAAGGGGGTTTTTTTACCCCTTTTTTAAAAAAAAACCCCAAAAAAAAATTTTTTTTTTTAAAAAAAAATTAAAAAAAGGGGTTTTTTTTAAAAAAAAAAAAAAAATTTTTGGGAAAAAAAAGGGGGGGGAAAAAGGTTTTGGGGGGTTTTAAAAAACCCCCCTTTTTCCCCTTTTTTAAAAAAAACCCCAAAAAATTTTTCAAAAAATTAACCCCAAAAAAAAAAAGGGGGGGGTTTTTTTTTCCCCGGGGAAAAAATTTTTTGGGGGTTTTTTTTTTAAAAATTAAAATTTTTTTAATTTAAAAAAAGTTTGGCCCCCCGGGGGTTTTTTTAAAATTAAAAATTTTCCCCCCAAAAAAATTTTTAAAAAAAAAAATTTTTTTTTGACCCCCAAAAAAAATTTAATTTTAAAAAGGGGCCAAAAGGGGGTTTGGGGAAAAAAGGGGGCAAAAAAAAAAAAGGGGGGGGAAAAAAAGGGGTTTTTTCCCCCCCCCCACCCCAAAAAACCCCCAAAACCCCCCCAAAATTTAAAAAATTTTAAAGGGGGGAAAGGAAAACCTTCCCCAAAAAAAAATTTTTTTTTTAAAAGGGGCCCAAAAAAAAAGGGGGCCCAAAAATTTTTTTGGTTTTTCCCGCAAAAAAAATTTTTTTTTTAAATTAAATTTGGTTTGGTTTTAATTTTTTGGGGGGGAAAATTTTTTTTGGGGGGGGGAAAAATTTTTTTAAAAAAAAAACCCCCCTTTTTTTTAAAAATTTTTTGGGGGGTTTTTTGGAACAATTAAAAAACCCTTTTAAAAAAACCCCCCAAAAAAAAAAATTTTTTTTTTTTTTTTAAAAAAAAAACCCCTTTTTTGAAAAAGGCCCCCTTTTTTATTTTTTTTTTTTTAAAATTTTTGGCCCCCTTTAAAAACCCCCTTTTTGGGGCCCCGGCCCCCCCCCCCAAAAAAAAGGAAAACGGGGCCCCCCCAAAAAGGGAAATTTTTTTCCTTTTCCCTTTTCCCCCCCCCTTTTTTTTCCCCCCCCCCCCCCCCCCCCCCTTTTTTCCCCAAAAAAAAATTTTTTTTTTTTTTTTGGGGGGCAAAAATTTTCCTTTTTTTTTTTTTTTAAAAAAAAAAAATTTTTTTTCCCCCCCCCCTTTTTTTAAAAACCTTTTTAAAGGGAAGGGCCTTTTTTTTTATTTTAAATTTTCCCCTTTTTTTTTTTAAAAATTTAAAACCCCCCTTTTTTTTTTTTTTTTAAAAAAAAGGGGTTTTTTTTTTTTTTCCCGAAAGGGGAAATTTTTTTTTAAAAAAAACCCCCCCCCCTTTGGGCCCCCTTTTTTTTAAAAATTTTTTCCCCTTTTTTTATTTTTTTTTTTTTGGGGGGGGGGTTTTTTTTTTGGGGGAATTTTTTTTAATTTCCAAAAAAAGGGTTTTTTTTGGGGGGGGCCCCCCCCTGGTTTTTCTTTTTTCCCCCCCCAAAACCCCTTTCCCAATTAAAAAAAAATTTTTTTCCCCCCCCCCCCCTTTTTTTAACCCCCAAAAAAATTTTTTTTTTTTTTTTTTTCCCCCCCCCCCTTTTTTTTAAAAAAAAAAACCCGGGGGGGGGATAGAAAAAAAAACCCCAAAAAAAAAAAACCCCCCCCAAAATTTTTTTTTTCCCCCCCCCCCCCCCCTTTAAAATTTTTTTTTTTTTTTCAATTTTTTTTTGTTTTTTTAAAAAAAGGGGTTTTTTTTTTAAAAAAAGGGTTTTTTTCCCCTTTTAAACTTTTTTTCCTTTTTTGGGGCCCAAGGGGAAAAAAACCCCCCCCCCCCTTTTTTTTTTCATTTAATTTCCCCCGGCCCCCCCTTCCCCCTGGCCCCCTTTTTTTTTTTGGGGGAAAATTTTTTTTTTTTCCTTTTTGGCCCCCCCCCCCCGGGGAAAAAAAAATTTTTTTCCCCCCAAAACCCCCTTAATTTTTTTTTTAAAACCCCAAAACCCTTTTTTCCCCCCTTTGGGCCCCCGTTTGGGGGGGGTTTTTTTTAATTTTGGGGGGGGGGGGCCAAATTTTCCCCCCCCGGGGGGGTTTTTTTTTTGGTTTGGGGGGGGAAGTTTTTTATTTTTCCCCCCCCCTTTTAAAAAAAAAAAAAACCCAAAACCCTTTAAAAGGGTTCCCCTTTGGGGGGTTTTTTTTCCCCCCCCCCTTTTTTAAAAAAAAGGGGGCGGGGCCCGGGCCCCCCCGGGGGGGAAAAAAAAAAAGGTTAATTTTGGGCCCAAAACCCCCGGGGGATTTGGGGGGAAAAGGGCCCGGGGGGGGGGCCCCCCCCCTTTTTTTTTTTTTGGGGGAAAAAATTTTTTCCAAAAAAAATTTTTTTGGGCCAAAAAAAAAATTTTTGGGAAATTTTTTCCCCTTTTTTTAAAAAAAGGAAAATTTTTTTTGTTTTTTTTTTTTTTTTTTGGGGGGCCCCGGGTTTTAAAATTTTTTTTAAACCCTTTTTTTTAAACCCCCCCCGGGCCCCCCCGCCAAAAAAAAAGGGGGTTTTTAAAACCCCCCAAAAAAAAAAAAAAAGGGAAAAACCCAAAACCCCCCCTTTTTTAGAAACCAAAACCCCCCCCGGGAAACCCCTTTGGGCCCAAAAATTTTTCCCCCCGGGGGGGAAAACCCCCAATTGGGGGGCCCCCTTTTTTTTCCCCCCCCTTTTTTTTTAAAAAACCCCCAAACCCCCTTTAAAAAAAAAACCCCCGGGGGGGGGGGGGGGCCCCCCCACCCCGGGCCCCCCGGAAAATTTGGCCCCGGCCCCCCTTTTTTTTTTTTTTTAAAGGGTTTCCCCCGGGGAAAAAACCCCCCCCCCCCAAAAAACCCCCCCCTTTTTTCCCCCTTTTTTTTCCCGGGTTTTGGGGGCCCCCCCCTTTTTTTTTTCCCCCCCAAAAAAAAAGGGGAAAAAAATAGTTAACCTTTTGGGGAAAAGGGAAATTTTTTCCCCCCCAAAAAAAAAAAAAAAAAAAACCCTTTTCCCGGGTTTTTTTTCCCCCCGGGGAAAAACCCCCGGAAAAAAAAAAAAAAGGGGCCCCCGGGGGGGGAAAATTTGGGGGCCCCAAAAAAAAAGCCGGGAAAAAATTTTTTTTTTTTAAAAAAAAAAAAAAACCCCCCCCCTTCGGCTTTAAAATTTTCCCAAAAACCCCCTTAAACCCCAAAAAAAGGTTTTGGGAAAAAAGGGGGGGGGGCCCGGGGTTTTTTTGTTTTTTAAAAAAAAAAAAATTTTTTTTGGAAAGGGGGGGGAAAAAAAAAACCCTTTAAAAGGGGGGAAAAATTTTTTAAAAAAATTTTTTTTTTTAAAAAAAATTTTTTTAAAAAAATTTTTAAAAAATTTTTTTTGCCCCCCCAAAAAAAAAAAAATTAAAATTTTTTTTTTTTTTTTTTCCCCCCAACCCCTTTTTTTTTTTAATTTTTTTTTTAAATTTTTTTGGGTTTTTTGGGGCCCGGCCCCCTTTTTTGGGGGTTAAAAAGGGGGGGAAAACTTTTTGGGGAAGGTTTTCCCCCAAAAAAAGGGGGCCCAAATTTAAAAGGGAACCCTTTTAAAAGGGGGGGGGGGAAAAAAAAAAAGACCCAAATTTTTTTTTTGGGGGAAGGGGGGGGCCCCCTTCCTTTCTTTCCCCGGCCCAAGAAACCCCCCCCTCCCCCCCCAAAACCCCCCCCCGGGCCCCCCTTTTTAAGTTTTTTTTTTTTTGGGCCCCCCCCCGGGGTTTTTCCCAAAACCCCCCCTTTTTTTTAAAAAACCCCCCCCCCCCGGGGGGGGGGCCCTTAAAAAAAAGCGGCCCCCCCCCCCCCCTTTTCCCAAACCCCCAAAAAAAAATTTTTAAAGGGGCCCCCGGGTTTTTTCCCAAAAAGGGGTTTTTTTTTTTTTTTAAATTTTTTTAAAAAATTTTGGTTTTTCCCCAACCCCCCCGGGGAAAAAACCCCCCCCTTTTTTTTTAACCCAACCCCAATTCCCCAACCCCCCAAAGGTTTCCCCCCCCCCCCCCCCCCCCCCCAAAACCCAATTTTTTAAAAAAACCCCTTTAAAACCCCTTTTTTTCCCCCCCCTTTTTTTTTTTCCCCCCCGGGGGAAAATTTTTTTTAAAAATTGGGAAAACCCTTTGGGGAAAAAACCCCTTTTTTTTTTTTTTCCCGCCCCCCCCAAATTTTTAAAAAACCCCCTTTAAAGGGTTTGGGGCCCCCCCCCCCAAAAAAAGGTTTTTTTTAAAAATTTGGAACCCTTTTTAAAACCGGGGAAAAAAAAATTTTTTTTTTTCCCCCCCCCGGGGGGGCCCCGGGCCCCCCGGGGGGTTTTGGGGGTTTAAAAAGAAAACCCCAAAAAAAAAAAAAAAATTTTTTTTTTTTTTTTCCCCCCCGGGCCCAAAATTTTTTTGGGGGGGGGGGCCCCCCCCCCGGGGTTTTTTTGGGGGGCCCCCCCAAAAAAAATTTTAAAAAAAAAAAAAAAATTTTTTGGGGAAAAAAAAGGGGAAAAAACCCCCTTTTAAAATTTAAAAAAATTTTAAAAAAGGGGGGGGACTCCACTACCCAAAATTTTAAACCAAAATCTCATTCTGGTTTTTTATCTAGCCCCCGATTTATGTCTTCCTTGTAAATCTATGTAACTTGAACTATCCTACATTAAAAAAATGATTTTTATCATTGCTAATGAGCCAGATCATACCCTTAATCTACCTTAAATGTACTCAGAATTACATAGCTTAGAATGGAGAGAAGTACCTCCACAAAGCCTATTTTATAGTAAAGTATTGAATAGTTCATGTAACTTATTGAATACAACAGTGGAAATAAAAAGTAAATTCTGTGGGTCTCTCTCTTCCCAGGTCCTTGGCTACGGGCCCACGAGGATGAAGGGAGAACTGATGAACAGGGTTTCAGACAGCCTGAGAGAAACGAAAGAGGAACAGACTTATCTCGGAGATCAGCTTTGGGGAGACAACGAACTTTAACCTTGTGGTGATTAAAGGGCTCATATAGTTTGGGGGAACTTAGGGTAGTAACATCCAAAATAGGCAACGGTCATTGGCCCGAAGGCTTAGAGTGCCGATATGCCTCGTTAGCATGGGAGGTATTCCAGGAAAATCTCAGTGCTTGCTGAACAGGGTTCTTATCAGGAAGTTAAGGAAGTTGAAACTGAAAATCTAACCAAGGCTACATGACATTCCATAAGGTACGGGGGTTTAAAAGCATTCGGGGCTCCCCAGAAAAGGGTTAGAGAAGGAGATGCTTGCTGGTAAAGGGATCCGCCACTTTTGTTAACCCACAAGGCTATTGGGAAACAACGTAGACTTCGACCCAAATTTAAAGCAGGAATTTTCCCACAAGATTGCTTGTATGGGCACCATTTGTACCCATGATGAAGTAAAAATGAATCAGTCCAGACAGTTTCTTGGTTTGTTTTGGTAGTGGCAGGCATAACCTTAGAGCCCACACATGCTGGAAATGTAACTACCATTGAAGGGCATCCCAGGGCTGTCTGTTTTATTTGCTTTCATCGTTTAAGCTTGAGATCCAGCACTGACTAAACCCGGGATTCATTCATGTCTTCTATTGTCTGAGAATCTCTGTTGGCCATGTCCAACATTGGAGTGAAAGAGCCCGGGCAGGTGCTTGTTTGTTTTAGTCTGCTAGGCTTGGGGGGAGGTTATCAGTAATAAAGGTTGGCAGCTCTTAGGCAAGGTGCTTGTCTCTGGGGTCACACATCTGGAACAGGGCTTTCTGAAAGAGGGAAATAACACAGTCTAATACATAGACTGCCCTGCCATGAGGAGCCATGAGTAAGATGTCTTCTCATGGAAAGTATTTTAAATATGGTAGCTACAGCAAGTGATATAAAAATGTAAAGGTAAATAAAATAGCTGAGTCCCTTAAACCAAGCAAGTAAATGATAATAGGAGAATTTACATCTTCCCGGGGCCTTGATACTGTAAGTTTGCTTGTCTTTCATTTATGATGAGGCCTACGAAAGTTGACAACTGGAGTTGATTAAAACCTCTGTCTGCTAAGCTCAAGTAGTTGGGTTTGTGAGACAGAGGTGATAATAGTCTTGGAGCCCAGAAAGTTTGTATCAAACCCTAAAGTTGTTGTTAGTTCTTTGTTACTTCTTGTCCCTTATTTGTACAATTAATTACATTTTCTTTTAAAGTTACTATGCAGACTAATGAGAAATAATCTAAGGCATAGAAGAGGAGATGCTGAGAAATCCAGGGCAATACGGTCCCATGATCTGTTCTTGCTTATTTTAGTTCTGTTGATGATAATATTTATAACGGGGGCACCCGATCTGGCTTGCAGTTACAGGCTGCCATCTTCCCAACTAGCAAGGCCTGAGGCCAAAGAGCAACAGTGGAGTGTTCTCTTCTGCTGCTGCTGCTGCTGCTGCTACTCAGGCTGCCGGCTCAGGCGGCCAGAACACCGGCCCTGGCACCCCTGAGACACCGTGTGGGAGATGGGTTCCACCAATCTTCCACGCTGTCTCCCAAGGCTGGGCTAATCCCAGACCATCCCGCCATCCACATGGTACCGGGAGAAATTTAGACTCTAATGTTTAAAGATTATCCAATAGCTTTATATACTGGTAATGCTCAAATAAAAAAGAAGCCCACACAATTAGAGGTGTTTTCTCAATAACCCAACCTAGAAATTACAACTACCTTAGCTTCTAGAGACACATATTTCCCCCTCTCCTTGGATTCTCTCCCTCCCCTAGCTCCTCCTTTCCTTCTCCTCTTCCTCTCCTTACTCCTCCCACATTAGCTCCTCCCAAAATACCCAAATTTAATTGAGGAAATTACCGCTACATAGTTTTAAGTACTTAAAACTTTACAGTTATCTGAGCATAGGGGCTCATGTCTCCCAAAACCCCGCGGGGATGTGGAGCAAGGAGTGACCTTTAGGTCAGGCTGGACTACATAGTAAGAGTCTATTATACACACAACACACACACACACACACAACACACAGCACACACATACCAAAAGCTTTAGCATAGTTTAATTTAAAGTTAGGGGGAAAAAGGGTTATTTTTTTTTTAAAACTAAGGAAAAAAAAACAGCTTTTTCTTCTTACTCTGTTTACTCTGTAAATCACCCTTTTTCCCAATTTATAGTACAAATTGTGACACCCCAACGGTATCATGCATGCTGAAGTTTCCCCTACTCACACGGGGGCCACCTGAAATTGGGTGCTTTTGCTCTGACCCTTAGGATGAATCTAGCTATAGCC